>BPTQ01000003.1:232774946-233327925 GCA_019973895.1 Chrysanthemum seticuspe
GGAATTAGAAATTCCCGGTATTAAAGAGTCGGTCACCTCAAGTATATGTAATCGTTAGAAAGCTCGTAGTCATAGTTCATTTAAGTTTAGTAGTATTTAGTTAAGTAACACCGTGGAGGACGGACGGGTCTTTACCCACTGTATGCCTGATCCACAGCCCAAAGTGTGGCGATTTATGTAAGACTATAAATACTCTCTACCTCCAAAGGTAGAGAGTTGGAGCTCATAATAATATCTTTCACTTTCTCTCACTAAATTCCCTAAACCTCTAACTTTCTCTCTCTAGAATTCCATCTATTTGCTACTTTGTGTTATGGTTTGATGTGTATGTGAAAAGTTATATCTTACACATCGCCACCCCCTAGAACAAATTTGGGGCAAAAATCGTCCCGAAAATGACTAATGCCCTGTAGTTTCTTTGTCTATTATTTTCAGTTTTACATAATTATCCCGTGTTGTACAAAGCTTTAGAATGTTAGTCCCATTATTTTTTAACCATCACCACCCCACCACCGCAACCACTACCACCGCCACCCGCCACCACCACCATCTCCACCCCACCACCGTCACCCACTACCACCACCCTCATCCACCACTACTCATAGCCACCACCGTCACCTACTACAACAACACCATCCACCACCACTCACAACCACCACTGCCACCCACTGCCACTGACCACCACCACCATCGCCACCGCCACTCATAGCCACCACCGTCACCCACTACCACAGCCCCATCCACCACCACTCACAACCACCACCGCCACCCACCGCCACTGACCACCACCACCATCGCCACCCCACCACCGCCACTCATAGCCACCATCATCATCCACTACCACAACCCCATCCACCACCACTCACAACCACCACCGCCACCCACCGCAACTGACCACCACCACCATCGCCACCCAACCATTGCCACCCACTACCACAACCGCATCCGCCACCACGCACAACCACTACCGCCAACCACCGCCACTCACCATGCGTTGGTGGGTGGTGGTAGAGGTGGTGGTGGATGGGGTTATGGTAGTGGGTGGCGGTGGTGGGTTGGGATGTGGTAGTGGGTGGCGTATGTGGGGTCAGTTTTAGTGGTGGTGGATGGGGTTGTGGTAGTGGGTGACGGTAATGGGGTGCCGATGGTGGTGTGGTTAGTGGCGGTGGATGGCGGTGGTGGCTGTGAGTGGTGGTGGATGGGGGTGGTGGTAGTGGGTGACGGTGGTGGATGGGGGTGGTAGTAGTGGGTGACAGTGGTGGAATGGAGATGGTGGTGGTGGCGGTGGTAGTGGGTCTCGGTGGTGGGGTGGCGATGGTTAAAAAAATGGGACTAAGATTGTAAAACTTTGTACAATACATGGATCATTTATGTAAGAAAACTCAAATTCTTATAGAAAAAGAAAAAGAAAAGGGCATTTTAGTTATTTGTTGTTGGCCAGGGACGATTTTTGCCCCAATAGTTTCCTACAGGGACGATCCTTTGCACTTTCCAAACGTTTGGGACGAAATTTGCAATTTGGCCAAAATTAAGGACGATTTTTGCAATTTACTCTTTTTCAAATTTTGAAATGTAAAATGGTCATTTTACATGGCTGAATAGTCACAAAATACACACAATAATCGAAAATTAAAAGTTGAGTACACATAATAAGAAAAAAATAATCAGTACACAAAATAACAAAAACTGACAAGTATGATATATTTTCAAGTAATTAACCCTAAAAAAAATGGAGCAAGTTTGTTTTTTTTATAGCAGTTCAAATGCAAATTATGTAAAAAGTAGTATCAGTGATGAAATTTTCAAAAGAGAAGGTGTTGAAAGAATTTACATCAAATTCTTTCACCACAAACTCTTCTGTTACCCATCTTTCCTTTCCTCCTTGGCTAATGTGGCTTGTTCGAATTCAGGAAAGAACAAGGTTAGTGATATGGTTGATGAGGATAGTGATAGTAAAGTGAATGAGGTTTTTGACGAAACAACAGGTTTCATGGCATCCAAGAGCGGAGGTGGAATTGGGAGGAAGAGTCTATACGAGTGTTGGAAGGATAATTATGATAACACATGTGATGATGATGACCGTGACGATTTGACTAAAGAGCAATTAGCTTTAAGTTATTCTTATAATACAATGCTTCGTGATCATACTAGATGTTAGTAGTTTTATAGAGTAGTTTTTCATAAGTCTGGTTTGTCATTTTTATGATAGGTTTGGTTTGAAGAACAAATGGTGCGTTTGTTCTCCAGCCTATGTAACGGTTTGAGATGTGGGATTTGCTCACATTCTATGTACTTAAATATTTTTTGAAGCAATAAAATTTAAGGTGTGTAAAAACCTTTTACTAAAAAAAAAGAAATATATAGAGCGGCAGGGCCGGCATTAGGGGAGTGCAAGAGGTGCGATTGCACAGGGCCACTGCTTGACGAGTGTCACCAAATTTCATGCACTTCTACTATATATATGTACACAATATGAGACTCGAGCACAATTAATTCATGCACTACTTATACATATGTATATTATGTGTGTGTTTGAGGGTCTCTTTGTGGTAATGGCACGGAGCCACTGAAATCCACGAGACGGCCCTGCCATATTATTGTGTCAACCACAAGGATGAAAAGCTGATAACTATCAAATTGAAGAGTTTGACCCAGGTAAATTGTTTGAGGACGATATGAAATACATAGCATGATTGTAGAAAGGTTTATGTGAAGCTAGGTGCTTGGTTGTTTTGTTAGATTTTCTTTCTAATATGGTCATAAGACATCACTTATGACTTGTACGTTAAGCTGTTTTTATTCGCTTATGAATGTAGCTCGCTGAGTAATTAATACACGGAAAATAATAAACGGGCCTAATTAAATGAACCTAAAAAGGGACCTACCGCATAAATACAGTTTCATTTATGCGGTAGATCATCATTTATATCCATTTAATTAGTTTCATATATCAACACTCTTAATACACCCTTTACCAAAAAAAGAAATAGCTAGTGTGCCCACATTTTATTCAACTAACGTTATCATTTGTTCGAAGTGCAATATATCTTTGAACCCTAATAATCAAACTACAGCTGGCTTAATTACCTAAACTACTCACAGCTTAGTTTAATTAGTTTGTCTTTTAAATACCAAAGACTTTTGGTCCAGATGTATGTGAGTGGCACATCCATCAACTTATCTAACATTCTGATAAAGAATAGCACACAATACGATTGGAGAAAAATATATAATTATCATTAGCTTGAAGAAATTTAGAAAAGTATAATGTTTGGGTTCATTAGTAAACAGTTTTTTTTTTTTTTTCGTACTTTGAACTACACCAAAAGAATTGTTTTATTTATGAAAAAAAAAACACGTTTTTAGCTTACACGTTAGATCTTCAAATGATTGTCACGTCCTTTTCATACATTTCAACAGTTTTCATCTTCTTCAAATTTATTCAAAAAACTAACAGATCAAAATATAAATAAAAGACGGCAAAAGCACTATAATAACATTAATTGAGCCATAATCAAGCCAACTCAAAGACTGAATAACTAGGGATAACAACCCACGCACGTACCAACTATCGTCTGTGAGTTCAAATCTAAATTGAAACATGTGTAACTGATTTTTCAGTTTTGGATTCTAGTTCCTAGGTTTGTTCCAGGTTGTTAGGGATTTTTGTTTCTTCTAAACTTCTAATGTTGGTCTGTCTCTTGTTTAATTTTGTTTCTTCTGCTCCATATGTTAAAGCCTTGATCTCTTTGTTTGTTGCATATAATAAGTTTCTAAGAAGTTGTATATGCAAGAAATTCCCAAGAAAGTCTGTATACCATTAAGAAATTCCTAAGAAGTATGCACGACATTTCTCAGAAATGTATTTGCATGGAGCTATTGACGCGTAAAATAGATAATTATATATTCACCATCTCTCTCTCTGGATTTTATCAAACCTCCTTTCTCTCCTTCTGTTTCCGGCTTCTCTCTCATATTCACTTCAACCCGGACACCTTCCTCACTTCTCTTCCTCGATCACATTTCGATTGGTCCTTTTGTGGAGAAACGGTCCTCGATCATATCAACCCGGCCACCTTCGTCAAATATTCAGCAACAACACCGTTTAACCCTTACCAACAGGAACACACTAATTAATGGTTGTTCGACATACATAGGCTGTGCCGGTAATGTTTAGTTTTGTTTTAGTTTTTATTGATTGGTTGTCGTCATAGGGTAGAAAAATCTTTTCATTAATCTGGAAAAAACCAAAACATGAAATATTTTATTATATATTTAGTGGAACGAGTTATAAGGTTTGATACAAAAGTATCCACAGATTTATGATTGTTGTTCATTTCAATACAAATTTTAGTTTTTTCAATACATACGTATACATGCTGTGTTTTGCTTGTTTAAGAGAAAGTTAAATAAGAAGAAAAAGTGTTCATGTCTTTTCTTTTTATATTTCTTCTCAACATGATAAATTTTGGTAATACAACATGGGTTTTTAATAATTTTCAGTGCAAATATGTTAGTAAAGTTTATCATGCTGAAACCGAAATGTAAGTATTTTATGTTTCAATTCACATTAATCAATCAATACTCTGAAAAAAAATAAGTGTATCATTTATAATCTTCCTTCTAATCAATAATACATGACTTTTAACTTACACCCTCCATTACTTTCCTTTAATTACATATCATATTATATTGTTTAAAATGGTAACCGCGCTGAATATGTTCTATTCAGATATAGACTATTTAGCAAAATTTAAAATCACAGAAATTGGATGAAAATTGTTAATTAAAATTATCTCTCTTTGGTACTATTGCATAAATGAGACACAATACTTTTCACGAAAGGCAAAAGAAAAAATTTATTAGGTCGAAAACAAAATGAAATCAACAACACAAATTAAAAACCACTAATGCAAAATAATTATCGTAACTTTTACCAACTATAGGGACGCTTGATTTATGCTTTGATAAGATTGTGTTATATGCATGTTTTAACCAATATAATAAGATCTAAGCCGTTCAATAAAAACCCCAATAAGGTGTAAGGCTAAACATGCATTAAGCGTAAAACTCATAACTTGTACTCCGTACAGTTCAGATTTATGCAGCATAGGCTTAAATAAGTATAGGAGTTTGCAACACTTATGGCCTATCCTACCATGCAGTTTATAATTTGCAGCATATATGATCCTTAAAGTTAATAATTAAGTATACTTGTCAATCGTTAATTAAACTGAAGTAAGATTGCTAGTGAGTTGCGGACCAATATATCTTCGAACAGAAGAAAAAAAAAATGTTTTAGTATATAGGCCATGTTACCGTGTTCCTGTTGAGAAAGTTTAAATGGTGGAGTTGTTCAATTAAAGGAGGATCTGTGGCATGCTCAAGGTTCGGGATTACAAGTGGTTTAGCCGATATGTGTTATCGACCTAGCCCACGTACAACTATATCAACAAGACTATCTAGTTAATTTCGTTTCAATGTAAGATTACATATGAGGTATATTAGGTATATGTCGATTTAAGTTCAATTCTGTATACAAGTCAATATTGTACGGAGTATATTTTTTCAATAAGGTCGTTGTGACATGCATACAAACATTTGTAATCAACTACGTAGTATTTAACTTCTATGTATTTGCAGAGGTTAATTTGTATTCTAATTGTTCTACACGTGCCATATATCTATGTGATAAGAAATTAGTTGCTAATCTGTATTTGTATTTAAATTGTGTTGGCCTCAATCGATGGATCAATGGTCTTTCTAACTTATGTCAAAATATACCAAGTAATAAAGAAACAATGAATCTGAATAATGCCTTTTATTAATCAATATGTCATACTTTTTCTGTACAATTTGCTATCTATTTATACAAAGTAAAAGGGTACAATGAAGAGATATGTCGGTTGGGGCATAACTGCTATATAGCAGTTATAATGTAACTGCCATTCGGCAGTTATCTTGTAACTGTCATAAACTGCTGTGGTTGACTTTCTGTGTTTGACTTCTGGGTTGACCGGGTCATATGGTGTTTACTGGGTCGATTGGGATTAACCAAAAAAAATATTCTCCCCCTTAATCACAATCACTTTATTGTAGATCTTTGACTCCAAATACTTGTTTCATTGTTAAAGACTTGATCTTCAGTAATACTTGAAACTGCTAATAAGAGGGTTGGTTCTAAATATTCTTCGATGAGGTTTGTAACTTCTTGTCTTTGAAGTCTTCCACTTCTTTTATTGCAATGTGAGGCATAATGTCCATATTCATTGCAATTATAACATTTTACTTTGCTGAAATCTCTAGGCTTTTTCATTGCTTCATTGTAATCTTGTGTGGATTTTTCTTCATCACGAGTTTGGCTATGTGGTGGAATGTATCTTCGTTTTCCTTGATTATCATAGTGATGTCTTCGACCAATGTTGTTGTGTTTTGTAAACAATAGTTTATCTTGATCATCGAATGTTCTTCCTTTCTTAGCCTTTACTCTTTCTTCGAAGGTTTTCAATATACCAATAGCTTCGTCTAAAGTCATTTTATCTAGATCGGAGTATTGCTCTATGGATGCGACAATGTGAATGAATCTTTCAGGTATAGAATTTAGCAATTTTCATACACGAGTTGATTCATCAAGTATTGATCCAAGACTTGTCATTTTTGACGTAATGCTTGTCATCTTTGCGGTGAATGAATCTGTAAAACCCTAAAATCGTGAACACGTTAAATGACTATTGTACCCTCATCGTAAAAAAAAATAATAATAAAAAAATAATCCATAAAATAAAAGGGACTCGTTATATGAAAGAAATGGAAGATTAAAAACGTATATCCAGCTTATAAGTTAACAAAGCACATAAGAAAATGTACAGAAAATAGAACAAATAAATAAATTTCACAAGTTTAATTTGGGAAGTAAATTAATATGAAAATTGGTTTGTGATCTCCCTTTATTCGGCTATAGAAAACGCATGGTCCCAAAATGAGTTCCTAATTTGTCTCCCTTTTATCCCATTATAACTACCTAGACCAAATCAATTTACGTACCATTAAAAAACCCTAAACTTCTTCCCAAGAAAGTCACGGCAAAACATAAAAGACTCCATCTCCATTTTTCTTTTCTGTCGACATCAAATAAATCCAAAGTCAGGTTTCGTAGGGTGCTGTTAAGGGCTGTATTCGTGCCTGGTTGGAAGGGTTCTTGGACTTTGTCGTGGGTTATATTGCTACTGATCACCGTTTTCCTCTCATCCTTCACGCTACAAAGGTTCACATCGTGACCTCGTTTCTCCTTTTTGTTTGCTGGATCTGGTCGTGACTTTGTCCATGCCATGCACATGGTTTGTACTAGTGAAACATGTCTCATAATCATTTAAAACTAAACTAAAGTTAATCAAGTGAATGGCTATATGAAACCACAAATAGAACTCTATGAATCTGTCGATAAAAAGCTTGGCATCTGGTCTGTTAAAACCGTTTGGTAAAACACTTAACATGCTTCATAAGATGATAATATATGAGTTGGTATTGGCCTTGATTTGGTTCCCTTGTATCTCGACAGAATTATAAAACAAAATAGCTAAGGTTTTTGTCACATAAAAGATGCATGCATGCGTGTGATTGAATACAGAAACATATGTTTTGACTTAGTTCTTGTTGTCACATGGGTAGCGCTTTGTAGTGTTGTGTGAGTATTGGTTTCGAGTCGTATGGAGGAGTATATGTGTGAGTAACCTTGACTAATAAACCTATAAAACTGGTGTGTGTGATCAGATCTAAAAATGGGTTGGACTTAAGATTTGTTTGGTCTCGTTTTGCATGTTTGGTCGTGTATGAGTTGTGTCTTGCATGCCTGGTATTATGAATCCGAATTTGTGCATGGTTGCTATCTCGTTTAAAGAAGGGTGTGAATTGAAATCATTTTAGGAGCGTATGAATAAAATCTGTGTGTGCATGAACTTTGATAACATAGTTATTTTGTATAAACTCTCTTTGTATAAAGAAGTTGTAGTGACATGTGAACACTTGTTTTTTATATCACATTTTTTTTGGAGAGGGGATTCTATTTGTGCAAAAATTGGAGTTACATAATAGACATACGTTTTCTTATGTGTATACAGTAATATCATAGGAGATCAGAATATATAAGGGTTGTTTTGGGTCTCGTTAATCTCTACCTATGTCTCGTTAAATCAGTTGTCGAGTACGTTTCATGTGTGACCTTTAGTAAGGTCATATAAGTCTCCTTAATGCATGTTTCGAACTGAATATAGAGGGTCATCAAGTCGGGTCTAAATGTGATAAGATCGTTTATAAGCTCAGCTAGGGATCAATAACAAAGATAATAAACATAATACGCAGCGGAATAATCAAAACAATACTTTGTTATTGAACAAGGTTTTCATTCACTAACACTAACTAATCTTAGACGTTTATAGAAACACGTCTACTAACTAAACTAATAACCTAGGCGTTTACAAGACTATACGCCTAGGACACACACACCTTTACTAATCGTCTACATATTGGAAGACTTAATTAAAAACCTACACCTATGTCCTCTTTATATACTAGAGGATAAGGACTAAATAATAAAACTTCCATTGCAAGCAAGTCCTTCCATCTTTTAGTAGGTTTCCTTCTTGTCATATTAAGTCCCTCTTGTTTCATTCTTTTTGACTTTATCAACTCAAACGTATAATTCCCAACAATCTTCCCCTAGTTGATAATGACAAAACCATTCTTGAACGAACTTCCCTAGACGAAGTAGAGAAATTAAGATCAGGGATCTCACCATGAATGAAACAAGTATGCCTTCCTTTGTCTTCCCCTTAATCCATGCCACGCCACTCAAACAACTCTTTCCCTTTTTGTTATTATCTAAATAGGGAACATATGTAAATAATGATCTTGACCACCACGAATCAATATCATACTTCCAATCCAATACTTCCAATGCTTTAAATCACCCACCATTACGTACCATAAGAAAAATGGATCCAAAACAGTAGAAAACTCCAACTAGCAGTAGTAATAATGATCAACAGTAGTAAAAATCAAAAACTTCCCCTTGAGTGATGCATGTAGATGGTTAAACTTTTAACAATAAGCTTCCCCTAAAAACCATATGTTAACCATCTTCTTGATTCTTCAAATCTGTAAGCTCCTTGTAATGATTACTTTGTGAAGAAAAGCAAATATAACGAACTTGATGAAGAAGTAGAATTTCCCAAACTTGTGTCTTAAATCTTTTACTATCCACGGAACTCCATACTTATACGGACAAAATATAAGTAGACCGCAATCCCTTGAAAAGAATCCTCAACTAGTATGAGACACTGAGCACTACAATGTAACTCCTTCAAGTGATAGACAATGTGTGCATAGAGCATCATAAGAAAAATCACACATTGCTAGATTCAACAAGCTAGATGATAAGAACACAAACCAAGTAATTCCACTTCACCTTAAAATAAGTGATAAATAATCCTCTTCGTAATCAATTCTTCAATAAATCTCCATAACGAGCCTTTTTAAAATCCTTTTAAGAACATAAATTTCTTACTGTGTGTGTGAACAATAACCTCTGTGTGTGTCATCCAAAAATCATGCTCGACTTCCCCTTAATTTCAAATCGCCTCGAAATAACTATGAGCAGTACTTTGGGAAGGAGCAGTACTTTCATCCAATCAGCAGTACTTTCGTATAAACTGCAGTACTTTCGAACTAAATATGCAGTACTTTCATAAACAGTACTTTGAAAAACGAAGCAGTACTTTCAAATAACTTTAGCAGTACTTTCGTTTAAAATATGCAGTACCTTGACACAGTACATTGCAGCCAAGCAGTACTTTAAGTCGATGAACAGCAGCAGTACGTTAACAAATTACCAGTACTTTCAAAAACCTCCGAGCAGTACTTCAAAGAAAATGCAGCAGCAGTACTTTCATCCATCCAAGCAGTACATTCAAATCTGCAGTACTTTGACACACAAAAAAAATACGAGCAGCACTTTGGAAACAAGAAGCAGTACTTTGAAAATTTTCAATAGTACTTTCATTAAACACTGATCCATGAAGCATTCAAATCACCACCACGTGAGAAACCAATCAAACATAAAAACCCACGTGATCAACTTAAACCGTCAAACTGACCAATCAAAAGAAACGACTACTGTACTAACCATGTACCTTTCCACACGAAATCGAAACCAACGTGTCCACTTCAGCAGCAAAAATTACAGCCAATTAAAAAACATCAAACTAATGCCAACGAATTGACTTGAGAACCAATATCACGTGACCAGCTATCAATATCTCTTTAAAAGTCGATCATTAACCCACATGTGCGCCTCATATTTTGACCAATCACAAAAACAAAATTTCAATCTTCACGTGATCTCATAAGAGCCAATACCATTAGCCAATTAGAATATCATGCGCATGTTCTCCATGTGAACACAATTAATTTTTCAAAAACTACTTCTGTCGACTTTTTCGAATATGCATTCTTCGACAATTTTAACTGCTCCAATTTAACGACATAAAACCTTGAATAAACCCTATATCAAGAGCTCCCCGCTCTGATACCAATTGATAAGATCGTTTATAAGCTCAGCTAGGGATCAATAACAAAGATAATAAACATAATACGCAGCGGAATAATCAAAACAATACTTTGTTATTGAACAAGGTTTTCATTCACTAACACTAACTAATCTTAGACGTTTATAGAAACACGTCTACTAACTAAACTAATAACCTAGGCGTTTACAAGACTATACGCCTAGGACACACACACCTTTACTAATCGTCTACATATTGGAAGACTTAATTAAAAACCTACACCTATGTCCTCTTAATATACTAGAGGATAAGGACTAAATAATAAAACTTCCATTGCAAGCAAGTCCTTCCATCTTTTAGTAGGTTTCCTTCTTGTCATATTAAGTCCCTCTTGTTTCATTCTTTTTGACTTTATCAACTCAAACGTATAATTCCCAACAAAATGGCTTAAAGCATGAGTAGAAATTATATGCTAATCTAGGACTTGTTTGTATATACGAGTTATATAAATAAAAGGTTAGTTTGAAATAAATGAAACTTGAGGTTTGATATGTTAGCATAACTTCTAAATGGACCAAAGACGTAAAATGAGTAAGTATGATATATTTACACTTAAGACCTTACACTTTGTAATAGTTACACTTTAGACCCTAAATTATAATAAGTTATTATACTTAACTGTAAATTGATTAATTAACGATATGAACCCTAAACTATTATAATAATCATGTTCGTCATTTTAACCTAAATTAAATTATAAATGATTAAATCTGCTAAAAAAATGGAAAGTTACTAATTATAGAAACCTGCCTAAAATAGAAAGTTACTTAAAATGAAAAGATTGCTAAAAATGGAAAGCCCTCTAAAACGAGTAATCTGATTCTTATTAAGCGTATTCGAATTCATATAGGTTTCGGGCGAAGGGATCAATTCATCTCGTGACTTTATCTTCTTGTTTTGATTGCTTCGAATAAGGTACAGATATTCTATCCCTTTTCAGTAGGGGTTTCTCATGACTTTCTGATCTTTCGACTTTGTTTCGCTTATGATATTCCTTTACTATTGACCCTCTGATATTGAACCTCTGTTACTGGACCTCTGTTTCTGAACCTTTGATACTGAACCTTTAATATTGGACCATTGCTATGAACCTCTGAATTGTGAACTAATGATATTGAACTTTGATTATGATTGACTCACATACTGTATACTGTGGACCTTTTGCCTTGACCTGTCAGTTTGAGACCCGAGCTATCACTAGGCATGGGGGTTCCATGTCCGTGTCATTGATGCACCAATGGCATGACTCTAGTGTGTACGAGTGATGTTACACACCGTCCCTTTCTGTTATCTGATTATGAGCTCGATATATATTGTATGGCCACTATCTGTCTGCAGGGGTGTATGGATGCATCCTAGATTTGTTCTGTTATCTGATATGTTATGATTTGTCTGGTGAATGATGTCGTGTGCAATACGCGTCTTCACAATCTGGGAGCTGATCACTCCATGTCTGTTATATCTGTTATGGTTACTATTGGTTACTACAGGCTACTATGGATATATGATTTGATTTGATTTGTTTTGTTGGCTCGTGGTGGATAACTGACCCCTTTTCCTATGTTTCATTTACCCTACTGATAAGGTTTTAAAAGGTACCATTTTGAGGGGTCGTTTAAGTCCTTATTTGATCACTTTTGTATCCGTTATTGCTTAATATCGTTCCTTTTCACTTTTTAGGTCTCGTGAAGGCAAAATGCTGGAATGGCACTTATTTGGACGAAAAGGCGCGAATATATGAAGAAAATGGCCAAAGTCGAAATCGAGACACTCACAGTCGCTGAATGTAGAAGGCGACGGCGTCAGGAGCTATTTGTGACGCCGTCGGAGAATTATTGTGACGGGTCAGAACTCAAAACTCGTGTTTTCAAGGGACGGCGTCTAGTTGTGAAAGAGTAGGCCGTCGCTACTCAGACGGCCTAGATGCGATCCAGACGACGTCAGAAGCTGAAGAGGACGGCGTCACGGACATAAGGTGACGCCGTCGCAAGGTTAACGTGGCCAAGACGAAACCCTAATGGCGGCTACACGACGGCGTCACTAAACATAAGGTGACGCCGTCGCAATTGTAATCTTATATATAGAATCCGAATTTTTCAGTCTTTGGGGGGAGAGTCTTTGGAGTAAAAACCTAAAACCGAACTTAAGGTGTCTTGTACAGTATTTTAGGGTTTTTAACCCTATCTTACACCAAGATAAGTTTTTGCTTCATTAATTCAATTATGTCTTTGATTATTTGTGTGTATGCTTGCATGTTCTCCATGTCCGGCTAATTTATTTGTGTGTTTGCTTAGGAAGTATGAAACTTAATTATTAAATATTGATTGGTTGTTTCTTATCTTAGTTGGTTAATGATCTAGTAATGCGATAGGTCATTCGTTGTGTACTTAATGCTTGATTCATCTTTGTGAACCTTAGAGTATGATTACCTGAGTGATTGTAGGCTAAAACATCCGAAGAGTGCCTTAGAGTAGGAGTCTATAATCTCTAAGTGGATTTGTAGACAAGACCCTTTGGTAAGTTCAAAGAGTTAGGGAGAAACGCATACCCTACAATTTTAGAAACACAACGCAACTAGGAATAAGACGTGACACTCAACCATCAATAGGAGATAATTAAGGAGTAATACAAACTAAGTAAACACATCTTTAAACTATCATACGAGCACACATTAATTAGACATAGACTCCCACAACCTTAGTTTAGATAATTAGATAATAGTAGAGTAATCGGTAGAAATACCAACCCCCCAAATCCAATACCCGAGATTCGTACCTTTCCATTTTCATAAAATATAAAAAGATAAAAAAATAATCTTCCTCAACCTTAACCTTAGCGTAGTAACTCCCTACTAGCATTCCTATTCCCCTAGAGAACGATATCAATACCCGTGGCTTACCCTAATTACTACACTACAACGATTAGGTTCACTGCCTAGGGTGTTATAAAACTTGCTCGAAGAAAAGGAAGTTTCCTTGACCCCGAACGACGCGTGTAGCGTTATCAAGTTTTTGGCGCCGCTGCCGGGGAATAGAATAGCTAGTTAGTAGTCCACCTCGTTTAGGTTTCTTTGCTTGATTCCTATCAAGTAAACTTTTTTCTCATTTTTAGATTTCTCTTAGTCTATCCCCCTTCTTCGTAACCTTTGTTCGTAACCTCATCACTTTTCATCATGGAAGGTGATAACCCACTACCATTCATCAACCCACCACCAAATGACCCGCCAAGAGCCCGTACTCTTGGTGAATACTCGAGACCAAGCCACCTAGGCTATAGGAACACCATTGAGCTTCCCGACCAAGCCCAAACTACGGCCCTGCGATCCGACACCATCCGGTTGGTGCAAAACGGATGTGCATTCCATGGACTTCGTTCCGAAGATCCAAATCAGCATCTGAGGGATTTCCTCAAAATCGTCGATTCCATCGACCTTGATGCTACTACTCGGGAGACCACGCGCCTGCGTCTCTTCCAATTCTCTCTACGGGACCAAGCTAGTAATTGGCTTGAGCGACTTCCCACTGGCTCCATCTCAAGTTGGGATGATCTTACTTTTCGCTTCCTTGCTCAATTTTTCCCACCGGGGAGAACCACTAAGCTTAGGAATGACATCTTGATGTTCCAACAACGTCAAGGTGAATCTCTCTACGAAGCATGGACCCGATTCAAGGACTTACTTCATAAAGTCCCTCATCACGGCATTGATCTTTGGCTCCAAGTCCAAATCTTTTATGATCATGTCAACTTTCCCACTAAGCGATCCATTGACCAAGCGGCCGGTGGAAAACTTAGTGATCTCACCGCAGAAGAATCATGGGAAATAATAGAGGACCTTGCCCTCTATGACAACGAAAGTTGGGATGACCCCCGTGAGCTGCCCAAAACCGTCAAGGCAATCTCCTTGCCTCCTCCCGACCGTAGGATGATCGAACTTGAAGATCAGGTTAAATTCCTCATGAGTTCCTACGAAAATCCTAAGTCTTCACACCATGTAAACAAAGCTTCCTCTTCATGTGAGCCGTTTTGTGATCCTCATGACACGCGCAATAGCACCCGATCCCCCGAACACGCTTCTGTTGACTATGCATCCTCGCGTATTAATGGAACGGGAGGAAGATTCCCTACAACACCCGGACCTAGGAATTTCAATGAAACCCGAGAGGCATGGAAAGGAAAGCCTGATTTCTACTGGGGACAAACCAAAGAATTCACCTCTAATGATTTCTCATGGCCCCCACCTAACGGTCCTAACCAACAAAACATCGAAGGGATGTTGCAAAACCTAGTTACATCCCAAGAAACCCAAATAGCTAAGCTCTCGGACCGCTTTAATAATCAACAAGCCGAGATGGATAGGAAAATAGACAACCTTTTGAAAGCCATAGCTAATAGTGATAAGAAGGTTAGTGCTATCTCAACTCCCGAGCCTTCAGGCATAGAGATTAAGGATCCAAGCAAGCTAAAGTATGTCCAATTCGTCAATACCATCGCCTTAGTTGAACCTGATGAAACAAATGACGAAGAGGACTATACACTAGTGGATGAGGAAATACCCGAGGAAGTAGATGAAGTAGACATTGACTATTTCAACAAATTTCCTACGGAAGAAGAACTATCTCGCCACCCTCACTTAGTGCATGACCTCCGTCACATGTATGTTAGGAAAAGTCCTCGAATTAAGTTTGGGAACCCTTGGAATCTTAACATACCATGTGTCATAGGACACCTTTTTGTGGCAAAAGCTTACATTGATCGCAAGTCCCCAATCAACATCATGACTAGCACCTACTACAACTGGATATTGAAGAAGCCTATTCCAACTAGGCAAGACCCCAATGATCCTAATGTTAGTTGCATTTTTCTTGGTAGAGTTAAGGGATTGCCCGTTTATGTAGGTAGTTTCACGTTTCCTACGGACTTCATAATTGTGGATGATATTAGCACGGCCATAGACCCTAGCTTGTCCCATGTTATTCTAGGAAAACCTTTCATAGAAAGCACCGGGATGACCTATGACCCCTCATTAGGAGTAGTGCGGTTCAAGAATAAGATCGATGACATAGCTTACCAAATGCCGTTTAAGATTGAGAAATTTTCATCACTCTCTAATGATGAAAAGGAACTTAAACTATCGGTCTATTATAGGAATGATGAGGATAGAGAGAAAGGTGTTGATTATGTTATGGCTAAGATTTTCGGATTCTACAAGGATTGTTTGAGCCTAGGACCGGAATACAGGACCGAATGGGGAGAAGATGAACTCTTAGAGAAGCGCATTTTAGGGCACCTCTACAACATGGAATCCCCCATTAGAGGCCATGAAGAGGGCGGTGGTGAGGAAACGTAGGAGCACGACTATGAGTCTAGCTACAAGACTCTTAAATAAAGAAAAGCGCTTCGTGGGAGGCAACCCATGCTTAATTGTTTGCTTGTTAGTGTCATATATCTTTTATTAATTGTTTATCCTCATGTTTAAATTTGTAAAAATGCTTTATTTTGTTTTTAACTTCGTCTTAATTACATATAAAGGTATTTTACATAAGGGATAAGTGTAGGGAGGATTACACATGTTTTCAAAAGAAACGTAAACATGAGAATAACAATTAACTAAAAGATATATATGTTTGTTTGTTCGAGTCAAATGCTTGTATCGAGTCATAATGATTGCTTTGCAGAAATTTTTCCAGATTCTAAAGATGTAAATTTTCCAGAAATTTTTCCAGAAAATCGCAAACCAGTTTTTTTCAGGATAACCTGACGGCGTCAGGATTGCAACCTGACGGCGTCAGGAAGGAGTAAAAACATCAGATTACTTTTTCTCGTTTTCTGAGCTACTTATAAATTTTTGGAATTTTCCAAGTCTTAATTTTCTTAGAAATTCTGTAAACATCCATTCCACAAGCATTATATCCTAGTTTAAATCGAGTCTTATATATATTATTACCGCCGATTTTACGCGAAGGTTTCGTTTGTTTTCTTCAAGTGTGCAGGTTTAGTTTGTCAAGAAGAAGTTACATAAGATTGGAAGGAGCTTTTCACGCATAAATTCTTCTTGAAAAGAATTTAACCACCACTTTACACGGATCCTACCGAGCTAATCAGGGGAGTATTAGTTTCTTTCGTTTTTAATTACCTTCTATTATCATAACTTTGATACTTTCGGGGAACATTGGGGACAATGTTCAGTTTAAGTGTAGGGAGGGAAAATAAAACGGGAACTTTGAAACTATGCCTATCCTTGACTATTTGCTTTGTCTAATTGTATTTGTGTAATAAACCATGAGAAATGTCGGTTAGGGTAATTTTGGCACCAAATTTAAAATTTTTCATAACATATAGGAGTGGGCCATTAGTCTTAACAAAAGCGTCTCATGGATAGGAAGTTGCATGACTAGCACAAAAACCCTTACCACCCAAATTCCACCCAAAATGTGAGGATCACCCTTAGATTAGTAGGAATTAAAGCATTCATCTTTAATGCTTAGAGTGTGAACCGGTAGTATATTAGATTCTAGAACTTGTTTTGTGATGCATTCCGAGATCGCAAGTGAGGCTACACTTGTGTAGTTAGGAATAACTAAATGATAAGAGGCATTAGGAAAACCCTTGTTTGATACCCGTAATATAATTACTTCTTCCACATCGGTTGAGTAATTCTCCCACACCATTTGCGTTGTACTCATCTTTAGTACACGATACCCCTAGTTAACCCCTCAGAGCCTATCCTTTTCGCGGTTCTCGTGATATTTCGGTTTTTCCGGAATATCAATGAAGAGCATTGTTTACACCCCACCCCCAAATATACACCCAAATCGCCTTAGCCTACCCCTTATGCACTCACTTTTAGTGCAAATATTTGTTATCACCCTAAACCCTTAGTTCAATTATCTAGTTGCTTGCATAAGTTGCTAAGTCGAGTCATATCCTTTGTATACAGTTTTGGGACGATTGGGATTCATGGGAAAAGTTAAAGTTTATGAAATGACGGGAAGGGAACGTTAAATTCAAATTCCCTTTGTTTACGTAATAATGTACCCCAAGTGTTTTGATCTTTTCAAATCGGGTCAAATTAGTATTAGAGTAATAAAAACTCAAGTGTAGGGAGATGCTTATAAATCCCTAGTATTTTGATGTTATCTTAGAGGATGGTAGAGTAAAAGTGTATGAAAAAAAAAAAAAAAAAAAAAAAAAAAAAAAAAAAAAAAATCGAAAAAAAAAATAGAAAAAGAGAAAAGAAAAAAAAAATAGAGTGATTAAAAAAAAATAAAATAAAAAATAAATAAAAATACGGGCTATCATCCTACATCTATCCTTTAAATTTATGTTTGTTTATTTCAGTTATTTAGAGTTTAGAGTGTCGAGTCTTGGCTTAGCAACGCCATTCTTCATATGCAGTTAACATAAAGATTTTTGACTTACCACCACTATATAGCCTATCCCACCAAACCCTTATTTCCCTACCGTAAGCCTAACATTACAACCCTTTAAAAGACCTCTTTGATAGTCTTTCCTAGGTGCTTACGCCAAAGCGATGAAGGTTTGATCTATTCTCAAGCCTATGGTAATCTATGTACTAGGACCGGTTAATGAGTGTTTATCTTCCATTTCCTATATTGTTATATTTCATTTATACACCTGAGAGAGATGTGAGTATCCAAACACCCCATGTGAGGTGCTAGTATGTAATTTCCGTGCTTGTTATGACTTTTGCGGGGCTTATATGTGTTGTGGACCGTTTTGAATTAATGCTGAATGACCCCTAACTTATAAATTAATTGGCTAAAAGCACATTTGCTTGAGGACAAGCAAATAACAAGTGTAGGGATATTTGATAAGGTTTTAAAAGGTACCATTTTGAGGGGTCGTTTAAGTCCTTATTTGATCACTTTTGTATCCGTTATTGCTTAATATCGTTCCTTTTCACTTTTTAGGTCTCGTGAAGGCAAAATGCTGGAATGACACTTATTTGAACGAAAAGGCGCGAATATATGAAGAGAATGGCCAAAGTCGAAATCGAGACACTCACAGTCGCTGAATGTAGAAGGCGACGGCGTCAGGAGCTATTTGTGACGCCGTCGGAGAATTATTGTGACGGGTCAGAACTCAAAACTCGTGTTTTCAAGGGACGGCGTCTAGTTGTGAAAGAGTAGGCCGTCGCTACTCAGACGGCCTAGATGCGATCCAGACGACGTCAGAAGCTGAAGAGGACGGCGTCACGGACATAAGGTGACGCCGTCGCAAGGTTAACGTGGCCAAGACGAAACCCTAATGGCGGCTACACGACGGCGTCACTAAACATAAGGTGACGCCGTCGCAATTGTAATCTTATATATAGAATCCGAATTTTTCAGTCTTTGGGGGGAGAGTCTTTGGAGTAAAAACCTAAAACCGAACTTAAGGTGTCTTGTACAGTATTTTAGGGTTTTTAACCCTATCTTACACCAAGATAAGTTTTTGCTTCATTAATTCAATTATGTCTTTGATTATTTGTGTGTATGCTTGCATGTTCTCCATGTCCGGCTAATTTATTTGTGTGTTTGCTTAGGAAGTATGAAACTTAATTATTAAATATTGATTGGTTGTTTCTTATCTTAGTTGATTAATGATCTAGTAATGCGATAGGTCATTCGTTGTGTACTTAATGCTTGATTCATCTTTGTGAACCTTAGAGTATGATTACCTGAGTGATTGTAGGCTAAAACATCCGAAGAGTGCCTTAGAGTAGGAGTCTATAATCTCTAAGTGGATTTGTAGACAAGACCCTTTGGTAAGTTCAAAGAGTTAGGGAGAAACGCATACCCTACAATTTTAGAAACACAACGCAACTAGGAATAAGACGTGACACTCAACCATCAATAGGAGATAATTAAGGAGTAATACAAACTAAGTAAACACATCTTTAAACTATCATACGAGCACACATTAATTAGACATAGACTCCCACAACCTTAGTTTAGATAATTAGATAATAGTAGAGTAATCGGTAGAAATACCAACCCCCCAAATCCAATACCCGAGATTCGTACCTTTCCATTTTCATAAAATATAAAAAGATAAAAAAATAATCTTCCTCAACCTTAACCTTAGCGTAGTAACTCCCTACTAGCATTCCTATTCCCCTAGAGAACGATATCAATACCCGTGGCTTACCCTAATTACTACACTACAACGATTAGGTTCACTGCCTAGGGTGTTATAAAACTTGCTCGAAGAAAAGGAAGTTTCCTTGACCCCGAACGACGCGTGTAGCGTTATCACCTACTCTGTTCCTTTGATATACCAGATTTATTGACTGACATTCCTTACCTTGTTCTCAGTTCAGTTTTATTATTATTGTATCGTTATATCTGTTCACTGGGCTTTTTAAGCTCAGCCGCATTTCTTTTCCTGCGGCAGGTACATAAGCTAGGAGCTGGGGATTGTTTGGGGTTGAGAGATGAGCAGATATAGAGACCATGCCTAGTCATCTTAGACTTCATTTGATTTTGTTATTATATTTCCATTTCGAAGTTTTCCTTTTGTATTTATGTATTGATAAGTCTTGTTGACTTGAATTCTTTCGGGATTTATTATAAGGCTTCCGCTGTTTGATTTATGTTCATTATGTATGTTCTGATATGACACCATACTGTGATACTTCTACCCTTATCGGGTTGGGGTGTTACAATTATGGTATCAGAGCCCAGGTTTACGACTTTCAGTCAGGACCTGTGACATATGGACCTTAGGTTTTGACCCGTAGAGCTTAGGTTTGACTGGTGAGGACTTGGGTAGACATTAGGCTTCCGTCTGTTTTGATCTTTTCCGATTCTTTTGATCTTTGTTCAGGTTTGACTTCGATGTTCTTTCATCTTCGCTGATTCAACCTTCTTCTTTTCGCATTTGATTTTGTTATTCTATCTTCGCGCATTCCTTTATCGATCGTTTAGATGGAGACTACTCGTGGAGTCGAAGGTGATGGTACCGACCCTGTGTTGCTGCAACAGTTTCTGAGCTGGAGAGGGTCGTGAAGCAGAAGTCGCACCGACTGAAATGCTGCTGGAGAGATGCTGGGCTCATAAGATAACATTCGCCTTACAATGACACAACGCGTTTTGTGGTCTACTGCGGGTGGAGTTCTTAGGAACTGGCAGTTAAGCGTGCTCATGTGAGAGTAGTACTGGCTTGGGTGACCTGCCGGGAAGTCTTCAAATGAGGCCACAAAAACAAAGCCGTGAGCCTGCGGGCAAAGCGGACAATATTGTGGTCTATAAGGCGGGGTGTTACAAGTGGTATCAGAGCAGAAGACGTATGAGCAGAAGAAGTATGACCGTCGTACTTTAGTCAAGATGAAACTACTACCAAGATTCGGGCATATTGTGGTCAACAATCCAACCGTTGAGATGCTGAGGAGATTCATCTGCTTCATACAATTCGGTGTTACTACGACCTCGCGTTGCATTTTAAATCACTTGAATAAATTTTGTTCTCTTTGAATGATGTTCCGTTCTGTATAAATTTTGTGTATTTTGGATGATTGTTTTGTTCTGGAAGATTTGACGAACTGTGGAAGACCTGATGCTATTTCTCACGCGTTTCAGTTCGATGGTACTTGCTATGTTCCGTTACGTTCCTTATATGTTCTGCTTCTCTGATTTCGAATTCGTTAGTGATGATTGTTTCGGACCAACACTAAGATGTAGAATAGACCGTTAGGTGGTTGATAGGATGATTTTCACGACTTGAGATAAAGTATGGTCATCATGAAGGTATACTCATATGATGCTGGTATTATGACACTTGGCCAACGTGATAATACTTACATCATATGACGTACCCTCATTGTGATCATAGGATATCTCGAGGAGTACCTTAGAGCTTAGAATTTCTGGCACCTGATAAGATTTTCTGAATTAGCAAGACTTTTGAAACATTATGCCTATACGTTTAATCTACCTTCGTCTTTATACGATTGATACGTTTGAATTCTTGGCACGCGCTCATCTCTTTAAAGTTTCTATTTGGATCTCTGTTGCCCTTATTTTGATGTAATTTGGTATGTCTTCGTTCACTTCTTTCGTTTTACCTTTAAATTTTCGAGGACGAAAATTTTCTTTTTAGAGGGGAAGAGTTGTAAAACCCTAAAATCGTGAACACGTTAAATGACTATTGTACCCTCATCGTAAAAAAAATAAAATAAAAAATAAATAATAATAATCCATAAAATAAAAGGGACTCGTTATATGAAAGAAATGGAAGATTAAAAACGTATATCCAGCTTATAAGTTAACAAAGCACATAAGAAAATGTACACAAAATAGAACAAATAAATAAATTTCACAAGTTTAATTTGGGAAGTAAATTAATATGAAAATTGGTTTGTGATCTCCCTTTATTCGGCTATAGAAAACGCATGGTCCCAAAATAAGTTCCTAATTTGTCTCCCTCTTATCCCATTATAACTACCTAGACCAAATCAATTTACGTACCATTAAAAAACCCTAAACTTCTTCCCAAGAAAGTCACGGCAAAACATAAAAGACTCCATCTCCATTTTTCTTTTCTGTCGACATCAAATAAATCCAAAGTCAGGTTTCGTAGGGTGCTGTTAAGGGCTGTATTCGTGCCTGGTTGGAAGGGTTCTTGGACTTTGTCGTGGGTTATATTGCTACTGATGACCGTTTTCCTATCATCCTTCACGCTACAAAGGTACACATCGTGACCTCGTTTCTCCTTTTTGTTTGCTGGATCTGGTCGTGACTTTGTCCATGCCATGCACATGGTTTGTACTAGTGAAACATGTCTCATAATCATTTAAAACTAAACTAAAGTTAATCAAGTGAATGGCTATATGAAACCACTAATAGAACTCTATGAATCTGTCGATAAAAAGCTTGCCATCTGGTCTGTTAAAACCGTTTGGTAAAACACTTAACATGCTTCATAAGATGATAATATATGAGTTGGTATTGGCCTTGATTTGGTTCCCTTGTATCTCGACAGAATTATAAAACAAAATAGCTAAGGTTTTTGTCACATAAAAGATGCATGCATGCGTGTGATTGAATACAGAAACATATGTTTTGACTTAGTTCTTGTTGTCACATGGGTAGCGCTTTGTAGTGTTGTGTGAGTATTGGTTTCGAGTCGTATGGAGGAGTATATGTGTGAGTAACCTTGACTAATAAACCTATAAAACTGGTGTGTGTGATCAGATCTAAAAATGGGTTGGACTTAAGATTTGTTTGGTCTCGTTTTGCATGTTTGGTCGTGTATGAGTTGTGTCTTGCATGCCTGGTATTATGAATCCGAATTTGTGCATGGTTGCTATCTCGTTTAAAGAAGGGTGTGAATTGAAATCATTTTAGGAGCGTATGAATAAAATCTGTGTGTGCATGAACTTTGATAACATAGTTATTTTGTATAAACTCTCTTTGTATAAAGAAGTTGTAGTGACATGTGAACACTTTTTTTTTATATCACATTTTTTTTGGAGAGGGGATTCTATTTGTGCAAAAATTGGAGTTACATAATAGACATACGTTTTCTTATGTGTATACAGTAATATCATAGGAGATCAGAATATATAAGGGTTGTTTTGGGTCTCGTTAATCTCTACCTATGTCTCGTTAAATCAGTTGTCGAGTACGTTTCATGTGTGACCTTTAGTAAGGTCATATAAGTCTCCTTAATGCATGTTTCGAACTGAATATAGAGGGTCATCAAGTCGGGTCTAAATGTGATAAGATCGTTTATAAGCTCAGCTAGGGATCAATAACAAAGATAATAAACATAATACGCAGCGGAATAATCAAAACAATACTTTGGAAAATGGGAAAAGGTGAAACAAGGGTATCTAAACTTTTAATTTGACTACTTGTTTCACCTTTTCCCATTTCGATATAATATTCTTATAAAACTTTTGAAACTTTTGTTAATAACTTTAGAAATCTAAAAACTTAACAATGTAAATCTTAAAACCTTTTAAACTTTTAAATACTTTGTAAGAAACTTAAAACTTAGAAACTTTAATCTTTAAAACTTTTAAACTTTATATATATATTACTTATCTTAAACCTAATAAGTAAAATCTAAAGAAAAACTTCTTTTCTTACGATAAACCAAATAAGAAAAATCTTTAAAACTTGTAAACCTTAAATTTTATATATTTCTTATCTTAAACCTAATAAGAAAAAACTTAAAACTTGTTTCTTATCATAAACCAAAAAAGAGAAACTTTAAAAAACCTTAAAACTTTTCTTATCATAAACCAAATAAGAAAAAATATTTGAAAAAAACTTAAACTTTTCTTATTGTAAACCAAAAAAAAAAAAAAAAAAAAAAAAAAAAAAAAAAAAAAAAAAAAAAAAAAAAAACTTTGAAACTAAAAAGAAAACTTAAAAACTCTAATACCCTTTATAAACTAAAATCTAAAAAACTTTCAAACATAAACTAAACTTTTCCAAATACAAACCTAGATATATAAATACAAAAAAAATAAAATAGAGGGTGTGATTTTGAAAATTTGGAACCTGATGGGTAAAAATACCCTTTGTGTTGCCCTATTTTTTGTACGCCTCTTTTTATTTAGTTTCGTATCTCTTATTTGAGATAAAACAAAACGTCTCTTTGAAAGAGACTTTATTATCTCTTCTCCTCTGCTTCTGGGATTTGATATGTTCTTGATTTTCTCCTGATCTTTATGGTCAATTCCTTTCTTCTCCGATGTGTAGTGTTCTTCGCGAGCACTGATTCTCATAATTGAAACTTTTAGGGTTTCGATGAATTTGGGGGTTTTATTTCCGAGAGAGATATGGACGATTGGAGATTGAGATTGAGTCGATTGGTGACTCAATTAAACTTCTGGGCTTGATTCGTTAATTGAACAGGTGTGTTTTTTTTAATTTGAATCGTTATAATTTAGCCCTAATTGGTGACTTCGTTATTAGATTTGTTTTGAATCAAAAGGTAAACGATTTAATCGTTTCTGATCCTATTGGATTTGATGATTTTGTTTCGATGTAAAATTTTTTTTCTTGCGAATTGTTTTTCTGATGACGTGGTTTGAGTAACTGTTCCCTTGTTGCGACAGAAACAGAAACAAAAAAATGATATGTCTTGATTTGTGATCGAATTACTTTTGCAGAAAAATTTTCAAAACAGTTTCTTATACCTTTTTTGATTCTGAAACTAAAAACGAATTGATTGGTAAGTGATGATTTTGGTTAGTGTGACCAAACCGCTCCTAATACTAATTGTTGGCCTCAATCGATGGATCAATGGTCTTTCTAACTTATGTCAAAATATACCAAGTAATAAAGAAACAATGAATCTGAATAATGCCTTTTATTAATCAATATGTCATACTTTTTCTTTACAATTTGCTATCTATTTATATAAAGTGAAAGGGTACAATGAAGAGATGTGTCAGTTGGGGCATAACTGTCATATAGCAGTTAAAATGTAATTACAAAATATAAGCAATCATTGACCGAATATCTGAAAGTATAATGTTGCATATATATTGGCAAAATCATAGACACTAAAAAATGCCTCACAAGATGCAGCTTAAATCTGAAGAAAAAAAAAACTAAAAATGTGGTTGAATTCGTCTTACTCGTAAACATAATAAGCTACTCTGCCAAAGTAGTTCACCTTTAATTTCATGAATTCTTATATGTGACTGAAAGCAGTAGACCTCCTAATAACTCAAGGTTCAAGAGATCATTGAGATAAATTGATGATGATGATGACTGCGACAATGACCACGGTAACTGTGATCCAATGAAAATATCTTGCTAAAAAAGAAAAAAAAAGTGTTTTAGATAAATTAAAAGATGTGACAGCGAGAATGATAATGGTCAATGTATTTCAATTTTAAAAACAAATGGAGCAAGTTTGTTTATTTATAGCAGTTCAAATGCAAATTATGTAAAAAGCAGTATCAGTGATGAAATTTTCAAAAGAGAAGGTTTTGAAAGAATTTACATCAAATTCTTTCACCACAAACTCTTCTGTTACCTATATTTCCTTTCCTCCTTGGCTAATGTGGTTGGTTCGAATTCAGGAAAGAACAAGGTTAGTGATATGGTTGATGAGGATAGTGATAGTAAAGTGAATGAGGTTTTTGGCGAAACAACAGGTTTCACGGCATCCAAGAGTGGAGGTGGAATTGGGAGGAAGAGTCTATACGAGTGTTGGATGGATAATTATGATAACACATTTGATGATGATGACTGTGACGATTTGACTAAAGAGAAATTAGCTTTAAGTTATGCTTATAATATAATGCTTCGTGATCATACTAGATGTTAGTAGTTTTATAGAGTAGTTTTTCATAAGTCTGGTTTGTCATTTTTATAATAGGTTTGGTTTGAAGAACAAATGGTGCGTTTGTTCTCCAGCCTATGTAACGGTCTGAGATGTGGGATTTACTCACATTTTATGTACTTAAATATTTTTTTAAGCGATAAAATTTAAGGTGTGTAAAAACCTTTTACTAAAAAAAAGAAATATATAGAGCGGCAGGGCCGACTTTAGGGGAGTGCAAGAGGTGCGATTTGCACAGGGCCACTGCTTGACGAGGGCCACCAAATTTCATGCACTTCTACTATATATATGTACACAATATGATACTCGAGCTCAATTAATTCATGCACTACTTATACATATGTATATTATGTGTGTGTTTGAGGGCCTCTTTGTGGTAATGGCACGGAGCCACTAAAATCCACGAGACGGCCTTGGCAAGGCCGGCTTAAGGGGAGTGCAAAAGGTGCGATTGCACAGGGCCACTGCTTGACGAGGGCCACCAAATTTCATGCACTTCTACTATATATATGTACACAATATGAGACTCGAGCTCAATTAATTCAAGCACCAAACTGTGTCGTGCGCCTTTTGAATGTCAACCTTAAACGCACATCCAGATGGACCTCTCCCTCTATGATAATTCAGCATAAGCTCTTGGGTAAGTAAGATATTATCCGATATACGACACCCAGGAACAAACGCAGACTGGTTTATACTAACCAAATACCCAAGGCCTTATTTAACATGCTTAGCAATAGTTTTACTTATGCACTTATAAATGACATTACAGCACGAAATAGGCCTATAGTCATTAATCTTAGAGGGAATAGACACTTTCGGAACCATAGATATAATGGTATGGTTAATCTCTTTAAGAAGCTTACCATAAGTGAAGAAATCACGAATAACACAAGTGACTATGTGTGTGTTTGAGGGCCTCTTTGTGGTAATGACACGGGACCACTGAAATCCACGAGACGGCCCTGTAGAGCGGGTTTTGATGTTAACTACATGGTTAAGGACTTAGTTAGTGAGAATGCATGGAGATAGATGGCCGGATGAATGGTATCAAATATATGATGTTTTGATCTCTTCAACTCCATAGCAATATATTAAGTGATAACGTGGATAAATTAGTATGGAAAGATGTCGAGGGTAATCAACATGACTTTTCTATTCGAGTGGCGTGACAATGTATAAGACCTAGAAGCGTTCATGTTGGATGGTCTATTATGGTTTGGTTGTTGCATCGTATGCCACGTCATGATTTTTTTTAGTATGGCTTCTCATGGGCGAAAGACTTAGAAAGCAAGACACATTAAAGACATTGGAGATGGCTCAAAATACAAGAATCAAATATTTAAGAAGCTCTCTATGTAATACTATACCAAAATCACATTATTATCTATTTTTCGAATGTATATACTCTTTGCAGGTGTGCATGAAAGTGTGATCTTATTCAAAACTAGCAGGCAGGTGGTAATACTTGGAACGAACTGGTTGAAGTGGTAAACCCTTTGGCACACATATCTATTTTAAGAGTTGTGATTGCAAAAGTCTTATTTGGTGCTTCAGTTTACTATATTTGGCTAGAGAGGAACTATAGACTTTTTAAGAAGATACCGAGACGGGTGGATCAGGTGTATGATATTATTGTGTCAACCACAAGGATGAAGCTGACAACTCTCAAATTGAAGAGTTTGACCCAGATAAATTGTTTGAGGACGATATGAAATACATAGCATGATTGTAGAAAGGTTTATGTGAAGCTAGGTGCTTGGTTGTTTTGTTAGATTTTCTTTCAAATATGGTCATAATTAAATGAACTTAAAAAGTGACCTACCGCATAAATACAGTTGCATAATTGTACAAGCCATTTATGCGGTAGATCATCTTTTAGATCCATTTAATTAGGTCCATATATCAACACTCTTAATACACCCATTACCAAAAAAGAAATAGCTAGTGTGCCCACATTTTATTCAACTAACGTTATCATTTGTTCGAAGTGCAATATATCTTTGAACCCTAATAATCAAACTACAGCAGCTGGCTTAATTACCTAAACTTCTCACAGCTTAGTTTAATTAGTTAGTCTTTTAAATACCAAAGACCTTTGGTCCAGGTGTATGTGAGTGGCCCATCCATCAACTTATCTAACATTCCGATAAAGAATTGCACACAATACGATTGGAGAAAAATATATAATTATCATTAGCTTGAAGAAATTTAGAAAAGTATAATGTTTGGGTTCATTAGTAAACAGTTTTTTTTTTTTTTTTTTTTTTTTTTTGTTTTTTACACTTTGAACTACACCAAAAGAATTGTTTTATTTATGAAACAAAAAAACACGTTTTTAGCTTACACGTTAGATCTTCAAATGATTGTCACGTCCTTTTCATATATTTCAACAGTTATCATCTTCTTCAAATTTATTCAAAAAACTAACAGATCAAAATATAAATAAAAGACAGCAAAAGCACTATAATAACATTAATTGAGCCATAATCAAGCCAACTCAAAGACTGAATAACTAGGGATAACAACCCACGCACGTACCAACTATCGTCTGTGAATTCAAATCTAAATTGAAACATGTGTAACTGATTTTTCAGTTTTGGATTCTAGTTCCTAGGTTTGTTCCAGGTTGTTAGGGATTTTTGTTTCTTCTAAACTTCTAATGTTGGTCTGTCTCTTGTTTATTTTTGTTTCTTCTGCTCAATATCTTAAAGCCTTGATCTCTTTGTTTGTTGCATATAATAAGTTTCTAAGAAGTTGTATATGCAAGAAATTCCCAAGAAAGTCTGTATACCGTTAAGAATTTCCTAAGAAGTATGCACGACATTTCTCATAAATGTATTTGTTGGTATCTTTTCACAGGTTTATGGTCATGCTAATTACAACATAACAATCTATTCGAAATAACCATGTTGAGATCTTTGTTTGTGTGTGAGACAAAATGAATAAAACAGTAAAGGTTTTTATCAACTAATAATAATAATAGGACATATATTTGACTTCTCCTAATGCAGTATTTATACCATGTGAAACGACATGACTGTTGACCAATGATTCATTGTGTCGTTTCACAACATTTGGTAACTGTCAAATAACTGCAAACGACATAACTGTCTTTCTAGAAGGCCTGTTTGGGTTAACAGTTTTTGGCCCAAACATTACATGCCTTTTGACCCACTATGACCCATACTAAATACGAAATATAAATTGTCTTATAGAGTATAAACATTAAAGCATTAAAATATGATCACATTCTCCCTCCTAATGCTTGAATGCTTCTTCTATGATCTTCTTGATTCCATCTTCAAGTGATGATGATAAAATCATCACTGCTGTTGCCACTTTCTTCATTTGTTGTTCCAATTTTGCTTCCACTGCTGTTGTCTTCCATATACACATCATCCTTCACAGTTTCTCTTGGAGATCCTTCTTGCATTTCTTGCTCATCAACCTGTGCATCAACCTGCATATCCATCTCTGGCTCATCTGCAGTAACTCTGCTACTTCCTGCCATGGCTTCTGGTTCTCCTTGCACCCTTTTTGACTCTTCATAATACACCTTGATCATCCCAATCTATTCTCTATACAATTCCTTAACTGTGTCTTGATGTTCATATTCTAAACCAAGTATTTTAGCCACTTGGTGCCAATTTCCATTGAGTGATACATCCATATACCCACCCAGTGCATCAACAAATTTATACAAAGCTAACAAGTCAATGTTGATTGCCCCTACAGTTGGTGGCAATTCTCCTAAAACTTGTTGTCCTAAAAACTCTAGATAGAACCATCTGATCATCTCCATAAATTTCTTTTTCTACACATCCCAGTTTCCATAGACAAGTTTATCTATATCAATTAAATCTAGGAATGCTATAAATCTTTTGAAAGTGTTTACCTTCATGAGATACAGAGTTCCATTCATGCTTATATACTCACTGTCCATATAATCATGCTTCTCTTCCTTCTCCATTCTTAGTTCTTCCATACCTTTGATCAAAGAGCAATCATCCCCTGGGTCCAATGTCCTGTAGTAGTCATCCAAGTACTTATTGTGACTTTCAATTATGGTGTGCTCACTTTCTTCTTGAATGATGTTCTGTCCCTCAACTGCACCTTCATACATGTAATCAAACATGTATTTTACATTGCATCTGTTGCCATCATAATTCACCAAATACCCTTGCTCTTCTAATTGCTCCAAACTAAGAATATTCAACGTAATTTCTGGAGTGTAAATTACATTTGGTATCATCAACTTTCCCTCTTTTGTCTCTACAATCACTTCTCCTATGCCATAAGAGACAATGAATTTTCTCTCCTTCTCTTCTGTCCCTTCAACCTTGAATCTCTACACCATTCTCTTGAACAAGTGTTTCATGGGACTCATGTGCTTTTTGTATGTTTTGCTAACATACCATATTCCATCCCAATTTCCCATCTCAGAGCCTTCAACCATGAAATCTGTTGATACATGCACTGTCTCAGGTTCATATTTGAAAACTTCATGAGTTTGTGAAACCTTGGTTGGTGCAGTGTTCATTTTTCTTGGTTCAATCTTTCCTGTGTTGGATTTGTTTCCTTTATTTGTGCATCTCCAAAAAACGTGGCCCCTTTTCTTACATATATAGCAGCGTGCCCTTTTGTCCCTCTTGGATAGGTTACTTGGTTCCCCTAATTGTTTGTAACTGCAGCCTATGGGGGGTTTTAATTGCGAAGAATTATAGGACACCACTTCTTCCATTTTCTTTTTTAATAACCGTTTTCCTTCTGGTGATATGTATTTTTTGTGTCTAGGCCATTTTGGAGTGTTTGGGTTTGTTTGGGAGGTTTCTCCTTGTAGATAGAATCTGTTTGGGACATGATTTATGTTCTTGTGTAATTGGCTTCTCCTAGGATCAGAACATAGGCTCTGGTACCATTGTTGGTATCTTTTCACAGGTTTATGGTCATGCCAATTACAACATAACAATCTATTCGAAATAACCATGTTGAGATCTTTGTTTGTGTGTGAGACAAAATGAATAAAACAGTAAAGGTTTTTATCAACTAATAATAATAGGACATGTATTTGACTTCTCCTAATGCAGTATTTATACCATATGAAACGACATGACTGTTGACCAATGATTCATTGTGTCGTTTCACAACATTTGGTAACTGTCAAATAACTGCAAACGACATAACTGTCTTTCTAGAAGGCCTGTTTGGGTTAACAGTTTTTGGCCCAAACATTACATGCCTTTTGACCCACTATGACCCATACTAAATACGAAATATAAATTGTCTTATAGAGTATAAACATTAAAGCATTAAAATATGATCACAGTATTTGCATGGAGCTATTGACGCGTAAAATAGATAATTATATATTCACCATCTCTCTCTCTGGATTTTATCAAACCTCCTTTCTCTCCTTCTGTTTCCGGCTTCTCTCTCATATTCACTTCAACCCGGACACCTTCCTCACTTCTCTTCCTCGATCACATTTCATTGGTCCTTTTGTGGAGAAACGGTCCTCGATCATAGCAACCCTTACCAACAGGAACACACGAATTAATGGTTGTTCGACGTACATAGGCCGTGCCGGTATTGTTTAGTTTTATTTTAGTTTTTATTGATTGGTTGTCGTCGTCATAGGGTAGAAAAATCTTTTCATTAATCTGGAAAAAACCAAAACATGAAATATTTTATTATATATTTAGTGGAACGAGTTATAAGGTTTGATACAAAAGTATCCACAGATTTATGATTGTTGTTCATTTCAATACAAATTTTAGTTTTTTCAATACATAGGCTATGTTTGGCGACATGTAGCAATAGCAGTAAGTAGTAAGCAGTAGGCAGTAGCAGTAAGCAGTAAAGTAAGCAGTACTTGTTTGTTTAAAAAATGTGTTTGGTAACGTAGCTGTAGCAGTAATTATAAATGTAAAATTACGAAAAAGATCATATACATATTAAAATAAAATAAATGATTAAACAAATGAGGGTATATATGTAATTTCATAAACTAAATGCTTGAAGCAATTGTGGAATGCTTAATCAAGAAGCATTTAGATTGGAGCGGTAAGACAATATTCAAACGCTTGTTGAGGTGTTGCCAAATAAGCTTTTCATCTATAATGCTTACCGCTTATCGCTCCTAAACGCTTCCAAATGCTTGTTGCCAAACATGACCATCACTACACCAAAATCATAGTTTGGGGACGGACAAATTATTTGGGTCGACTTTGTCGTCCCAAATTGCAAGTAGGACCCACACGCTTTTCAACAAATACAGCAGTCAGCTAAGAACTTTTGACCCATACAGTTTGGGACGACAATGTCGTCCCATTTTGTAATTTTTTCATTTTTTAGTATTTAAATAACTTTTCACGAAAATTAAATATATCCCGCCAGTATTTTTGGACCCGCCAAACACTTTGGGATGACATTGTCGTCCCAAACTGTTAAATCTATTTTTTAACACCAGTTTTTAGTTAAATTATTTATTTTAAATAATTTTATTTAATATAGAATTAAAATTAAATAGTTTATATTTATGATTAAATACTTTAATTTAAAATTAAATACATTTATAGAATTAAAAAAAATATTTACCGCCAATTGTTTCCCGCCATTATTTTTACCGCCAATAGTTTCCCGCCATTATTTTTAATTAGTTTATTTAATTTTAAAAAATTATTTTTATTTAATTTAAATAATTTTATTTAATATAGAATGAAAATTAAATAGTTTCTATTTATAATCAAATATTTAATTTAAAATTAAATACATTTTTCCCGCCATTATTTTTCCCGCAAAGTTTTCCTTATATATCCCGTCAAAACATAAATAACCACAAAACACACGTAACAATAAAATGGCTGATTACACGCCGGAAAAAGAGTGGTCACTGGTTTTATCGTCCATATATCTCTTTACTCGAGTTCTTGATACGTATGGGTCAGAAATTTATGATGAATATGGTTCTTATAAGAACATAGACCCGTTTATGAGAGACCGCATTCTGGAATGGTTAAGGAAAGAGCGATTCTACAGAGTGTATTTGGACAGTGAAGCTACTTCTGCATTATGGAATGGAGGAGCAAACCTACTGGAAGCTGAAGCAATGTGGGAGCAGTTCGTCAAGCAAAGGAAGGAAAAAGATGAAGCTGAAAAAAGCCCGTTCGATTACACATTTGATGATGCGGGAAATAGGGTAACAAATCTTGAAGCATTGTTTGAACAGTTCGTCAAGCAAAGGAAGGGAAAAGATGGTGCAGGTTCTAGCAGAGCGGGAAGTAGCAGGGAAAATAATTGAATGGCCGAGTTGTTTTGTTTGATCTGTTTCGTTTTGTTGTCAAGTTGTTTCGTTTGAGTTGTTTCGTATGTCGTGTGTAGCATATGGTCTATGTCGTGTTGTGTATAATATCGTTTGAGTTGTTTCGTTTGCTTGCCGAGTTGTTTCGTTTGATCTGTTTCGTTATGTTGTCAAATTGTTTCTTTATTCATGTGTAATTTAGTATTGGAAAAGGGGTGTTTGGAAACCATAATCTTGTTAACTTAGAACATGGTCAAATTGAAAGGTACATACTAATAAGTGATATGTTAACTTAGAACATGACCAGCTTTACAAATCCAGCATGTGCTTTGATTTATAAAAATACTTGACGGATACATATTACAAGAACAACGACAACAACATCAACAACAACAACTACCAGAACAACAACTACAACAACAACAACAACATCAACAACAACAACTACCAGAACAACAACTCATCAACAACAACAACTAAAAGAACAACAACAACAACTACGTACAACAGCAACTACAACTACAAGAACAACAACTAATACTACATACGAAGATTATCCATGTCACCTAACAGCTCATGAAGTAATGCATCCGACTGACATGCGTGGTCGTCAGGAATCGTTGCCATTTCAAGTTTGGCCTCAAGCACCCTTATTCTTGTCTCTAGCACATGTTTTTGTGTTTCAAGCAAGCTTATCCTAAGATCTTTTTCATGGCAGCTCGAGCACTCTATTGGTGCAGAGATTGTTCTTAAGTACTCGTCAAATGCATCCTTCCACATAAAATATCCGCACCCATTATCTTTTCTGGGCTGTTACATAATAAGAAAATTCTAAGAGATTACAACCCAATTATTTGTATATTTACATAAATAAGAAATGTATGATTGTTCACCTTTGACAGAGGACATGAATAATATTGTTGTCCAGATGAATATTCTCTATGCGATGTTCTTAATTTTATATTTCCTGCTCCACAAGAACACATAAGAGGATTAAATGGCTCCATATCAGGTTTTGAAATTTGTGCGAAGATAAGAGGTTGAGTGGTTTTGAGGATAAGATCTGGTGGCTTTTGGTGGGATAAGATCTCAAGTTTTCTTTATGTGATATATAGAGCAGATCTGGTAGATTTTGGTGGGAAATTTTGGCGCCAGTATTTTTGGAGGGAAGTTCTGGCGCCATTATTTTTGGAGGGAAGTTTTGGTTGGATGTTTTGATGAGATAAAGAGTTATAGACTACCCAATATCACCTTGACTTGTTAGTATAACGATATCACCTAGACTCGTTAGTGTTACATATCATGTATCATGATACTATCTCAATTCATCAGTTTTAACATGTCATGTATAACGACATTATCTTGACTCGTTCATTTGACATTTCATCCGTTTTAATTTATCTAAAAAATTTATAATTAATTTTAAGAATCCAAACAACCTCAAAAGTAGCAGAAATTTTAAGAATCCAAACATTATCTTGACTCGTTCGTTTAACATTTCATCCGTTTTAATTTATATAAAAAATTTATAATTAATTTTAAATCATTTTCAATCAATTTTATAACTAATTTAAACTTTATATAACTAATTAATTAATTTTTAAATTATTTAAAAAGTTTATAACAAATTTAATTTATTTAGTATTAATTAAATAATTTAAACACACTATATTATACATAAAATAAAGGGGGAAAAAAAGACAAAAAGGGACGACAATGTCGTACCCTTTTTTTACCCAAAAATTTCACGAAAAGTTAAATAACCCGCCAAATAATTCGGGGGGGAAAAAAAGGGACGACAATGTCGTCCCTATTTGGTCAAATAATTCGGGGAAAAAAAAGGTCCCAAAAAAACTTCAATAATTGCAGATCTCAGTCTTCTCTTTCTTCACCACTTAAAGAAAAAAACCCAACACAAAAACTGCTTCTAACCCTCGTAAAAAAAGAAAAAAAATCGGGAAAAATCACAAAAAAACGCAATTTTCTTCAAAACACTACTATCACTCATACCCATCAATTACACACGCACCACTGTGCACAATTTGTATAATTTTTGTTATTTTGTAACATTTAAAGGTTTTTTTTTTTTTTTTTGATAAAATTTGGTTTGTTAATTTAATTTTTTTTTAATTATGGTTTGTTTACAATGGTTTTATGTTGTGTTTGTGTTGGTTAGATGGTCCACCGCAACAGCTCACCACCACCGTGAACCACCGCCGTGAACCACCACCAACAACCGCAGCAGCTGCAGCAGCTCCACCACCACCACCTTTTGTGTTGGGGTTAGTGACTTTTTTTTTTAATTTTGTTAATGTGTTTTGGTACGACAATGTCGTGCCTTAAGTTTTTATTAGTTAATTTGGTACGACAATGTGTTTTGGGACGACAATAGTTTGTTTAACTATGGTTTTATGTGTAGTGTTTGGGACAGCCGGGACCGTAGACAGCCGAGACCACCTCTTTTTCTATTTCTCTTTTCTTCACTTCGTGTATTTCAGCCGCGAAATAGGTATATATATATATATATATACTTTTATTACTTTGTCGATAATGTATATACTTTTATTACTTTGTCGATAATGAAAATGATATGTGATATCGGAAAAAATGTTATGTGATATGTTATTAATTGTTACTTATAAACTTAAAGTGACCGTGTTAAAATGAAAATGATATGTGATATATATGTTATTAATTGTCGATAATGAAAATGATACTTGTGTTACTATTTTTAGGATTTTAGTGATTAATTTTGGAAATTCCCCGTCCGAAGTTAATCATCCTATAGAAAACCCGTCCGAAATTAATTTATTAGAAATTAATTTCGGAAAGTCCCCTGTTTGGGACTGCTTTTTGAATGTTTTGTCTCATTTAGGATATGGATGCGTATAACTGTTTTACTATTTGAGAGAAATTCGACAGTATTTCCCTTTCACTCCTACGAATATGTCTTTAATTCACATATTTGGGGAGTTGAGGGGAAATACTGCCGAATTTTTTTCAAATAGTAAATCAGTTATACGCATTCATATATGAGACGACACATTCAAAGAGTGGGTTAGGATTGCCTTCCATAGTTGCACTAGGTAAACAGAACAGCTCATAATTACGTCTTTTCATGTTTGAATATGTATGTATATATACAAATTAATTTTTTTGAATATGTTTTTTTACAACGCAGTCATGACAATTGATAAGAGTTGGACCACTGTATCCAACCGTAATTCCTCAGAATTTTTAAATGGTCTTTTTGCATTCATCGCGCATTGTAAGCCATTGGTAAACCCCATCACAAAAATGATTCATTGCCCATGTGTTCGTTGTGGTAACGCTCCAACTAAATTGGGTACGCTCAAAACTCTTGAGTCACACATATCTAAATACGGGTTTGACACACTTTATACCCCTTGGAAATATCACGGTGAACCACTTCCTCCACCCGTAGTACATAACATACCACAACCACCTTCACCTGAACACATGAACATGGATGCATTCTTCCAAGATATTTCTGCTGATAATGTCCCAACTCCACCATCTCAAACAACAGTTTCTCAACCAGATCAAACAACAAGTCCTCAACCAGCTCAAACCAGTGATCATAACATTACTAACAAGTACGAAAAGTTACTTGCTAGGTCCACCCAAAAGTTGTACCCAGGTTGTGATATGACTACATTGGGCTTTACGTCAGAGCTTTCGCACATCAAGGTCTTACATAAAATAACTGATGTCAGGTTTAACAAGATTCTAGCTCTTTTGCAAAAGGCATGTCCCCCTAGTAAAGGATTCAATTTCCCACCGTCATACTATGAAATCAAGAAGACATACAAAGATATCGGGTTAGGATACGAATCGATCCATGCTTGTATAAATGATTGTTTTTTATTTTGGGGATCAGATGAGAACAAAATTCTCAATAATTGTCCAATCTGCAACGAGAGTAGATGGAAAAACCAAAAGACAAACGGGAAGAAAGTTGCCAACAAGGTGTTGCGTTACTTTCCGTTAAAACCTAGACTACAACGTATGTTCAACACAAAAGACATCGCAAAGTGGATGACTTGGCATGCTACTGGACAGTCTAAGGAAAACGGTAAGATGAATCACCCGTGTGATGGTCAAGCATGGAAAAATTTTGACATAATGAAACCTGAGTTTTCTCGTGTCCCTAGAAACGTCCGATTAGGGTTGGCTGCTGATGGTTTCAATCCGTTTGGCAACATGAGTCAAGGTTACAGCATGTGGCCGGTGATATTGACAACATTTTTTTTTGGGTAAAGGGGAGTAATCCTGCACCCTGGTAAATATATTAACCAAATAAACGTTTAAGTACAATGTATATGAGTGAAATCCCATATATCAACCCGTTACATAGGCATAGAGCTTACATAACAAGATACTTCCTATTTTCGAAACAAGAAAACAAACCACTACTCAAATGATAACAAATGATACAACGAAATAAGATTACTTCCTAGGACCTTGAAACTTTGTGCCATACATGGCATTAAAGTTATCCAAATTCCCAGGAAGATCACGAACCTGCTTTGCATAGTCATCGAAGTCATATTCATCATAGTCATCTTCAAACTCCTGGCCACCGCCAAATATATTAGCAGACTCATCAAATGGGTTAGCAACAACCTCATCTTCAGAATCAGACACCTCAATCTCTCCCACTTTAGAAAAAGGGTTAGCTCTCTTAGTAGAAGAGGTAGACGGAATAGGTTGACCATCATCATCCACAAGAGTAGCTTTCCCATCAATAATTAGTTTTTCAAGCTTACTAATTTTCTCAACTATGGGAGTAGAACCAACATCTATTGTTCCCACTGAATCACTCACAAGCGGAACATGTGATGTATAACCAGTCTTAATCGACTCATCCTCATTAACCTCCATTGTACGACCATTATCCACATCTGTATCGTCCATATTAAGAGCATCATACTGATTAGACGTAGTGATCCTGGTTCCACTTGAACTAGCCACATTAGAAGCCATTGTTTTACCGACATTTACTTTCTTTGGTTCAGGAGGAGGCTTTTTGGGCCGATATTCAAAATGCTTGCCCACCACAGATTTAGTAGAACCTCATCGACCCGGATTCGGCCGAACTTGTTTTCCCTTCTTCTTATTGTTAACAGTCTGAAAACCATCACTTACGTCCTTATGAGGTTGAGCAGTCGGAATCACAACCTTAGGACAATCCACCAAAGTATGTCCAAATACCCGACATTTCTCACATCTAGGCGGTTTCCATTCATATTCAACACGGATCTTCTCAATAGTCGAACCCGTACCATCAAGTAAAGGAATCTCGACAGTGAGGCTGTCCCTAAGAACCTCATCTGACTTTACATCAATCATACACCTAGCAAAACTACTACGTCCCCAAGATTCTTTGCACATTTGACTAGTAAAAGCATCTAACCTTTTGGGCGTACCAATCAATGTAGCAAGAAGACTGAGCCCGTCATCAGAAAACATAGCTAAAGGAACATCATGGAATTTAACCCACACCGGAATGTTAGTCAAATCCTCTTTAAGCAAGTTTGTGTTCAATGTCCATGGTTTAAGAATAATAGGAACATTACGAATCAACCAAGGACCATTATCAAGAACATCATCAACGCCTTTTTTCGAATTAAACTTGAAGAAGAAGAATCCCTTAGCATTCATCATAACCTTTTGTAAACCATACTTAGCCCACGTATTGCAAACATAATAGTCAACAACAGGGAAAGCAAGGCGTTGACCAAGGAAGTATCCGTAGAGAGTATTCTCAAACCTCATGTTCACCTCTTCCACCACTTTCATTGGGACTGAAAGGTCAACATCATTCTTCTTTTTGCTGCATTCTAGCCTCCGAAAATTAGATACGTGTTTCTGGGCTTCATTAGTAGCAACACCCGCGTAAGAAACCGACTTAACTCCATTACCACTAGTAGTAACAACCTTGGGTGCATTAGGATCAGAAGTAACACAATGAGTAGTACCATACATCTGGGATTGCATAGCCACATCAAAACTCGACAGAGGAGTATTTGCTGGATAAACTTTAGTACCATTCGACTTAGATTGAAGCCCAATACCACTCGAATTGTTCACATCAGAAGATGAACCCATCTTAGCAATATCACTGTCAATTTTATTCATTGCTTCATCAAAGTTCTGATGCGCATTAGCAATCAATTGCTCCACACTAGGCTGTTGTGAAACATTAGAGGCCGAATCAGAAGCAGGTGTGTTGGGAATTAAGGTAATCTACTGATTCTGCCGAAGCATAAACTACTGATTCTGCCGAAGCATCTGTCGAAGTGATTCTGCCGAAGAAGAAAGGATTCTGCCGAAGTTATACTTCAGCAGAAATGATAAAGCTGATACTGGGTTGCTGCTGAAAGTGGGAACCACGTAGGAGAGATAAGCTCAGTTATAGAGTAAAAGTCAGCGCCGTATTTAATATAGGTTGGCGCCGTTTCATGTAGAGCTTACTTAGAATAAAACACGATGATTAACAAAACAATATGATTAGTTGCATGCTTGTCTAGTTGCATGCTTAGTCTATGTTAGTATTAGGAGCGTCCATTGTCAACGCTCATTAGGGTTTCTTGCCTATATAAGAAACCATCTTAGTTTGTAATAGATAAGCTTTTCTTAAGTTTCTTTCAAGTCTTGTATTTCATTCGAAACATAGAGTTTCTATAATCAAAGATCCATAGAGGATCAAGAGAGTTCTTAGTTATTATAACTTGTATTTATTTTCCGCTACAATACCAAGTTGTAGAGATCTTCTATTAGTTTGCTTGTGATTACATTGGCAATACTAACGATCTCCGAGTGCTTAAGATCTATCAAGAGGTCTTGTGTTCAACAAGTGGTATCAGAGCCTCGGGAAGTCTCTACGATACTAAGAACCATTCTCACCCCCATACAATCAAACATTCATTCACCATGCCTGGATCCGATAATGAAACCGAAACCACCAACACAAACAACACCAACACCACTTCCATGCAACAACTCAGTCTCTCAAACAGTAATGGTAAATTTCCTTATTTGAAAAGGGAAGAATATGATCTTTGGACTATGAATATGGAAAACTGGATTTCCAATATTGATTGGAATCTGTGGGAGGTGTTAAAGAAAGGAAACAGTTTAAAGAAGATGATTCCTGACAGGGATGGGAAGTTTATCATGGCTCCACCAAAAACTGCTGAAGATGTACTAGCTATGCAAAGAGAGCATAAGGTAAAGACCATTCTGCTTCAAGCCATTCCAGAAGATCATCTGTGTGATTTTCATCATATGGATGATGCAAAGGATATATGGATGGCTCTCAAGGCAAGGTTCGGTGGAAATGAAGAATCAAAGAGAATGAGGAAGTCCATGCTAAGACAACAATTTCAGGACTTCAATATCTCTGAAGAAGAAGGCATTCACAAGGGATACGATAGGTTCCATAGGATCTTGAGTCAGCTAAACCAGCTGAATGCAAAACCTGACAATGAAGACTGCAACTCAAAGTTCCTTCGATCGTTACCTCCATCATGGTTGCATGTAAGCATTGCTCTCAAGGCTAAAGGAGGGTTGGATATGCTTACCTTTGATGAGCTGTATAACAGACTCAGAACCATTGAACCTGATGTCAGAACTCCCTACCGTACATCTTCTTCTGGCCATGCAGCTTTTGTTGGGACATCTCATTCCAACATGATGGTGCAAGCTCCTAGTTCCAACTATTTTCCATCATCTCCGAGCTCCAACTACTTTCCATCATCATCCTCAGTCCCCCCTCCACCTCATAACCCTCGTCCCACTCCACCTAGTTCTCAAGCTAGGTCTAGTAGTGTGATGGAGGATGTCCTTCATTCTTTTGTTGCTGATTATGATACTCAGCAGTATCTGGCATATGAAGACTTTGATCAGTTGGACCCACTTGAAATGGAGGAAATGAAGCTGAAAATGCAGGTGGCATTGCTGTCAGTGGACATCAAAAGGTTTGAAGAGAAGGCTGGAAGAAAGTTTGTTTTCAAGGGAAAGGAACCAGCACGCTTTGACAGGAGGAAAGTCAAGTGCTTCACTTGTCATCAGATGGGGCATTTCTCAAGAGAATGCAAGGATAGAAAGAGTGGAGATGGAGCAAACTACCTCTCGTATCAGCAGAAACAGCAGGAAACTGGAGCTTCAGCAGCTCTCCTCACCATGGACGAACAAGTCAACTGGACTGCCCATGAACCTGTGAATGAGGAAGCTCATGACACTGATAAGCTTGGATTGTTGGCAAGGTGCACTTCGGATGAAAGGCATGATCAGTTTGCCTTGATGGGACTATCTCAGGTACACAACTGCATATTTGGTTGTAGTCTAAGATACAATGAACTTAAAGAAGAATTTGATGCTATGAAACCTAAGTTTGATGAATGCTATATTGAAAATGAAGCCCATAAACTAGCATTAAAAACTGTAGAAAGACAAAAAGTTTGGTTTCAAAAGAATCAAATAGCTTATGAAGAGAAGATTAATGTGTTACAGTTTGATTTAGAAGTTGCAAATAATTACTTAAAACTGTCTGAGAAAGCGAAAGATGAAGCTGTTTCTGAGAACCTAGAGCTAAAAGAGAAACTAGATGAGGAAATTGCTAGGAATAATGAATGGCAAATGTCTGGTAAAAGCTTAAATAGAATTATCTATACTAGTCAATCTCAGAGATATCCTATAGGTTTAGGTTTTCAAAAATATGTAGGTCCAGAAGCTAAGTATGATGAGCGTAAATCTACCCCAGCTGGCCTAGCTAATTATGTAAAGGAAGGTGATTTGCATGCTGTCCCTGGACCTATAAGAGGTGAATTCATGCCCATAGACCTATCCATCACTGTTGACTTTGATGGATCACATCACCTATATGGCAAAAAGTCAAAAGACTTGCCAGACCCTGATACCTCATCTAATGACTTTGTCTCTTGCCCTGACAGTGACAATTCATCGGATCAAGGGTCTACTTCCTATGAAAGCTATGATTCAAATGAGAAGTCTGACCTTCCCAAGCCTGAACCAACACCAAAGCCTGCACCCCAGTCTACTTATGAACCTTCTAGGGAAGCTGCTGAGGAATCAACTTCCAAGACAGTTTCTCCTGAAGACTTGTCTTTTAAATCTTTGAATAATCAGTTTGTTAAAAACAATTCCTTGAATGTTTCTAATTTCAGTACTTCTTCATGTAATCAAACATCTTCCTGTTTTAATAAATCTTCTAAGAAGAAGACCTGTTTTGTATGTGGAAGTAAATTTCATTTGATTAAGGATTGTGATTTTTATGAACAAAGATTGGGTGCATGTGCTACTGACCAGAAACACAAATCTAAGTGGACCAATGTTGCTAATATTCCACCTTATGTCCCACAAGCAGCTCATACTGACTCTCATTGGAGAAGTTCAGTTCCCAGACCTAATGTCCAACCAACTAGCCCATTCTTTAAACATGGTTATTGGCCTACATATGTTGACTCTATGTATGCTGGGAAGGGATATGGGAGCACTGCTGTGAAGCCCTCAGCAGGTTGTTCTTGGACTAGCAAGGGACCCAATTACCAATGGAGGACCAAGAACAATGGTGGATCCTCTAAATCTTCATGCCCTAAACCTGTGATCCACAAGGCAGGTTCAAGTCAGTAATGACTTGAGCCTCATCTGAATACTAACTGTTTGTATATATTTTTGTTGTTGTTGTTTGTAGGATCATCCCCTTAAGCATAAGAATATTGGTATTGTTGATAGTGGTTGTTCCAGAAGCATGTCTGGGAACAGGGATATGATGCACAATTTTGTTCCTATAGAAGGAGGAGGCAATGTGACTTTTGGAGGAAGTGATGGTAGTATCACAGGGAAAGGCACCATAAAGACACCTCGTCTAGATTTTGAAAATGTGTACTTTGTTAAGGAACTTCAGCATTTCAACTTATTCTCTGTTTCACAAATCTGTGATACTAAGAACAAAGTTCTCTTCACTGAGAATGAATGTCTTGTGCTGTCTAAAGACTTCAAACTCCCAGAAGAAACTTCAATTCTACTGAAGGTTCCTCGAACTCACAACTTATACACATTCAACCTTAATGAAGTTCAACCAGGTGGTGACCTCACTTGTTTGGTGGCTAAAGCATCTCTAGATGAGTCCACGAAATGGCATAGGAGAATGGCGCATGTGAATTTCAAGACCATTAACAAACTCTCCAAAATGGGTCTTGTTGAAGGTCTTCCCACCAAAGTATTCACAAATGCTCACAATTGTGTCGCTTGCAACAAAGGAAAACAACACAGAGCTTCTTACAAAGCTGTCAATGCTATGAATATCATCACTGAACCTCTTCAGTTGCTTCACATGGATCTATTTGGTCCAACTCAAGTCAGAAGCATTGATCATAAGTACTTCTGTTTGGTGATCACTGATGGCTATAGCAGATTTTGTTGGGTTTTCTTTCTCAGAACCAAAGATGAAACATCTCAAGTGCTGACTGAATTCATCACTCTTGTTGAAAATCAGTTGAACAAAAAGGTTAAGGGAATTCGGTGTGATAATGGGACAGAGTTCAAAAATGCTATTCTTATAGAACTCTGTGGGTTAAAAGGCATCAAAAGGGACTATAGTAATCCAAGAACCCCACAACAAAATGGGGTGGCTGAAAGAAAGAATAGGACCTTAATAGAGGCTGCTAGATCCATGCTTGCAGACTCTAAACTGCCCACTATGTTCTGGACTGAAGCTGTTGGCACTGCCTGTTATGTGCTAAACAGGGTGTCCATTACCAGACCACAACTCAAAACCCCATATGAACTTCTCTTTGGGAAGGTTCCTGTCATTCATTACCTAAAACCTTTTGGTTGTCAAGTGACCATTCTGAACACCAGTGATCCATTGGGAAAGTTTGATGAAAAGGCAGATGATGGTTATATTGTGGGTTATTCAGCTCATAGTAAGGCATACAGGGTGTACAACTTGCAAGCCAAGAAGATAGAGGAGACATTGAACCTGAGATTTTTGGAAGATAAGCCTAATGTTCAAGGACAAGGTCATTCATGGTCCTTTGATCTTGACTACTTAACTGATTATCTGGGTTACCACAGACATTTAGCTAACCAAAATGCAGGTCCTCAAGAGTCTCCAACTAACAATGCAGGTCCCTTAGATGATGACTCTGAAAATGAGTTTGAAGATGATGAGCAACCCATACTTGTGCCTTCCTTCTCCCCTAACAATATTGGCAATACCACCTCCAAGGATGCTGCTGATTCGAGTGATGAAGATGACTCTCATTATGCTGAGGACCTAGCTAGGCTTCAGACTCAAGAATTTGCTGCCAAGCTTGAAGCAGAAAAACTGAATGGGGACGTGGCTAATGAAGGAATCAGCAGAAACCACGTGTCTGCTGAAGTTGACTCTGTCACACCTAACTTCCCCAAATCTGCTGAAGGCTATGCTGTTCCTTCTCAAGTATCTTCAGACTTTGGTGAACCCTATACACGCTTTCCAAAACCTTCAGATCTTGGAAATCATCAACCCAAAGCTGGCATCTTCACCTCACCCTCTTATGATACTGAATTTGAACCAACCATCACTAATCTTGATTCATCCATTGAAGTCAACCCCACTACTACTCAGAGGATCAACATAGCTCATCCTCAATCCAACATCATAGGTGATCTTCTGGCACCTGTTAGAACTCACAGGGCTATCACCAGTCCTCAGTTTGGACAGATTGCTTTTCTCTCTTATGTCTCCAACCAGCAAAGAGACAATCACACAGACCTCAAGCATTGTCTGTTTGCTTGTTTTCTTTCTCAAGTGGAACCAACCAGTGTTTCTCAAGCTCTCAATGATTCAAGCTGGCTTGAAGCAATGCAAGAAGAGATGCAACAATTTCACAATCAGCAGGTTTGGATCTTGGTTCCACTTCCTGATGGCAAATATGCCATTGGGACAAAATGGGTTTTGAAGAATAAAAGAGATGCTTATGAAAAACATTTGATAAAAGTGGCTAAAATCCATACTGATGATAATGTGGCAGACCTATTAACAAAAGCGTTTGATGGACCAAGGTTTCAACACCTCCTGGTCAATATTGGAATGTTAAACCCTTGACTGCATAGTTTGAGGGGAGGCATAGGCCTCAGGGGAGGCATATGCCTCAGGGGAGGATTTGTGCAAACTCTGCATATATTGTTTGTTTGTGTTATATTTTGCTTCAATCAACTGTTTGTAAAGATTTTATCCTTTTAAATTTCTTTAGTTTTTGCTAACACTAACTTCTAATATTTCTCTAGTTTGTTTGTTGTTGTGTATGTTTTTGTGTCTGTCTTGCAGTTATCTGTACTGCATTTTGTCTGTTCCTTATCTGGATTGCAGGTTATACATCTCATGATCAAGAGTGGCTCATTTGTACATGGTTAGATAGCTGAAAAGGTGTTGCTTGTTTCTACTGATATCAAATACTGAAGCATACAATTTGATTCTACTGAAGATAATTCTGAAGAAAAGAAAATGAAGTCAAATTGTTCATTCATTCATTCAAGAAACAGTTTACAGCTTACAGCTTACATAAAGTCAACCTACTTCTATTTTGCATCCTCAAGATACGAGCTGTACGCTTAAGCTAAGCCTACTCTAGTGTCTATCCTTCATTCCGAAATCTAAGAGAATGCTGGATATGCGTTAGATGCTGGCTTTGCTTTTGTAGGTCTTGCGTAACCACCCATTCCGTTTAACTGGCTGGTTGGATATGCATGACCAGTACGACGAAGATGCTAAGGACCAAAATGGGAGGATGGATTGATGCAAACGATTGATGATGACGATGACCCACGAGGATGACGAAGAGAACTATCGTGTCCTGTGTGCTTCATCTATGTATTTCAACCAAAATGCAATCGATCCACCCTCCTCAAGCCCTTCTACTATACGATGTGTGTTCATGCACCAAAAGATGGCGCAGTGAGACCAAGAACCACCTCTCTATCTTTGGGGAGTGGCGGATTCCTGGCACGTGGTCTTTGTGGAGACCAAGGTGCTGGAGGTTGGGAGTAAGACGTTCCCTCCTTATAGGAGTCATCAGAATCATCAGCAGATTCGCTTGGAGTCACTACACTGTCATCTACTGAAGAAGGGACAAAGGGCGTTTTATTTGGTCGAGGATAGGGTTGAGGAAAGTAAGACAGCCATGGGTTTGATTCACCACTTGATGATGATGAAGAGGATGATGAAGATGAGGAAGTGAGATCTATGATCTCAGGCTTAGTGGTCATGGTGCAATTTTGTTAATTGGGGTTATTATTGCTTCTAGGGTTTGTGGTAAATATTTGGGGATCTTGGTGAAAAGATGAGTTACATTGGGATCATTTTATAGACGGGTTGAGGTTCAATGAGTTTAATGCAAGTGGGTGGCACAGTAATTCTAGAAACTTACCGAAGATATTCTTATCTTTGGTGCATTCTGCTGAAGCTATAACTTCAGCAGATTGATCACGCGTTCCTGCTGAAGTGTTAGTTTGGGTTAGGTCAAAGATACAATACACGTCAGCAAAGGTCAAACAAACGGTCCATTTTTCTTTGACTATAATTTGGGCAAAAACACTCCACCCACCATCACTCGCCTTCAGAACAAACCAATTCCCTCTCATTCTACTTTCACAAACACTCTCCATTTCAAGAATCCCAATCCTAAACACTCATATCACTCATGGCTCTTGAATTTAAACATGATCACAACAAAGTCGCATTTCTGGGTAATGGCAAAGGATATGAATTGTACGAACCAATGGTGGAATTCCTGAAAAGGTCCAAAATTTATTATGCTCTAACTCACACACCAAATGAGATTTATGAATCTCTGATCACTCAATTTTGGGAAACTGTTGAGAAGAGGAGCGAGACAGAGATTAGGGCTGTGGTTGATGAAACGGAGTACGTTGTGACCGAGGACCTAATCAGGAGGAAGCTTCACCTGGAAGATGCTGAAGGAGTATTTCACTCCAATCAGGAAGATGTGCTTAATGGGCTGAGAGCTATTGGGTATCGAGGAACAAGAACAGATATGTGGCTAAAGAAGGAACTCTGCCCAAAATGGAGGTTTCTGGTTCACACACTGCTCCAATGCATGAGCAACAAGACCGGAGGATGGGACCAGTTCTCTACACGACTGGGCTATGGTATTGTATGTCTTTCACAAGGGGTTACGTTCAATTTTTCTAAGTATATTTTTGAAAACATGGTTGAAAATATTCAAAAGACAAAGGGAAAATTTTTGATGTACCCAAGGTTTTTACAAATTATATTAGACACCTCTACCCAAGCCCAAGCCTTTTATCCTATAGGTGCTTTAACTGCTAAATTGTTTGCTACTATGAGAACCAACTTTCAGGGGGAACATCATCCCCTGCTAGCAGCCATGTTGCCACAAGGCAATGAGGCTGCTGATGAGGAGAATGTGGCTCATGATCCTCCAACCTCACCTGTTGCTACTGATGGTAATCCATTGGTTAATATTGATGAAGGACCATCTTCTACTGTTGAAGCAACTCAGGTTGCTCCTGAACAACCATCATGTCCCAGTCCTCCACCCACACTTGCTACTCATGATGAGTCAGATCAGCATAGACCACCCACACCAAGTCCTGTGAGGGATCATCTCAATGAAGATCTTCCTCACATTGAGAATGACCATGTTTCTTCTGAAAGGTCCAATGAGGCTCCCCTTACCACAGAGCAATCTGCTGGTGGAGCTGAGGACCCCATTACACTCTCATCTGTGTATGATCTTGTCAACAGGTATGCTGCTGAGGTTAAGAGTCTGAAAAAGGAACTTGCAGAGACCAAGTCTTCTCTTGGGGGTAAGATTGAAGAACTGCAGAATCAAGTCAAGGTCTTGGAGCACAAACTGAAAGGGACCTCCAAAAGGAAACTTGTGGTTTCTTCTGATGAAGAACAAGAAGGTCCTCATTTTGAATCTCTGGACATGCTGGCTGAAGTTTCTCTCAATGATCCTGTATCATTAGCCTCCACTTCCTCAAAGAAGAAGGAGCCTGTCCTTTACAAAAGAAGGAAGAGATCTCATGTTCATAAGGTTTCTTCTGAAGCTTCAAAGGAACCTGGGATTTATAAGGATGCATCTGCTGATGTGGTTATGGAGGATGTTTCTTCGGATCCAAACCAATCTGCATCAGTTCATGAACCAACAGACCTCTCCCCCTCAGCAGATCTGTCTGACTTTGCTACTGTGACCACTCCAGTTGATGATCAGCATCAACATGTTGACTTAGGTACTACTACAGAGGTTCCTGTCATTGATTTAACTGAAGAAGAGCATGCCAAGAAGCCTGATGATAAAGGGAAAAATGTCATCACTGAAGACGAGCTTGGTCCTAACCTGGTGACTGAGGAGGAAAGACTAGGTCAAGCTAGTAGATTGGCAGAGTTTGAGAAGTCAAAGGAAAGTGTAGCATTGGCTAAGCAACTTGAAACAGAGGAATTTTCATCTCTAACTCCTGAGAGAAGAAAAGAACTAGATGAACTGAGGATTCAGATGCCTGCTGAACACTGGGATAGTCTAACTCAGCAAGTCATCTCAAGACATTCTCTAGCTCAAAGTATACTCGGTGGAGATTTCCTCAGTGACAATTATGTTGAGCGAATGATGGATCAGGGAAGACAACGGAGGCAAGAAGCAATTGCACAAAAGAGGGCCATCCAAGCTCAGAAGGCCAAAAGCAAACCCCCTACTAAAGATGAAATAAGAAGGGTGGTGAAGAATCAATACTCACTGTCCAACTCTGGCCTAACAATGAAACAAGTCAAGGCTTTTCCTGATCATGTCCTGTATCGCAAGTATAACCAAATCATGGAGGAAAGAAGATCATCTTTAGCACGTTCTTCCAACTTAAAAAGGATTTCAGAGAATGAAGCTGTTCAAAAAGCCAAAAGACTCAAGGCTGATGATGCTCCAACCAAGGAATCCTCTCCAGTCATTCCTCCTGAAGCAACTGAAGCATCAGCTCCCTCTCCCTCAGTGGCACCTGTTGTCATACTGGAAGCTTCTGAAGTAAAGGAAGCTGATCTCACAGAAACTAAAACAGAGAGGGCGATAAGGGTATTCCATAGGATGAAAGCACTACGGGCTCCAACCAAATCTCCATCTACCATTTCAAGCCCCACTACAAATGCACAAGATGAAAATGCTCCCCCTCAAGAAATTTATCAACCTGGGAGGAGGCAGAAGAGAATGGCCAAAATATCTCCTTTGGATCTTGAGGCTGATGACTCAAATTTTATTGTAGAAGGGTCTGCTGCTGATTTTCCTGATGGATACTCAGAAGGGTTGATAGGGTGGAACTTAAAGAATGATGAGATGAATGTTCTTCATCGAGGGGACTCCATTTTAATGGAATTTTACTTTCTAAAGGAAATTCTGCACTTGATTGACAGGGCCGATTTAATTTCTCTGTTCACTCAAGTTTCCACTCATTATTGCGACAAGGAACCACAAGGTTCTGGGATGTTTCTACCATGAGATCTTCAAGTCCTGCTAAACTCCCACATTCCCAGGAGCAAAGCATCTTCAATTTGGGAAAACTCACATCGGTGGAAGCTTACATCCTGGAGATTCTATCCTCTCCCTCGTATACATGTACTTGAGACTAAGGGTGGAATTACTGTGTGCATGTTGTCTGAAAGGAAGTATCCTCTGCCTAAACGACTTCTGGAAAAGATGCTGAGTCAGAAACTGGAAATTCCTCCAGATCCTGTGGGAAATGAGAGACAGTCTGCTTTAACACTGGTGGGATTGATCAAAACTCAACTTCAACAACTGCAATAGGCCTCATCCATATCAGGACACTTGGTACTCTCTGCACTACCTTGTTTTGTTCATTTTAGTTTGCATCATTTATGTTATGTTATTTTTTTTTATTTTTTTTTTGTCTAATTTCTTTTTAGTAAAAGACTTTCATAAAAAGAAAATCACCAAAAACATCATTTTAAAAATAGTGATAGCATTTATTTAATAAGAATTAAGATTTTAATTTTCATCTTCTTAATTAAGCTTTTTCAGTATTATCAAATTTTCTTAGTTTAAAAAAAAATAAAAAAAAAATAAAAAAAAAATAAAATATATATATATTTTTACTCTGATGGTTTTTAACTCACCTGATGTACCTTGTGTATGTCAAAGAGTTGGCTAGTCCAAAGGGTACAGCTTTGGTAAAGACACATCAAATCTGTTGATAGCTGTAATGGTTTGCTCAAAATCATAGGGTATGCAACCACCCATGCTTCATTGCTGAGAGTTGTATGGTCCTCAATTCACCATGGTCTATTCCTTTTTGGAATCCAAGAATTGGCTAGCCCACATGTATATGGCATGTGGTAAAGGCACCTGAATCCATATTTGGTTTTCAATTCACCAATTCTAAGAATTGACTAGTCCTGAGCAAACGGCTACAGGTAAAGACAAGTCAAATCCGTTTATATGGTTGCTGGTTTGCCAATAAATCAGATGGTTATCAATGTACTATAGTTTTCGAACTAAAACATGTGGCTACTCCAGTAGTAATGGCTATTGGTAAAGAGACTTCAAATCCATTAAATTCAATGATTCACCTCTCACAGGAGTTAACACACCTGGAAGTGATGAGAATAGTATTGAACTTATATGTTTTGATGTACATGATGTCATATGTTGCTGCAAAGCTCTGGTGTTTAACAATTCAGTCATCATACAGATGTTCTTCTTCTGAACCTTGGCTGCTGATCCTCAAAGACTCTGGCCACTCATTGCTCAACAACATTATGGTACAATCCTCAAGAAAAAGGGTACAATCCTCAACAGCATTATCGATCTATCAAGGAAACTGGAACTTAACCTAGTCAAATTCCAGTTTAGGGGAGGATTGTTGGGAATTAAGGTAATCTACTGATTCTGCCGAAGCATAAACTACTGATTCTGCCGAAGCATCTGTCGAAGTGATTCTGCCGAAGAAGAAAGGATTCTGCCGAAGTTATACTTCAGCAGAAATGATAAAGCTAATACTGGGTTGCTGCTGAAAGTGGGAACCACGTAGGAGAGATAAGCTCAGTTATAGAGTAAAAGTCAGCGCCGTATTTAATATAGGTTGGCGCCGTTTCATGTAGAGCTTACTCAGAATAAAACACGATGATTAACAAAACAATATGATTAGTTGCATGCTTGTCTAGTTGCATGCTTAGTCTATGTTAGTATTAGGAGCGTCCATTGTCAACGCTCATTAGGGTTTCTTGCCTATATAAGAAACCATCTTAGTTTGTAATAGATAAGCTTTTCTTAAGTTTCTTTCAAGTCTTGTATTTCATTCGAAACATAGAGTTTCTATAATCAAAGATCCATAGAGGATCAAGAGAGTTCTTAGTTATTATAACTTGTATTTATTTTCCGCTACAATACCAAGTTGTAGAGATCTTCTATTAGTTTGCTTGTGATTACATTGGCAATACTAACGATCTCCGAGTGCTTAAGATCTATCAAGAGGTCTTGTGTTCAACAAGGTGTATCATGGCTTTGCTCCAAATCATCCAAAACAACCTTATCCTTTCGTGCAGCAAGTTCATCATCCTTTTGCAACCCAACTTGATCGGCCAAGTTAGATGGTGCATCAATATTTTGCGAACCACTAGTTTGATCGGCCAAACTAGTAGAAGACCCCACATCTCTAGTGCCCTTACGAGCACTATTCTTGTTGAAAAAACCTTTTTCCATCCCTCTTAAACCCTCAACCTACCGAATCAAATCACCCCAACCAAATACCAATTAACCAGCGAGCATGCACTACCAAGAAAACCCTAACTGAAGCGTTAGGGTTTAAACCACAAAAAATTCGATCCTATCCCATAATACAAGAATGTTAAAGAGAATGATAGGATGAATCAGGCCAATTTAATAAACCCTAAAAAAAACGATTCAACAAAAAACCTAAACGATTAAGGGATGTTAGGGTTTAAAAAATCGTTCAATTGATATAGGATAAAGAATTAATAGATCATGCGCATAAACGGCACAACAAAAGCGATTAGATGTAAATTAAATGTCACTGACCCACAATAGAGGTAACCAATTAATAATAACCGACCTATGAAGCAGATTATAGAATTAAAAGGTTGAATATCGATTAAAGAAATCGTAGGTGGGAATCGTTTTCTGTCGCCGTTTTGGCCAGAGGGCCTAACTTATGTGATATTGACAACATACAACACACCCCCTTGGATGTGTATGAAAGAGACTTCTTTAATGTTGACGATGTTAATTCCTGGCCCTAAATCAGCTGCAAAGGACATTGATGTTTTCTTGCAGCCTTTGATCAAAGAACTCAAAGAGTTATGGATAGGAGAGTGGACTTTAGACGCTGCTACGGGTACTCATTTCAAAATGAAAGAGGCGGTTTTATGGACTATCAATGACTTTCCGGCTCGAAGTAGTTTCTCTGGGTGGGTTGGACAAGGCTACTATGCATGCCCCACATGTAATCAAGACACTCCATCGCTTCTTGTGAAGTCATCCACTGAGGAAAAAACATAAGGAATTCCATGGTAAACCTGAAAAGAACCCTCCTCCTAAAAGCTTTACCCATGAGGAAATCATGATTCAAATTAGTAAAGTCTTTAAACGTGTCTCAGGGAAGCATCCAAATACTTTAAAAAATAACCCTAAACCAAATCGACAAATCGAATTGAATTGGAGTAAGCGTTCTATCTTCTACGAACTGGAGTATTGGCCCGTTCTTCTACTAAAACACAATCTCGATGTCATGCACATCGAAAAGAACGTGCTTGAGAGTGTGCTGAATACCTTGTTAATGAACGACAAATCTAAAGACACTCTAAAGGCAAGGCAAGACTTGAAAACTTTGGGAGTTCGAAAGGAGTTGTGGCTCGTTGATAAAGGAAACGGGAAGTTCGATAAGCCTCATCCAACGTACTCTTTCACACCAAAAAACATAAAACTTTTTTGTAAATTCATCAAAGGAGTTAGACTACCTGATGGGTTTGGATCGAACTTCAAGAAAAAAGTGACCGCTGATGATAACAACATAACAGGCCTAAAATCTCATGACTGTCATATAATGATGCAGCGGTTACTTCCTTATGGAGTTCAGCGATACTTACCTAAAGACATTTCAACCCCATTAATCGAGCTCTGCTTATTCTTTAAGCAGATTTGTGCTCGAAGTTTGATGCAGCAGGACATGGTGAAAGATAAAAAGCAAATGATCGAGGTTATGATTAATTTAGAGCAAATATTTCCTCCTGCTTTTTTTGACATAATGATTCATTTGGTTATACATTTACCTGAAGAGGCTATTCTAGGTGGCCCTGTTTACTACAGGTGGATGTATCCATTTGAAAGATACATGAAAAAACTAAAAAATTATGTCCGAAATAAAGCCAAGCCTGAAGGTTCTATAGCAGAGGGTTATGTTGCAGAAGAAGCATTAACTTTCTGTTCGCGTTATCTTAAGGATGTCGAGACAAGATTTAATCGTCTTGACAGAAATGATGACGGTTTTCCAGAACAACCAAATAAATTCCAGGTGTTCCAGTTCGTAGGCAAACCGGTGGGTAGAGAACGCCCGACCATGTTGAATACAGATGTTATGCAGGCAGTTGTATGGTTTATACTTAACAACAGTCCTGAAATAGAAGCAGACATCCTGGCGTACAAAGAGTACGTTTCTTCTTTTTTATATTTTGAAGAACCCTTTTTTTTTCTTAAGTTATTTGTTTCTGATGACTTATTCATTACCTTTTTGCAGTGAATTTCCTAACGATACCGTGGAAACAAGTTTTCCTCCCTGGTTCAATCACAAGGTAAACACATTAGATATATTACCTTGTAGTCCAGAGTTATTGCTCATCTAAATCTGTTTGTATCTCTTTCGTAGATTCGTGAAAAGAGCGTGGCAAAAGACCCAAGTTGTAGTCCCGAGTTACTCTCTTTGGCATGTGGACCTTCATCTAGTGCAAGTACATACCCCGCATGCATAGTGAACGGTGTGAAGTTATTGGTACATGAGCGCGATAAACTTCATACCACTCAAAGCAGTGGAGTTTCAACACCCGGACATGATGGAGCTATGTATTATGGTCAACTAGAAGAAATTCTAGAGCTCACTTATATGGGCAACCGTAAGGTTGTGTTGTTCCGATGTATATGGTTCGACACCCGTAACCCTACTAACCCTACGCCACGCTCCAAACGTTCTTACATTGATCATGGCATACATCATATTTTGACTGAACGGGATGCTTTTAGAAATCAACAATACATTCTTGCGACACAAGCAACACAAGTCTTCTACCTTGAAGACCCTGCTAGACGACCACCTCATTGGAAGGTTGTCGAAGATGTTCATCATCGGAAGATCTGGCATGGGGATGTGGTAGATTCTTATCAGGATGTTATACATGGCAGCAATTCATCTGATGTTGCATTGTTTGTTGGTTTAACTAGTTTTGAGTATGCGAATTTGAGTGTAAATGATGAATCAGCAGAAGTGGACGCCCCACCAGATGTTGTTGCTGAAGAAGATGCTGATTTTGTTACTAATGAAGATAACGCCGTTGCCCATGTCCTTGATGATGATGATGTTGACGTGTCTGATGATGATGAAGTGAACCCCACTATTGTTGTTGAAGAAGTTTTATCTAGTGATGATTCTGATTATGACAATTAATTGTTTTTGAATTGTAATTTGATTATGACAATTATTGTTTTTAAATTGTAATTTGAATGAAATTGTTACTATATGTTTATATGAATGTGTATATTAGTGTTAATTGGTCCACGAAATTATGTGTTCTTTTACTTGTACTTTTACAGATGGCGTGTGTACAGCCTAGATCACACGGCGGGGATGCTGGCGGTGATCCACCAAGACGGCCCTCATTTACTTTGCCGGGCTATTGCGCAGGTAACAAATTGTGATTTTTTATTTTATTATTTTATTTTTTATTATTATATAATTTTTATTGATAAAACTAAATTTTTTTTACATGTATTTTCACAACTTAATAACTTATATTTGTAGGTTCAATGATCACCGGTGAGACGGCAAATCGGGCCTTAAGGAAGGCTTTTAGGGAGAATAACGGACAGCCTTTGCCTATAGGCTTTGATACCGATGATCAAGGCACCTTCACACCGGTAGGCACTTATGCAATGCAGTTAAGTAGTCTTATTGGGGAACAAGTGAGGCCACTTCCCCTTGATGCCGATTGGGAAGAAATTCCTGATTCTTATAAGGCGCATATAATGCCGACCCTACAGGTTATATTTATTGTTTATTTTATTTCTATTCTGATTGTTATTAACCGTTTAGATATGCTTGTTATATTTAAATTGTGTGTTTGTTTAAATGCGTATACTTTTTTGCAGACCTATTTCAACCTGGCGCCTTGGTTGAATAATGAGACCAGATTCACGGTTGGACAGAATGTTTATACGGTGGGGGAAAGGATAGGACTTGGGCTATGGTTACAGCAGAGGACGCTATACCGAAAATACAAACACAGGCTCAAGTCTAGATACTTTGATATCCACGAGACACCCGCGGCGGCAAGGGCACATCCGCCACCCAAGAAATCCTGGGGGAACAGAACCCAAGAGGAATGGGAGATGTTGGTTGACTGGTGGTTAGACCCGAAACGGATGGCAAGATCGACCACAAATGCAGAAAATCGATCAAAAAACAAGATTATAACTTACCAAGGTCGACATTCGTTCGTTCAAGGACGCAACATTCATGTAAGACTCGTTATAATTTTTGTGATTTTTAAAGGTTTTTATATTGTTTATATTTACCTCGTTATCAATTTATTTTATATTGTATGTATAGAGGGTCAACAATAACAATCAAAATGAAGACCTGCTTGAAACTTGGAGGAGATGCCATTCAAAAAAAGATGGCACATTTGAGACGAGAGAGAACGAGACGGCTTACGTAAGTAGTTTATCTCTTAACATGCGTCATTATATTAAGTTACTTCTCATTTATTATTTTTTTCCTAACTTTTTTTTTGAAATTACACAGAATGAGATGAGGGCCCTTCAAGAGCAAGTCAGAGCCGGTCTCATCCCGTACATGAGCAGCTTGGAAATATTGCAGCGTGTAGTTCCGAGTGATAACCGCCAGAACTGGGCAGGCAGGGGCAGGAGGTTACCTGGTGGTGGCTCAACCGCTCGCAGGTTCACACGTGGGCATGCTACTGAAGATTACGTTACTAGGGAGCATATGGCAGAGGCGATGAGGGAAACCAAGGCTGCTCAAGAACGGGCTCGTCAGGCTGAGGCAGAAGCTGCCGCGGCTAAGGAAGCCGCTGTCGCGGCCCAAGCCGCAGTTGGGACATACGGATCTTACCTTCAGAATTTTTTGTCCCACTACAACTCACAAGGTAATCCATTTTCACCTCCCTTTCCCTCGGTACCCATTCCTACCCCTTTTCCCCCTCCCGGCCCTTATGGTTTCCAAGCTTCCACTTTCAACCCCAATAATGCATTTGCCGGTTGTTATCGCCCCACCTTTCCAAACTCTATCACGTGCCCGGGTACTAGTTCGAACTATGCTATGCCGCCACCAGACCTTAACCGATACAACTCACAAAATAATCCTCATTTGGGCCAAAATGATCATGTTGACAATAATGATTTGAATAATAATGATGATGATAGTGGGGATAATAATGAGGCGGGCAACGAGTCGGGTGACGAGTCGGGCGGCGATTCGGGCGGTGAGTTCTTTGAGGAGTAGGCGGGAAGTTAGTTTGTGAATTTTAGACTTATTAATATTATGGAATAGTATTGTATTTGTCGAATGTTATCGTGGATTTATGTTAACTTTATAACTCTTGGACATGTTAGCTTTATAAGCTAGTGACTTGTTAGTTTGAGACATGTTATTTAGGAAATTTGCGCCTTGTTAGTTTGAGACATGTTAGTTTGAGACTTGTTAGTTTAAGAGTAGTTTACTTTGTATCGTATTTGTTAAATGGTATCGTAGAATTGTGGAATGTTATTCGATCCGTTTAGTAATTTGGTATTGTATCATATTGTCGATTTGGTATTATGGATTGTGATTGATTACAGGTTGCATTTGTTTTGGTAGATTTTTTCCGAAAAAAATCTGGAAAATATGCAGTTTCCTGCAATTTTTTTTGCCCATCCAGGACAATTAGGGACGACATTGTCGTCCCTAATATACAAAACATGTCGTGCCATTCTGCACAAAGTGGCCACCTGTTTTTCCACGTGTATATACAATTTGGCACGACAATGCCGTGCCTTTTTGCAATTTAATTAACGTTTTTTCGGTTAATTTAAAAAGATTAAAAAAAAAAAAAAAAAAAAAAAAAAAAAGAAGGTACGACATTGTCGTGCCTTTTTGCAAAAAGTTGTCGTGCCAAAGCTGATTTTCAGGTTGAATTTTATTTGGGCCCCACAACATCTGTCATCCCAAAGTCTAAAGGGAATGTCGTGCCAAATTTTTTTGGGTCAACACAATATGGTCTACCAAAAAGGCACGACATGTCGTGCCTTTTTTTCTTTGGGTCGACATTATTTGCAATTTTGGGACGAGATTGTCGTACCAAAATACACATTTTTTTGTAGTGCATACGTATACATGCTGTGTTTTGCATGTTTAAGAGAAAGTTAAATAAGAAGAAAAAGTGTTCACGTCTTTTCATTTTATATTTCTTCTCAACCTGATACATTTTGGTAATACAACATGGGTTTTTAATAATTTTCAGGGCAAACATGTTAGTAAAGTTTATCATGCTGAAACCGAAATGTAAGTATTTTATGTTTCAATTCACATTAATCAATCAATACTCTGAAAAAAAATAAGTGTATCATTTATAATCTTCCTTCTAATCAATAATACATGACTTTTAACTTACACCCTCCATTACTTTCCTTTAATTACATATCATATTATATTGTTTAAAATGGGAACCGCGCTGAATATGGTCTATTCAGATATAGACTATTTAGCAAAATTTAAAATCACAGAAATTGGATGAAAATTGTTAATTAAAATTATCTCTCTTTGGTACTATTGCATAAATGAGACACAATACTTTTCACGAAAGGCAAAAGAAAAAATTTATTAGGTCGAAAACAAAATGAAATCAACAACACAAATTAAAAACCACTAATGCAAAATAATTATCGTAACTTTTACCAACTATAGGGACGCTTGATTTATGCTTTGATAAGATTGTGTTATATGCATGTTTTAACCAATATAATAAGATCTGAGCCGTTCAATAAAAACCCCAATAAGGTGTAAGGCTAAACATTAAGCGTAAAACTCGTAACTTGTACTCCGTAGAGTTCAGATTTATGCAGCATAGGCTTAAATAAGTATAGGAGTTTGCAACACTTATGGCCTATCCTACCATGCAGTTTATAATTTGCAGCATATATGATCCTTAAAGTTAATAATTAAGTATACTTGTCAATCGTTAATTAAACTGAAGTAAGATTGCTAGTGAGTTGCGGACCAATATATCTTCGAACAGAAGAAAAAAAAAATATTTTAGTATATAGGCCATGTTACCGTGTTCCTGTTGAGAAGGTTTAAATGGTGGAGTTGTTCAATTAAAGGAGGATCTGTGGCATGCTCAAGGTTCGGGATTACAAGTGGTTTAGCCGATATGTGTTATCGACCTAGCCCACGTACAACTATATCAACAAGACTATCTTGTTAATTTCGTTTCAATTTAAGATTACATATGAGGTATATTAAGTATATGTCGATTTAAGTTCAATTCTGTATACAAGTCAATATTGTATATTTTTTCAATAAGGTCGTTGTGACATGCATACAAACATTTGTAATCAACTACGTAGTATTTAACTTCTATGTATTTGCAGAGGTTAATTTGTATTCTAATTGTTCTACACGTGTATGTGATAAGAAATTAGCTGCTAATCTGTATTTGTAATTAAATTGTGTTGGCCTCAATCGATGGATCAATGTTCTTTCTAACTTATGTCAAAATATACCAAGTAATAAAGAAACAATGAATCTGAATAATGCCTTTTATTAATCAATATGTCATACTTTTTCTGTACAATTTGTTATCTATTTATACAAAGTGAAAGTGTACAATGAAGAGATGTGTCGGTTGGGGCATAACTACCATATAGCAGTTATAATGTAACTGCCATTCGACAGTTATCTTGTAACTGTCATAAACTGGTGTAGTTGACTTTCTGTGTTTGACTTCTGGGTTGACCGGGTCATATGGTGTTTACTGGGTCGATTGAGATTAACCAAATATTCTCCCCCTTAATCACAATCGCTTTGTTGTAGATCTTTGACTTCAAATACTTGTTTCATTGTTAGAGACTTGATCTTCAGTAATGCTTGAAACTGCTAATAAGAGGGTTGATTCTAAATCTACTATATATATGTACACAATATGATACTCGAGCTCAATTAATTCATGCACTACTTATACATATGTATATTATGTGTGTGTTTGAAGGCCTCTTTGTGGTAATGGCACGGAGCCACTGAAATCCACGAGACGGCCCTGGCAGGGCCGGCTTTAGGGGAGTGCAAAAGGTGCGATTGCACAGGACCTCTGCTTGACGATGGCCACCAAATTTCATGCACTTCTACTATATATATGTACACAATATGAGACTCGAGCTCAATTAATTCATGCACCAAACTGTGTCGTGCGCCTTTTGAATGTCAACCTTAAACGCACATTTAGATGGACCTCTCCCTTTATGATAATTCCGTATAAGCTCTTGGGTAAGTAAGATATTATCCGATATACGACACCCAGGAACAAACGCAGACTGGTTTATACTAACCAAATACCCAAGGCCTTATTTAACATGATTAGCAATAGTTTTACTTATGCACTTATAAATGACATTACAGCACGAAATAGGCCTATAGTCATTAATCTTAGAGGGAATAGACACTTTCGGAACCATAGATATAATGGTATGGTTAATCTCTTTAAGTAGCTTACCATAAGTGAAGAAATCACGAATAACACAAGTGACTCTGTGTGTGTTTGAGGGCCTCTTTGTGGTAATGACACGGGACCACTGAAATCCACGAGACGGCCCTGTAGAGCGGGTTTTGATGTTAACTACATGGTTAAGGACTTAGTTAGTGAGAATGCATGGAACTAGATGGCCGGATGAATGGTATCAAATATATGATGTTTTGATCTCTTCAACCCCATAGCAATATATTAAGTGATAACGTGGATAAATTAGTATGGAAAGATCTCGAGGGTAATCAATATGACTTTTCTATTCGAGTGGCGTGACAATGTATAAGACCTAGAAGCGTTCATGTTGGATGGTCTATTATGGTTTGGTTGTTGCATCGTATGCCACGTCATGATTTTATTTTAGTATGGCTTCTCATGGGCGAAAGACTTAGAAAACAAGACACATTAAAGACATTGGAGATGGCTAAAAATACAAGAATCGAAGATTTAAGATGCTCTCTATGTAATACTATACCAAAATCACATTATTATCTATTTTTCGAATGTATATACTCTTCGCAGGTGTGCATGAAAGTGTGATCTTATTCAAAACTAGCAGGCATGTCGTAATACTTGGAACGAACTGGTTGAAGTGGTAAACCCTTTGGCACACATATCTATTTTAAGAGTTGTGATTGCAAAAATCTTATTTGGTGCTTCAGTTTACTATATTTGGCTAGAGAGGAACTATAGACTTTTTAAGAAGATACCGAGACGGGTGGATCAGGTGTATGATATTATTGTGTCAACCACAAGGATGAAGCTGATAGCTCTCAAATTGAAGAATTTGACCCAGGTAAATTGTTTGAGGACGATATGAAATACATAGCATGATTGTAGAAAGGTTTATGTGAAGCTAGGTGCTTGGTTGTTTTGTTAGATTTTCTTTCAAATATGGTCATAATTAAATGAACTTAAAAAGTGACCTACCGCATAAATACAGTTGCATAATTGTACAAGCCATTTATGCGGTAGATCATCTTTTAGATTCATTTAATTAGGTCCATATATCAACACTCTTAATACACCCATTACCAAAAAAGAAATAGCTAGTGTGCCCACATTTTATTTAACTAACGTTATCATTTGTTCGAAGTGCAATATATCTTTGAACCCTAATAATCAAACTACAGCAGCTGGCTTAATTACCTAAACTTCTCGCAGCTTGGTTTAATTAGTTTGTCTTTTAAATACCAAAGACCTTTGGTCCATGTGTATGTGAGTGGCCCATCCATCAACTTATCTAACATTCCGATAAAGAATTGCACACAATACGATTGGAGAAAAATATATAATTATCATTAGCTTGAAGAAATTTAGAAAAGTATAATGTTTGGGTTCATTAGAAAACAGTTTTTTTTTTTTTTTTTTTTTTTTTTTTTCGTACTTTGAACTACACCAAAAGAATTGTTTTATTTATGAAAAAAAAACACGTTTTTAGCTTACACGTTAGATCTTCAAATGATTGTCACGTCCTTTTCATATATTTCAACAGTTATCATCTTCTTCAAATTTATTCAAAAAACTAACAGATCAAAATATAAATAAAAGACGGCAAAAGCACTATAATAACATTAATTGAGCCATAATCAAGCCAACTCAAAGACTGAATAACTAGGGATAACAACCCACGCACGTACCAACTATCGTCTGTGAGTTCAAATCTAAATTGAAACATGTGTAACTGATTTTTCAGTTTTGGATTCTAGTTCCTAGGTTTGTTCCAGGTTGTTAGGGATTTTTGTTTCTTCTAAACTTCTAATGTTGGTCTGTCTCTTGTTTATTTTTGTTTCTTCTGCTCCATATGTTAAAGCCTTGATCTCTTTGTTTGTTGCATATAATAAGTTTCTAAGAAGTTGTATATTCAAGAAATTCCCAAGAAAGTCTGTATACCATTAAGAAATTCCTAAGAAGTATGCACGACATTTCTCAGAAATGTATTTGCATGGAGCTATTGACGCGTAAAATAGATACTTATATATTCACCATCTCTCTCTCTGGATTTTATCAAACCTCCTTTCTCTCCTTCTGTTTCCGGCTTCTCTCTCATATTCACTTCAACCCGGACACCTTCCTCACTTCTCTTCCTCGATCACATTTCGATTGGTCCTTTTGTGGAGAAACGGTCCTCGATCATATCAACCCGGCCACCTTCGTCAAATATTCAGCAACAACACCGTTTAACCCTTACCAACAGGAACACACTAATTAATGGTTGTTCGACATACATAGGCCGTGCCGGTAATGTTTAGTTTTGTTTTAGTTTTTATTGATTGGTTGTCGTCATAGGGTAGAAAAATCTTTTCATTAATCTGGAAAAAACCAAAACATGAAATATTTTATTATATATTTAGTGGAACGAGTTATAAGGTTTGATACAAAAGTACCCACAGATTTATGATTGTTGTTCATTTCAATACAAATTTTAGTTTTTTCAATACATACGTATACATGCTGTGTTTTGCTTGTTTAAGAGAAAGTTAAATAAGAAGAAAAAGTGTTCATGTCTTTTCATTTTATATTTCTTCTCAACATGATAAATTTTGGTAATACAACATGGGTTTTTAATAATTTTCAGGGCAAACATGTTAGTAAAGTTTATCATGCTGAAACCGAAATGTAAGTATTTTATGTTTCAATTCACATTAATCAATCAATACTCCGAAAAAAAATAAGTGTATCATTTATAATCTTCCTTCTAATCAATAATACATGACTTTTAACTTACACCCTCCATTACTTTCCTTTAATTACATATCATATTATATTGTTTAAAATGGGAACCGCGCTGAATATGGTCTATTCAGATATAGACTATTTAGCAAAATTTAAAATCACAGAAATTGGATGAAAATTGTTAATTAAAATTATCTCTCTTTGGTACTATTGCATAAATGAGACACAATACTTTTCACGAAAGGCAAAAGAAAAAATTTATTAGGTCGAAAACAAAATGAAATCAACAACACAAATTAAAAACCACTAATGCAAAATAATTATCGTAACTTTTACCAACTATAGGGACGCTTGATTTATGCTTTGATAAGATTGTGTTATATGCATGTTTTAACCAATATAATAAGATCTGAGCCGTTCAATAAAAACCCCAATAAGGTGTAAGGCTAAACATTAAGCGTAAAACTCGTAACTTGTACTCCGTAGAGTTCAGATTTATGCAGCATAGGCTTAAATAAGTATAGGAGTTTGCAACACTTATGGCCTATCCTACCATGCAGTTTATAATTTGCAGCATATATGATCCTTAAAGTTAATAATTAAGTATACTTGTCAATCGTTAATTAAACTGAAGTAAGATTGCTAGTGAGTTGCGGACCAATATATCCTCGAACAGAAGAAAAAAAAATGTTTTAGTATATAGGCCATGTTACCGTGTTCCTGTTGAGAAGGTTTAAATGGTGGAGTTGTTCAATTAAAGGAGGATCTGTGGCATGCTCAAGGTTCGGGATTACAAGTGGTTTAGCCGGTATGTGTTATCGACCTAGCCCACGTACAACTATATCAACAAGACTATCTTGTTAATTTCGTTTCAATGTAAGATTACATATGAGGTATATTATGTATATGTCGATTTAAGTTCAATTCTGTATACAAGTCAATATTGTATATTTTTTCAATAAGGTCGTTGTGACATGCATACAAACATTTGTAATCAACTACGTAGTATTTAACTTCTATGTATTTGCAGAGGTTAATTTGAATTCTAATTGTTCTACACGTGTATTTGATAAGAAATTAGCTGCTAATCTGTATTTGTAATTAAATTGTGTTGGCCTCAATTGATGGATCAATTGTTTTTTTAACTTATGTCAAAATATACCAAGTAATAAAGAAACAATGAATCTGAATAATGTCTTTTATTAATCAATATGTCATACTTTTTCTGTACAATTTGTTATCTATTTATACAAAGTGAAAGGGTACAATGAAGAGATGTGTCGGTTGGGGCATAACTACCATATAGCAGTTATAATGTAACTGCCATTCGACAGTTATCTTGTAACTGTCATAAACTGCTGTGGTTAACTTTCTGTGTTTGACTTCTGGGTTGACCGGGTCATATGGTGTTTACTGGGTCGATTGGGATTAACCAAATATTCTCTCCCTTAATCACAATCGCTTTGTTGTAGATCTTTGACTCCAAATACTTGTTTCATTTTTAGAGACTTGATCTACAGTAATGCTTGAAACTGCTTGTTGGGATATGAAAGTACTGAACAGTTAAAGTACTGAAGATTAATCAAAGTACTGCTAAATGATAAAGTCAAAGTACTGCTTATGAAGTCAAAGTACTGCAAGATTAAAGAACTGTTTTATTCGTTTATAGAAAGTCTTGTAATTCTAGAATATTCTATATTAGATTACTTGACGTACAAGGATACAAATTGTAAACCGACTAGGGTATCCTTGAGCCTATAAAAGGACCCCTAGATTGGCATAAGATATACGTGATTTTATTAGAGTTTTAGAGAGAAGTTCGATATTATTAGAGTTGTTAAAGATCTGCATAATAAGCAGAGTTAGAGTTATTAATAAAATCGTTCAAAGTTAAAGTTATTCTTCTTAGCTTTGTTAAGTAAATTCCGCATACTTAATAGAGTTTGCTCAGTGTTTCTCTGTTAATAACTTAGGATTTATCCAAGGTTATTAAACCTTAACAAGCTATTTAAGTTAGTTTGGTTAGAGTATATCGATCCAACAAGTGGTATCAGAGCTTGTGTGGAAACTCTGACTAAGAAGAAACCCTAAAACCTACTACATCAGAACCTAAAGATGTCGACTGATTCTGTTCCACCACCTTCCATCACCTCAATGAGGATTCATGTCATCAAGAAGGGCGAATACGATCTATGGTGTATGAAGATGAGGCAGTACATTGCCATTACAGACCATGCTCTATGGAATGTAATTGTCAATGGTAATGAAGTTGTTCCAGAACCTGTAGACATTCCTGGACAACCTAAAGCACCTAAGGTAGTCTTACCAGCGACAACCTTAAGGAATCAAGAGAAGGCACTCAATATTCTCTTGTCTGCCATTCCAGATGGTCATCTTCTCAAATTTCATGATGCTAAAGATGCTAAGCAGCTCTAGGTTGCTCTCAAGACCAGATTTGGAGGGAATGAAGCTTCTAAGAAGATGCACAGAACTCTGCTGAAGCAACAGTTTGAAACTTTCACTGTAGGTGAAAGAGAGAGTCTTGATGCTGCATATGATAGGTTTCAAAATCTCCTCAATATGTTGAAGTTATACCAGGCAGAAGTTTCAGTTGAAGATGCTAATCTGAAGTTTCTAAGGATTTTGCCATCCACATGGCATGTGATAGCTACAATGATTAGAGGACAACCAGGCTTGGATGTTATGGACTTTGATGATCTCTACAATCATCTGAAGGTATATGAGCATGAGATGAATGGTCAAACAAGTTCTAAGTCTCATAGTATTGCTTTTCTATCATCTGAAAAGAGGGGCAGTACTTCCACTAAAAGTACTGCTTCTCCAACTCAAAGTACTGTGACACAAAGTACTGTCTCATATGCTGCTCCCACCTATGCTCAGCAAACCCCACCACCTACTACTATGCACTCAGATGAAGTTGTGTGCTCCTTCTTTGCTCAGCAAGCTAGTTTACCTGTAGTTTATGAAGAAGATCTCTCCCAGATTGATGAGGATGCTTTAGAAGAGATTGATATCAGGTGGCAAGTTGCTTTGATCACTGCAAGGATCAAAAAGTACATGAAGAAAACAGGAAAGAGCATTGATTTCAAACCAAAACAGGGGATAACTTTTGACAAATCCAAAATTGAATGCTTCAATTGTCAAAAGACTGGACACTTTGCAAGGGAGTGCAGGTTTGCTAAGTATCAAGCAAACAGGATGACTGAGAAACCAAAGCTGAAGCTAAAAGAAATCCCCATTACTGAAACAAAGGCTTTGGTTGCTCAAGAGAATTTATCAGAAGTTGACTGGAGTGAAGAGTTTGATGATGAACCAGTGCCTTATTGTATGGTAGCAGTGGAAGAAGCAGTTGAAGATTTGGTAGAAGAATTGGACTGGAGCACTGTTTTTGATGATGAAGTTGATCATGCTGCTTTGGAATCTGGAGATGGGTATGGAGGATTTGATTAGAGCTTGGAGTGTGAAGATGATCCTGTCCTACTTGCAATGGTAGCTACTTCACCAAGTTCAACCCCTATCTCTGAGGTATGCTCAAGTTGTCATGATTTCTATCAAAAACTGCTAAATAATTATGTGTTTGAAAGAGATAACTGTATTAAGGCTAGGTCTGAGGTAGCAGGTTATCAAATAACCTTAGAGTCAATGGAAGCCAAAATTATAACACATGAAAATAATGAAATGGCTTGGGCTAAAAAATATGAACAACAGGATTACCAGTTAAAACTCAGTGAATAGAAACTAAACTGTAAAATTGCTGAAATTGAGAAACTCACTAAGGAGAGAGATGATTTGTTAGCAAAGTTTGATGCCTGAAAAGAATCTGGTCTGTCACATGTTACTTATGTTCAAAAACAATCGAGAGCATACATTAGAACTGGATTAGGTTTTGGTATGGATTTTGATAACATAGAAGAAAACACATCTAGTGATAAAGATGAAGGTGATTTTCAGGATGTAACCACTAGTGATGATGAACTCATTAATTATGTAGACACATCTAGTAATGAGGGTTCAATTAGTGAATCACCTCCTGAGTATAAGAAAGACAGCGGTTATCATGCTGTTCCACATCCAGTTGGTAGTCATCAACCCATAAGACCTGATGTTTCACATTTTGGTGTAGACAGTCTAGAGTTTAGGAAGAAGCTTATTGGTCAATCTAGGTCTGAAACCCCAAAAGAAACTGTTGAAACAAATTTTCAAATTCAAGCAGTACCTTCTACTCAAAGTACTGCTCCACAAGCAGTACCTTCAGGAAAACCTTTTCAAAACAGTACTGCTAAACCTTTTTGGGATAATTTTGGTCAAAACAGATTTAATCATTCACCTAGAAGGCACAATAGCTTTGGTCATAGACATAGAAGAAGTCATTTTGGGAGTATGGGTGAAAAACTGTGTTTTGTGTGTTTTAGTCCTACTCATTTAATCAAGGATTGTGAACATCACTCAAAATACCTTAGGAAATTTCCAAAGAATAGGTCTGCCAACCAGAAACCTAGAGAGAACAAACCAGTTTGGAATAATTCTAATAGGGTCAATCACAGTAACTTCTCATCAGACCATAGGTACCCCCACCAGAGAAGAACTTTTTCTAAACCACCAGTACCTTCACAAGCAGTACCTTCTCAAAGTACTGCTCAGTCAAACCAAGGTACTACGAATATCACTTGGAACAGAAATCCTAGGAGATCTCATTACTATCAACCTAGAAGGTATTACAATTCACATAGGGGATCTAGATCACAGGAACCAAGTGTTAAAACTGAATGGGTTAAGAGAGAAAGTACTGCTGAGGGACAAACAGTACTTTCAACAAAAAGTGAATCAGATGTTTTTATAATACAAGAAAAAGAGAATGATTTTGCAAACGAGAGTTCTGTTGACAATCCAGAAAGTTTTAAAAATCCACATGCTAAAAATCAAAAGATAATTCTGGATCATGTTTTGAAAAACAGTGGAAATTACATACTCAAAGAATTTGAGTTTGTAACTCCACAAGGGGAACACAAGTCAGTAATGACTTGGGTTCCTAAAAGAAACTAACTCTCTAAATCTTTGTGCAGGGCAACCCAGAAGAGGAGCTTAAAGATCATTTGATTGTAGATAGTGGTTGCTCTGGAAGTATGACAGGAGACAAGGATATTCTGTCTGATTTTAGATCTATTAGTGGAGGAATGATCCCAATGGAGGAAGAATTACTGGGAAAGGCACCATCAAAGCAGGACGTATAGATTTTGAGAATGTTAGATATGTGAAGGAGCTCAAGTTCAACTTATTATCAGTCTCTCAAATCTGTGATAAAAAGCATCCTGTGTTATTCACTGACACAGAATGTCTCATTCTTTCCTCTGAATTCAAGCATGTTGATGATAACTTGGTAGTTCTTAAAGTACCAAGAACAAATGTTGTGTATAGTCTGGACATGAAGAGTCTTCACTCTTATGGAAGAGCCACCTGTTTAGTGGCAAAAGCAACAACTGAAGAAGCACATCAGTGGCATAGAAGATTGGGCCATGTAAATTTCAAGAATATCAACAAACTGGTCAAAGGCAATTTAGTTAGAGGTTTACCTTCAAAGACTTACAAGAATGATCACTCCTGTTTGGCGTGTAAGAAGGGTAAACAACACAAAGCTTCATGCAAGAAGCTTGAGGAGAGGACAATTAGAGAACCTTTTGAGCTGTTACATCTGGATTTGTTTGGACCTGTCTCTGTGGCAAGTTTAAACAAGAAAAAGTACTGCTTAGTTGTTACAGATGATTGCAGTAGATTCAGTTGGGTATTTTTCTTGGGATTTAAAGATGATACTTTTGATGCTATTCAGACACTAATAATAGCACTTGAAAACCAATTGAGACTCAAGGTCAGAGGTATTAGATGTGATAATGAGACTGAATTCAAGAACAAGCTTATGGATGAATTTTGTGCTAACAAAGGAATAAAGAGTGAGTTCAGTATTGCAAGAACACCACAGCAGAATGGTGTTGCAGAGAGGAAGAATAGGACTTTGATTGAAGCAGCCAGAACTATGCTTGCAGATTCACAACTACCTATTCAATTCTGGGCTGAAGCTGTAAGTACTGCTTGCTATGTACTTAACAGAGTCTCAGTCACAAAACCACAGATGAAGACACCTTATGAGTTGCTGATAGGTAAAAAACCCAACATTCGTTTTATGAAGCCTTTTGGATGCCCTCTCACTATTTTAAACACAATTGATAATCTGGGAAAGTTTGATGGCAAGTCAGAAGAAGGATATTTATTGGGTTATTGTACCAACAGTAAGGGATTTAGAGTGTACAATAGAGTCACTAAGAAGATTCAAGATTGTCTTCATGTTAAGTTTTTAAAAGATCAAGACAATCAGAAAGGTAAAGGTCCTGATTGGATGTTTGATCTTGAAGTTTTAACTCCTTCTATGAATTATGTACCTGTCAGAGAAGAAAATCAACCTGTGTATAATGGAGAAGATTCACAGTATGTTGTTCATGGAGTTCACATTAGACCTGATGCTGTTCCTGATGAAGTACCAAAGCACAGTACTGATGTTCCAAAGCAAAGTATTGATGCACCAAAGAAAATTACTGATGCACCAGCGCAAAGTACTGATATACCAAAATCTTCACTATCTGCTGAAGATCAAGATATTCAAGAGACACTTAAACAGATGCTTTTACAAGATGTAATGGCACATTCTTATTCTGATGAACAACGAAGAGCTTATGAAGAAAAAAAGAAAAAGAATAAGACTGCAGAGTATTCTCACAGTACTTTGGACATTACTTTCGAAAAAAGTACTGCTGCACCAGTTGACAGTACTTTAGATGATTTGGATGATCCTACCATGCCTGGTTTAGAAGAAACTGATGATGAGTTTGAAGATGAAGGTATTTTCTCAGATTCCAATGAAGATGCTGATTTAACTAACTTGGATGATGCGTATGGAGTTCCACAGTCTCCTAACTTAAGAATTCATAAGAATCATCCTACTGATCAAATCATTGGTCCTTCTACTTCTGGAGTGATGACAAGACACAAAGCTAAGAGTTTTACTAAACCTCATAATGCTTTACTTAGCTTTGTCTATAAACAGAACAGGCTGAATCATAAAGACCATCAAACATGTCTTTTTACTTGCTTTATTTCTCAAGAGGAACCCAAGAATATTGCTCAAGCATTGACAAAAGAAAGTTGGGTTGAAGCTATGCAAGAAGAACTGCTACAATTCAAACTTCAAGAAGTTTGGGTATTATGTGATCTTCCAGATGGGAAGAAAGTTATTGGAACCAGATGGGTTTTCAGAATCAAGAGAGATGAAAGAGGCAATGTCATCAAGAACAAGGCAAGGTTAGTAGCTCAAGGCTACAGACAAGAAGAAGGAGTCGATTATGATGAAGTATTTGCTCCTGTAGCAAGGATTGAAGCTATTCGAATATTTCTTGCATTTGCTTCTTATATGGGTTTTCAAGTTTACCAAATGGATGTCAAGAGTGCCTTTCTCTATGGCACTATAACAAAAGAAGTTTATGTAAAACAACCTCCTGGTTTTGAAGATCCTAAACATCCTAACAAAGTCTACAAGGTGGTTAAGGCTCTTTATGGCCTTCATCAGGCACCTAGAGCTTGGTATGAGAGGCTCTCCACATTCTTATTACAACATGGTTACAGGAGGGGAGCTATTGACAAGACTTTGTTCATCAAAAGAGACAAGAAGGATATTATGTTAGTTCAAGTCTATGTTGATGATATCATCTTTGGAGCTACCAAACAGTCTATGGCTAAGGAGTTTGAGCAGCTTATGCAGAAAGAATTTCAAATGAGTTCAATGGGTGAGTTAAATTTCTTTTTGGGACTTCAAGTTAAGCAGTCAAAGGAAGGAATTTTCATAAGTCAAGACAAGTATGTATCTGACATACTTAAGAAGTTCAATTTTGATGATATGAAGTCAGTCACTACACCTATTAAATCAATTAACTCATTGGGCAAGGATGAAGATGGACACCCAGTTGAAGTCAAGTTATACAGATCAATGATTGGCTATCTTATGTATCTTAATGCATCTAGGCCTGATATCATGTTTGCAGTTTGTTTATGTGCAAGATATCAAGTCTCACCAAAGATTTCTCATATGAATGCAGTGAAGAGAATTTTCTGTTATTTGAAACAACAACCTAAGTTAGGTTTGTGGTATCCCAGGGATTCACCTTTTCACTTGGAGGCTTTTTCAGATAGTGATTATGCAGGTGTTAATTATGACAGAAGATCAACCACAGGTGGATGCCAATATCTTGGAAGAAGATTAGTTTCATGGCAGTGTAAAAAGCAAACAATTGCAGCAACATCATCTACTGAAGCTGAATATGTAGCTGCTGCAAGTTGTTGTGGACAAGTTCTGTGGATGCAGAATCAACTCTTGGATTATGGGTTCAACTTCAAGAATACTCTTATCAATATTGATAATGAGAGTACTATCTGAATTGTGAAGAATCCAGTCTATCATTCCAAGACCAAGCACATTCAGATTAGGCATCACTTTATCAGAGATTGTTATGAGCACAGACTCATCAATGTGGTCAAGGTTCACACGGATGATAATGTAGCTGACTTACTTACCAAAGGCTTTGATGTTTCCAGATTTAATCACTTGGTGGTGAGCATTGGCATGATTAACTACTAAGCTACATTTAAGGGGAGGACTATTTAGTATTAGTATAGTCCTGTGTATTGTTTGAGGGGAGGATATTTATGTATACTTAGCTTATACAGAGGAATTTGGAAAAGTACTGTTTTTTATGAGAGTACTGCTTGGGAAAGTACTGCACACGTGGAAAGTACTGTTTGTCTTATTAAAGTACTGTTCCAACTGTGACAACCCGTACTTTCAGGTCATTTCTCGAAACAGTTCATGCTTCACAATTTCAACATTTATCGTAAACTGGGTTTGCGTGTTCCAAATCCGCGTAACCTTTATGGTTTAGCGGCGAATTCATGATCATATCATCACGAACATTTCATATATGGACTAAGTTTAGTCTACATTTCATTAGCATCATTTGCATCATGTTAGTTCATTCATGACATTTCATTTCACATTAAACGCGTAAATTTTATATTAAATAAACGTTATTGCGTGAGTTATTATTTTGAACATTTAATCCGTTACTTCTAAAAATGATCCCGATATATTTTTATACTTACATTTAGTTTATAAAAACAATATTTTGAGTTTACCTAGTGTTCTAAATTTATTTTGTATATAAATCGTTAAATTTATATTATTACGACGTTTTTCCTAAAAACTATACGATAATTATTATATCACTCAAATTTTACAAGGAATGTATTTTTACAATTTTTATAACTACAATATACTTTACTTTGATCCCTTAAAACTTATTTTAGTCCATACTACTTTAACTTTACAACTATATACAAGTTATTACATATTCACCTTAACTACATTTTTCTTACAATAATTACACAAGTATATGCAATAAAAAAAAAAAAAAAAAAAAAAAAAAAAAAAAAAAAAATTTTGTTGACACAATCCCCCCAAAACCGGCCAAGGGGGGATGTATCCTCAAGTTGGTAGATTTTCTTGATTTGTTTAGATTCATACACATACATAAAGTCTTACTCTTTCATTTCTCATTCATTTAACTTCAATAATTCACAAGTTAGAAAACTTCTCTCTTGGTTTTTCTCTCTTCAAAACCGGCCTTCACAAGGAGTACAAAGGGATCATCAAAAATTTTGCAAGCTCAAGTATACACAATCTAGATCACACTCTCATTAAGGTTTTGAAATAAAAACCTAGGGTGTTTAGGTTAAACCTTTGTTCTTTGCACCTCATCATAGTCTACTTGTAAGCATATCATTTACATTTTTCATTTTTCCTTATCATTCATAGTTATTTCATCATTTTCTTAGCAAACATGCAAGACTTATGTGTATTTATACCATTTATTCATTGATTTTAGATTTTTATACATATAAAGTCATCCTATAATTATCCCCTTGTTATTTATTGGTCTTGATGATGATTAGGAACCCATGACACCCTAAGAAGGTGTATAGTAGGATTAGATTAGCTTTGGAGTTGTTTTGAAGGGATTGGAATAGGTTTAGTACGAGAAAAACTATTTTCGACAAGTAATAAAAGTGTTCTGATCTTGTTTTGAATTTCTGGAAAATCCGACAGTAGGCACGAATTTTTGGTCTTGATATTTAGAAAATATACTTTAAAACGAATCCGTGGCCGCTTGAACGGATTAAAACGGAGTTATAATGAAGAAGTTATGAATTTTTCAAGTTTGACGACGAAATATATATTTTTCTGAAATTTCAGCAACCTATTATTGTTTTATTCGAGTCAAAAACGAGCCTTAAGCTTCATAAATTATTTCGACTTATTAAAAATATATTAGTATACTTTGATACGAAGCTAAGGACGTATAATACGTAGAAAACGGATTTGAAACGACTAAGATATACACGTTTTCATAAATTGCCGTAACTTTATTATTTTAGAAAAACTATATTATTTTTACGAGATAAGTGTTACGGTAACTAAAATGACCATGTTGAAGGCTGTTTTTAACTATGATGTAGAACTTTTTGTAACGAGATGTCTTCTAGTAAAATCGAGATCACCAAGCATACTTTTCAAAATGACTAACCGTTTGTATAGCGGAGTTGGAATAAATTATTTATGGTTGCTTAAACTTTGCCGAAACTCATTTTTAAACCACATTTTGGACAAAATCACCATCTTTAACCTCTATTATCTATATGTTCGAGACCTCTATGACGAAAACTCATGTACTAAAACTTCTAGATTTTGATACAAACTTTCCAAAACCGTCGAGTTCGTTTCCTAACGTTCGACGAACACCATTTTACGACTAGTTTTTCGAAGCCATTTTTGTCACTTTCATGAAATTCCGACGACATGATTTTACGACGAAAAGTTAAAATTTCACAATAAATCATTACGAAACTATTGTAGGATGACATTTTGACGTAAATACTTGTAAAGTGATTTAAGAATGGTCAAGACGTCAAAAGAGTATTTTTCGACGATAAGTATTATTTTCAAAACTCACAAATGGTATAAATAACATACGAAATGCATGCATATCATAACATCATAACTCATTACATATCATATCATTCGTAATAGGTCCAGATTAAAGTATCACGCTATACCTCAGTGTACTCACTCTTGTCATCATACCAGTTTATCAAGTGAGTTTTCATAGCCCCGATTTATTCAAGTTTTACTTATTTCAAACCTACGGGGGAGAATACATTGCACAACATTTTTATTACGATACCAAGTATGTTAAATTCATTTACATTGCTTAAGTTACCACGTTGCCAGTTAAATGTCCCCATTTCATATGCATGAGCCGTTAATTTCCTAGAAGCGTGTGTGAGTGGATAGATCTATCGAGGGTGACACCTCCATCCCGGTTGGTGAATCCCAACTAGTCATACGGATGCATTTCATTCATAAACATTATTAGAGTTGTTTGGCAAGACACTCTGTTGGGGCGAACATCAGTCGGAGCTTCAGTATCATGCGCTTAAGCAATTGTAACATTTTTTTTGTGACATCATTGTCATACCTGATTTATACTTGTGGTAGTCGTATTAACATTTACATAAACCTATGAACTCACCAACCTTGTGTTGACACTTTTAGCAATGTATTTTCAGGTAACTAAGGCATACTCATCATGGCATGGTTAAGGAACCCCTTTTGAGTCGCGGCGTCGACTTACCTCATTGTACATTATGGCACTTTCTTTCAAAACCATCGTTTGGACTTGTAATATAGTTATATTTCTGCAAACTTTATAAACTTTTGGGACCTATACTTTGTAAACTCTGATTGTTTTATTAAATCAAACGATGTTCTTTTCAAACGACACTTTAGGTCGTTCAATATAACTGTGATTGTGATGCTATGACAGTCAATCCCCAGGAATTCCATTCCGCTGCAAAACAGGTAATTTGGGGGTGTGACAGATTGGCATCAGAGCTTCGGTTATAGAGAACTAGGTTGCATCATTGACCCTAGACTATAACTACATCATCATAGCATCTCATCATTTCATCAGAAATACATAGTCACTATACATGCGGTTTTATACGCATATTTTACGAGTTATTTACTTTCATTTCGAACTCGGTTGTCACATAGATGCCTTCAAATACCCATCCCATTATACTCGCATCACTTTGACATGGAGAATGCCTTGTCATTCCCTATCAAAATTTTAACATCAGTTGACTCAACACCGATAACATCAGATGATGACACTGAGACCTTTTAGGAGGACGAAGTTGCACCTACACCATCACGATCACTACTGATTCACTGTAGGATCAGGACTATTTTTATCACTCAGTTGGGACAGATCATACCATTGGGTAGAACTTATAGGCTTAGTCCTAATGAACCTATTTTCTTAACTCACCACAAGGATTTCCATTATCATCATTGTCATTATTTTCATCATCATTATCATTTCGAGCACCATCCGTACCATCACATCTCATACACGATACTCATATACCTGACTTGCAGCTTGGGAAGTGTGCATGATTTGACACACCATTACCATCTACCACTAAGACTATAGACACTACACCATCTCATAGGTTTGAGGACTGTGAGAGTTCTAGGGCTATTGTTGCTAGACCGCCTACTACTCCTACACTTGAAACACGATTAGACCACCAACAGGAACAGATAATAAGTACCTTTCTAACTAATGTAATCTTTATCACTTATTATCTCCACGATAATCACAACCTTTGTTCATTTCATTCCTTATTCCAATTGCCCAATTTCAATCATTTCGCGATGATACCTCACTATCTTACTAGGGGTTAGGCCAACTTTATCCTCGACCAATTAGTAGACTATTATTACTCGATAAGGTTCTCCTATGTATCCCACAAACCATCCAACAAATTTTATTCCAAATTATCCTGCTACTATTTCATGAAATTATTTCACTTGGTTTTATTTCGAACTATTTTATCACCATCTTAGAAACGTTGTTTCATAAAGTTTTAACGCAAGTTGTTTTATTACCAACTTATCAATTGGTTTCAGTCATTTTATCAACTATTTAATATCCTCATGCGAAACGATTTTCATGTTACTCTGAAAAATCATTGAGCCATTATCTTACAAAACAAAACGTTGAATACCATCTAAAACTTCGGAGGAACATAATACCATTTCAAAAAAAAAAAAAAAAAAAAAAAAAAAAAAAAAAAAAAAAAAAAAAAAAAAATCACATCATTTGTCCTTGATTATACATGGCCTGATCACCTATGTATAATTCAGGAAGAATTATGTCATGAAAATAATTAGCATCATTTCAAATCTCCTAAAACAATTCTCATTTAAAAGCAAAGTTTTATAATCAGATAAATCGTGCATAAACATTTCTTTTTGTTAACACTCTATAGATGCTTACGCCATTTATCTCTCACTCAACCGATAAATTAAGAGTTGACGAATGACCTTTTTAGGAACGACTTTTTATACCATCTGTGAGGAGGATTCCTCGATACAAGAAAACAATGAAAGGATTTTGAAATTTCCAACAAGGGCTAGAAGTAAGTAGCGAGACGTTTCAAAACTCAACAAAAATCTTAAGACATCACGAGACCTTCCGAACCACTATTTTGGATTAGAATCCAAACTCTATCATTCCAAAAGTACTAGCTAGACCGAGTTACAAGACTTAGTACTAATCGAATACACACTAAGCAACGCTATAGGAATAAACCAATTCTCCTAATTGAGACTACAGAACATTTCATTAAACAAGGCTTCAACAATATGTGAACTTCCCTACAATGAGTTTCCCTTAAAGGAAAAAAAAAATTTGGTTAAATTAAGGTTATCGATATAAACTTCCTCTAAGGCATTGTGTTCTCTAGAAATTCCAAGTAACCTCACTTCTATATCAAGAGATGCCACAGGTTTGAACATGTCGGACAATCAATGACTCCCCATCTACAAGTGAAACTAGAACAAACATTCTTCGACATAGTATAAGCTGATGTCTATTTTCTTGCTAGCATGATAACAATATAAGGGATGAACTATTTTTGGAAGCACACAATATCGGAACAAGTCTTGAAATCAACCACTACACCACCTCACTTAAATATTTAAGGTTTGTGACTTTACTACATGGAGCATGGAAACACTTCGATAATCAAACAATAAACATTTTAGTCATAGAGACTAAGCACCTTAGGCAAGTAAGACTCAGGTCATGACCTTCGATAGGACTAGAAACGCGAGGAAATCGCAACGGTTACCTATAATCTATTCTTTTCAATAAGGTCCTTTCCGACAGATTTAACATTTAGAAATCTAACACGAGACACGTGGTATCAATTCCAGTTGTACCTATTATAAGCTATTCGATTCACCTTAGACTGCTGACAGTCATTTCAGGATTTCCATGAAACCTACTAGGACATGATTACCGCCTACTATCCTCAGCTCAATGGTTAGTGCTAGAGAGCAATTCCCACATTAGATAATATGCTCAAGCCAGTATGACCTTCTAGAAATGGTTAGGCAAATCATTCTCCATCGACAAGTTTCTTTACTACAATAGTTAGCTCATGAACATATTGACTACACCATTTGAGGCACTGAAAGGTTGAGGTATCAATCACTTATTCACGGGTTAAAATCAGGAAAGTCCAATTCATTAGTCCATGACTCATTCATGAAACAAACAAAGAAGACATACAAATCAAAAATCAGTTACAAATAACAACATATGGCTAGATAAGCTACGTCGATGTACGACGCAAAATATTAGAAGTATGTCCCATAAGCCGCAAACCATTAGAATTTCAAGTTGGTAACAAATTATGTCCTAAATCTTGCCTTGGAAAGGCGTGGTGCGATTTAGAAAAACACTGGACGAACCAATACGACCCAGATATCCTTACCTTTCACCAATAACACTGTAGGACCTAACAACGACTGAATTCAGGGACTGAATTCCTTTTTGGATGGGCGAATGTGACAACCCGTACTTTCAGGTCATTTCTCGAAACAGTTCATGCTTCACAATTTCAACATTTATCGTAAACTGGGTTTGCGTGTTCCAAATCCGCGTAACCTTTATGGTTTAGCGGCGAATTCATGATCATATCATCACGAACATTTCATATGGACTAAGTTTAGTCTACATTTCATTAGCATCATTTGCATCATGTTAGTTCATTCATGACATTTCATTTCACATTAAACGCGTAAATTTTATATTAAATAAACGTTATGGCGTGAGTTATTATTTTGAACATTTAATCCGTTACTTCTAAAAATGATCCCGATATATTTTTATACTTACATTTAGTTTATAAAAACAATATTTTGAGTTTACCTAGTGTTCTAAATTTATTTTGTATATAAATCGTTAAATTTATATTATTACGACGTTTTTCCTAAAAACTATACGATAATTATTATATCACTCAAATTTTACAAGGAATGTATTTTTACAATTTTTATAACTACAATATACTTTACTTTGATCCCTTAAAACTTATTTTAGTCCATACTACTTTAACTTTACAACTATATACAAGTTATTACATATTCACCTTAACTACATTTTTCTTACAATAATTACACAAGTATATGCAGTAAAAAAAAAAAAAAAAAAAAAAAAAAAAAAAAAAAAAGATATTTTGTTGACACAATCCCCCCAAAACCGGCCAAGGGGGGGATGTATCCTCAAGTTGGTAGATTTTCTTGATTTGTTTAGATTCATACACATACATAAAGTCTTACTCTTTCATTTCTCATTCATTTAACTTCAATAATTCACAAGTTAGAAAACTTCTCTCTTGGTTTTTCTCTCTTCAAAACCGGCCTTCAAAAGGAGTACAAAGGGATCATCAAAAATTTTGCAAGCTCAAGTATACACAATCTAGATCACACTCTCATTAAGGTTTTGAAATAAAAACCTAGGGTGTTTAGGTTAAACCTTTGTTCTTTGCACCTCATCATAGTCTACTTGTAAGCATATCATTTACATTTTTCATTTTTCCTTATCATTCATAGTTATTTCATCATTTTCTTAGCAAACATGCAAGACTTATGTGTATTTATACCATTTATTCATTGATTTTAGAGTTTTATACATATAAAGTCATCCTATAATTATCCCCTTGTTATATATTGGTCTTGATGATGATTAGGAACCCATGACACCTTAAGAAGGTGTATGGTAGGATTAGATTAGCTTTGGAGTTGTTTTGAAGGGATTGGAATAGGTTTAGTACGAGAAAAACTATTTTCGACAAGTAATAAAAGTGTTCTGATATTGTTTTGAATTTCTGGAAAATCCGACAGTAGGCACGAATTTTTGGTCTTGATATTTAGAAAATATACTTTAAAACGAATCCGTGGCCGCTTGAACGGATTAAAACGGAGTTATAACGAAGAAGTTATGAATTTTTCAAGTTTGACGACGAAATATATATTTTTCTGAAATTTCAGCAACCTATTATTGTTTTATTCGAGTCAAAAACGAGCCTTAAGCTTCATAAATTATTTCGACTTGTCAAAAATATATTAGTATACTTTGATACGAAGCTAAGGACGTATAATACGTAGAAAACGGATTTGAAACGACTAAGATATACACGTTTTCATAAATTGCCGTAACTTTATTATTTTAGAAAAACTATATTATTTTTACGAGATAAGTGTTACGGTAACTAAAATGACCATGTTGAAGGCTGTTTTTAACTATGATGTAGAACTTTTTGTAATGAGATGTCTTCTAGTAAAATCGAGATCACCAAGCATACTTTTCAAAATGACTAACCGTTTGTATAGCGGAGTTGGAATAAATTATTTATGGTTGCTTAAACTTTGCCGAAACTCATTTTTAAACCACATTTTGGACAAAATCACCATCTTTAACCTATATTATCTATATGTTCGAGACCTCTATGACGAAAACTCATGTACTAAAACTTCTAGATTTTGATACAAACTTTCCAAAACCGTCGAGTTCGTTTCCTAACGTTCGACGAACACCATTTTACGACTAGTTTTTCGAAGCCATTTTTGTCACTTTCATGAAATTCCGACGACATGATTTTACGACGAAAAGTTAAAATTTCACAATAAATCATTACGAAACTATTGTAGGATGACATTTTGACGTAAATACTTGTAAAGTGATTTAAGAATGGTCAAGACGTCAAAAGAGTATTTTTCGACGATAAGTATTATTTTCAAAACTCACAAATGGTATAAATAACATACGAAATGCATGCATATCATAACATCATAACTCATTACATATCATATCATTCGTAATAGGTCCAGATTAAAGTATCACGCTATACCTCAGTGTACTCACTCTTGTCATCATACCAGTTTATCAAGTGAGTTTTCATAGCCCCGATTTATTCAAGTTTTACTTATTTCAAACCTACGGGGGAGAATACATTGCACAACATTTTTATTACGATACCAAGTATGTTAAATTCATTTACATTGCTTAAGTTACCACGTTGCCAGTTAAATGTCCCCATTTCATATGCATGAGCCGTTAATTTCCTAGAAGCGTGTGTGAGTGGATAGATCTATCGAGGGTGACACCTCCATCCGGGTTGGTGAATCCCAACTAGTCATACGGATGCATTTCATTCATAAACATTATTAGAGTTGTTTGGCAAGACACTCTGTTGGGGCGAACATCAGTCGGAGCTTCGGTATCATGCGCTTAAGCAATTGTAACATTTTTTTTGTGACATCATTGTCATACTTGATTTATACTTGTGGTAGTCGTATTAACATTTACATAAACCTATGAACTCACCAACCTTGTGTTGACACTTTTAGCAATGTATTTTCAGGTAACTAAGGCATACTCATCATGGCATGGTTAAGGAACCCCTTTTGAGTCGCGGCGTCGACTTACCTCATTGTACATTATGGCACTTTCTTTCAAAACCATCGTTTGGACTTGTAATATAGTTATATTTCCGCAAACTTTATAAACTTTTGGGACCTATACTTTGTAAACTCTGATTGTTTTATTAAATCAAACGATGTTCTTTTCAAACGACACTTTAGGTCGTTCAATATAACTGTGATTGTGATGCTATGACAGTCAATCCCCAGGAATTCCATTCCGCTGCAAAACAGGTAATTTGGGGGTGTGACACCAACGGTCATATTGAGGGGTAATTCTACTAACGGTAACTTTGTTATTATGGGCTGTGATTTTTCAAATCTCACCTATAAATAACTACTCTCCGATTTTCCCTCTCATCTTGATATTCTTATATCTTTTCCATATTTCTCTCACCATCTCTTTATTATTCGATTATATCTCTATTTGTGCTTACCTACTCAACCATGGCGAATCGTCCTACTGTTTCAAACCACAACATGGTGGCGAATTTAGACAAGACTGACGATAATGAGGCTTTTCATGATATAATTGATTATCTTACTGGGTCGCCAATTAGTTATGCTCTTTTAGTGGAACCGGATATAATTGAACCTTGGATTCAAGAATTTTGGGCTACTGCTAGGGATAATATGAAGAATGATGAATTTTATATTAGGGCTACAGTTGTTGGAAGAACTGTGAAGATTACTGAAGCATCTATTCGAGAAGACTTATTGTTTAATGATGAAGAAGGGGCTATTCGTTTTGATAAGCAGTTGATTTGGGAAACTTTTGGGCACCTTGGTTATGAAGGGTCTTTAACAGAACAAACATTCAGGAAACAACTATTTTGTCCTTAATGGAAGTTTTTAGTGCATGTGTTGCTTCATTGTATTAGTGCTAAAAGTACTTCATGGGAGCAATTTGGATCTAACATAGCATCTGCTATGGTGGGATTAGCTACAGATCGTATTTTCAATTTTTCAAGGCTTATTCTAGATGGCATGCTTTCTCACATCTCTCATGGATCAAAATGGTTGATGTATCCTAGGTTTATACAAGTTTTCTTGAACAAACAACTTGCTGATGTACCAAAGCCTACAGATTTACTACATGTTATTGTACAACAAGCAAAGATTTTTACATTTATGGCGAGAAGAAGTGATCTATTCAGAGGTCCAGACACGCCTTTAGAGCTGATGCTGAAAATGATGAAGAAAGTGAAGGTACTGCACCTGCAAGTACTGCATCTGCAAGTACTGATTCTCAAAGTGCTGCATCTCCAGAGGGTACTGCATCTCAAGGTACTGCTTCCCCAAGTACTGATATTCAAGAAGATGTTGCAGGTTGACCTTCTCCATCTCCACAACAATCTGTTCCTGCTTCTCAATCAGAGGAACCTTCACCAATTCAAGGAGATGATTCGCATACTATATCACCTGAAGGTTTAACATTGGATAATTATGTTTTGACAAGAGAGTTAGTCAAATTGAAAAAGACTACTGAGGCTCAAGCTAAAAAGATTAAGAGGTTGAAGCTCAAGTATAAAAGGTTAAAGAATTCTGTTACGCCTTTTATCAAACGTTATCGCTTATGGGTTAAGGAAGAAAACAAGCGCCGAAGGCAATTTAAGAAGAACAACAAAGGCAAAAAGGTTTACAAACAATCTTCTGTCCAATTGGGGAGGAATTTAGAAGAAAAGAATTTGAAAGAAGATGTTTTTAAGGAGAAAGAACCTCGAGATACTGAAGAGCATGTTGTCATTGAAAGTACTGAAGAAGAAAGGTCTGAAAATCAAGGTACTGAACAACAAAGTACTGCTTTCACTGGAACTCACAGACAAGAATTGGTTACACCAAGAGTATTAGACTTTGAAGAGGAAGCTGGTCCTTCAACTATTGTGTTAGAAGAAGAAGCTGGTCCCTCAACAACTGCCATACCAGAAGAAGCTGATATACCCAAACCTATAAGAACTACAAGTGATGAAGAACTTATTGCAACTATATTGCATGATTTATCAAAGCCAAGGGCTGTTACTATTTCTGAAGTTGCAGAGGAACAACCAAGAGTTTCTCAACCTGCTATTGATCCTAAGGATAAAGGAAAAGGTGTTTTGGTAGAAGTAAAGAAGAAGAAACCAACTTTAGCACAGATAAGGGCTGCTCAAGATGCTTTAAATGAACAAGCAGCTAGAAAAATTCAAGAGGAATTAAATGCTAAAGATAGAGAAGCTAAGGAAGCTGAAGAAGCTCAGAATAGAGAAGCAGCTAAGAAGTTGCAAGAGGAATTGAATGCTGAAGCTAGTGAATAATTAGAGTCACCTGTTCTTGTTTCTTTTATGCCTAGAAAACCAAATCTTGCTAAAGAAAGGAATGCAATGATGGCTTATTTGAAAAGTCGAGGATATAAAGGATTGCAGAAGCTGAAGCATGTTGATATGAAAAGATTATATGATGCTGAGACAGAGGCTTATAAGAAGGATGTTGCAAGTATCAAAGATTATAAAGATGAAGCTACTTGGACTGAAGCAGAAAGAAAGAAAAGTTTAAAAAGAAAAAGGAAAACTAAAGTTGAAGATAAACAGTTTTCAAAGAAAGAAAAATTTGAGTTAAGATCTGAAACTAGGGATGAATTAAGAAATTATCTCAAAATAGTAGATTTTGAATATTCCAGAGAAGATGCTGAAATGAAGATGAACAGATCTCAGATTACTACTTTTGAAGTTGTGGAATCTAAAGATGGAAGCTATCTGATGTTTCATAGAGAAGATGAAAGCTTCAGAGTGTTCAACAGGCTATGGGATTTATTGCATATCATAGATAGAGTGGATCTATTCTATTTATATCATGTGGTGAAAGATTATTTTGAACATCATCCATCAGAAGGAATGGGTTTAGTTTTACTTGGAGATCTCATAACTGCATGGGAAACTGATGAACAGAGTAGTGATGAAATTTGGAAGAATCAAGAGAGCTGGGAAATTAATTGCTGGAGATTTTTTGAAGAATCTGGAGTTCATGTTCTAGAGCTGGAAACTGGTACAATGATTCACATGTTTGCAGATAGAAGATATCCTCTTACAGTAGATCTTATGAGGAGGATGCTAGAGCATGGAATGGAAGTTGAAGAAGACAATGAAATTGCTTGTATGGTCATCAATTTGTTTATCAACTGGACTACTATTGCAGATGATAATGAATAACTGGTATGAGACTTAATTGAATAAATTATTTTTGATAAATCAGTATTTTATTCAAAGTACTGCTGATCAAACAGTACTTTAATCAAAGTATTGCTTGCAGATTTTAACCAGTTAAATGATTTTAGAAGAAAACTTTTGTTGAGTAACAAATATTTTGAAACAAATGTTGAATAAATGGTTTTTGAGATGATAACATCAATAGGTTATCAATCCACCATGGTTACAAAAGGATTGACTAATCCATGAGCAAACGGCTCTGGTAAAGATATATCAAATCCATTTTTAGTTGACAACTTGCTAATAAGTTGAATGGTAATCAACTCACCATATCAGTAATGTGAAGAGTTGGCTAGCCCACAAGAAAATGGCTTGTGGTAAAGGCTGTGGAAAAACCATTATATGGTAATTAGTTCACCATGATGAAAGAACTAACTAGTCCAGAAGGGTACAGCTTTTGGTAAAGACAAATAAAATCTGTTGATAGCGTCTAAAATGAACATGTTTTTAGTAGCGTTATTGTCAGTTTTGTGCATGATATTCGGCTATATTTACTCATAACTATTGCAAAAGTGCAAAGATGCGTCTTGTGTATGTATATGTAGCCAGGTATTGCGAATATTGAAGAAATGAAGTTTTTATGCACATTTGGAAGCGTCTAAAGGAAGGAAGTTGAGATTGGAAGCTTGTGGACTCAATGATATGGAAGCGTAGTGATTTCGAAGCATCTACAGCAAGGAAAGATCAAGTTTGGCTTTGGAAATCATTAACGTAAGCAAAGAACGAAGCGTAAAGGGAAAAGTCAGCAAAAAGTCAAAAGGAGCAAAACCCAGCCGTTCGGTCGCAACCCGCAACCGGATCCGGCTGGGCTAATGGTCAAAGCTGTGACCGATTCGGTCGACATAGAAACCGATCCGGTTTCTGGCACTGCAGTTACACAATTCGCATTTATTGTTGTCTTAACTCCCCATAATCATTAGAGTCCGATCATTTCTTGATATTAACTTGGAGAGAACGTGTTTTGGGCAGTTAAGCAAGTGCTTTGGCTATTTAAAGGACCTAGTACTTGTATACTAAGTGTGACACAACAAATAGAGTATTAGTTTACACCAAAACTCATACTTACCCATTTATTTCAACCCAAAAGCTTAGTAGTTACTGGAAAACGTCCAGAAGCAAGGAAGGAACCATTCTTGTCCATTGTTTCGGTAGTTTGGAGTTGTGCGGTGATCCTAGGTGATTGGAGGCGCGTGGTTGCTACATTCCACGATTTCTAATTCTTGTAATCACTAAAGATTAGGTATTCTATGAACTTTGTTATGGAAATCTATTCTCTTGAATTGTTTGAATTACCTTGTTATGACTTGTGTTTAGATATGATTGTTTTCATGGAGTAGTTTGTGTTATACTTGTGTGTTGGAATGTGATTAATCATAATAATGTTCTCAAAATGTGATGCATGTATATATGATCTTGTTTAAATGAGTTTGTTGGAAAAATACTAGTCTTGGATTGATTTGTCAATAAAACATGTTTTAAGAAAAAGGACCGAAAGGATTTCTCTTGTGTTTTATTCCAAAAAGTGTTGTGACAAACTAGTATGGGGATATGGTGATTGACATCCACCATGTTTTGCTTATTAAAACAAGACTAGGAAAGTTTTCATCACGAAGGGTCGAAAGATTCGTAAGAACAAATTTAATGAGAGCATGTTGCAAACAAATGGAATTTTTATAGGATAATCATTGGGATAAGGACCGAAAGGATTACCTAAATGTTTTTGTTCTTAGAATGATTTTTACAAACAAATACCATGGTTGGGGAATCATTTGCTTATGATTTGTGCATCATAATAAGAGTATACACCAAACCTTTATGAACATTATCTATGGTTGATTATGAGACTTCACACAAGTATATATTTTTATTCTTGATTCGTATTTTCACTAGAACACTTATTCGAGAGAGCCTTGACAAGCTTTCTTGTTAGAAACTTTTTAATAAAATCTATTTCAAAACAAAAATCCCTTGGGACGATCTCGACTTACCAAAACGTTACTATTGCGGACGAGTATACTTGCTCGTATGTGTTAAAAGGTTATACGGTTAATTCGTGATTATAAATTTTTAAAACTTGCACCAACCGGAGCACATCAAGTTTTTGGCGCCGCTGCCGGGGATTTTTCTGTAATTTTCTTTGAAATTAGCAAAAAAAAAAAAAAAAAAAAAAGTTTTGTTACAAACTAACCGATTCGGTTGGTTAGCCAACCGAATCCGGTTAGACATTCTGTGAAATTTTTCTTTGGTTCGAATTTTATTTCTATCTTTTTAGTTTATTGTGTTTTGATTTCTAGAGTAATTGTGTGGTTTAATCAGTTCTTAGATTTATTGTCTTTATTTATTTTTCTTTTCTTTACATTTGTTATTTAATTAATCTAGTTTTATTTATTTTAATTTTATAGTTGATGGTAATGGTTAAGAGTATCTTATTTTCAATTATAGTTTATTTTATGATAGAATTTATTAGTAGTTTATTTAGTTTTAGTTTTAGTTTTAATTTTGGTTTTAATTAGAGTTAATGAGTTATTTAATTATTAGTTTATTTAGAGTTTTATTTAATTAACTAGAGTTAGTACATCCTTAATAACATTAATTTGCTTTCAATTATTATTATTAGATTTATTTATTTTTTTTTAAAAAAAAAAAAAAAAAAAAAAAAAAAAAAAAATTTCAAACAAACCGATCGGTCGCAACCCGCAACCTGATCCGGTTCGTGTTTCTGTTCTAGAATTTTCAACCAACCGATTCGGTTGGTGATCCAACCGAATCCGGTTGGAGTTTCTGTGACGAGTTTTATCATTTTGAGGTTTTGAGTTTTTATTTGATTTTCTTAATTTTGTTAGATGTCTTAGTTGTTTATTATATGTTTTTATAGTTTGTTCTTGTTTTACTAACGTTAACGCTAATCATTCGGGATTTGATTTGTTTTGCTTTGTTAAGTTGTCTAGTAACATGGATAGTTTGAGCGGAATCTCGGAATACCTTCGTACTTTGGATGACATGTTCAAGGATACGGGAAGTTCGTTAGAAAAGATTGGAGGAATTCTGGAGGAAAGCAAGAAAGAATTGGGAATTGACACGGGTGATATGGAAGAAGTATGTGAAAACAAGGTTCAACTACCCAAAAACAAAAGAGTGGTAGTGTTTACACAAGCACCGTCAACGGTGTATGATTCACCGATGATGAGATTTGGAACACCTTGTGAAGTGGAAGGAGTACGTGCTTGGGATGCACAGCTTAATATGGCGTATGGAGAGAATTATATCTTGGAAGAGGTTCTTGACGAAATCGGTCATGTTCGTATGGATTATGAGGCATATGGGAGAAAGATGGTGAAAAATCTGAAGGTCAATATTCATGGGCATATGTTTGAAACTGATTTTGTTGTTCTAGAGGAAGGTAATGCGGATGAGCCAAATGTTTGTTTTGGTAGAGATTTTCTTGTCACAACTAAGTGTCAAGTAGATTTTGGTATGGGAGAGATGCGGATTAACATAACCGAGTTGGAAGAAGGAAAAGGGATCAACGAGATGCTAGTGGAAGTGGTGAAAATGGGGAAAGCAAACCGAAAGAAACCATCATCAAATAAATTAACCCCAACAACAACTTCCACCACCAAAAATGATTATACACCATTGTCACCTACCACTACTATCAAACCCTTAACCGAAAGCCAAAAAGAAGCTATCTTAGAGAATCTAGAACAAAAATTTCTAGAGCTCAATGAAAAGAAACCGGTTATTGAAGTTCTCCAAGACTATGTGCTTTATCGAAAGAAGTTGGATGCATTGATGCTAGCGAGGGCTAGGTTGGAAGATAAGAATCTCACGGATGAGGATCGAGATCGAATTCTGTTTAAAGGCATGCCAAGGAAAGAAAAGGATCCGGGTAATTTTGTGTTGCCAATCAAAGTAAATGGAACTACACCAGTTTATGCTTTAGCTGATACGGGGTCGAGTGTTAACGTGATGCCGTATCCATTGTTCAAAACTTTGGGACTAAGTAATCCGCAACCTAATCATTCTAAGCTCACTATGGCGGATAACACTCAAGCAAAGGCAATGGGAGAAGTTAAGAATGTAAGAGTGCAAATTGGCTACCAACCGTATTTGGCAGATTTTCTTGTCTTGGATATTCCGGTGGACAAGAGTTTACCACTATTGTTGGGGAGGCCATTTTTACGAACTTGTGGAGCTATTATAGACATGGGAAGAGGCACCATGACTATTGACGATGGAATTTCGAGGCAAACATACTACCCAAGACCAAGAGGACCAATTTTGGAAGGTATGGAAGATTTGGAATGGATGGATGCAAATGATGATTTAACTTGTTTTGAAGTGGGACGTGATGTCCACGCTAATCCAATGTACGGACCTTTAACTCCACCTTATTTCGATATAGAGGACGAAATGGAACGTGCATTTGCGATAGAAGCTTTCTACAACCCATTCAAAAACATTTTGGTTTACAAGAAGTTGACCGACTTTTTAGGATCTTTACCGGTGCAACTTAAGAATTTGGAGTGGAAACCCGAAGGATTGGGGACTTACAAGAGGCAAGCCGGAGATGGGGCATGGCATGTGAAGTTTGATATATTATGCCCGGATGGACGAAGATTTATGAGGAAATTTAAAACTTTTGAAACATTCCGTGAATTGACCGGAAAATTTCAAAGCGAGGATATTCTTAGGCAAGAATATTTTGAGGGATTTTGAGGAAAGGCAAAGACCGTAATAACAAGCAATCATTTGCTTGAATTTCTTATTCTATTTTATTTTATTTTGATTTGATGCATTAGGATTTTTGTTTCTTATTTATTTTTCATGTTATGATTGAGGTAATTTGGTTTTAATACATTATGACTATGAGTTTGAGTTGAGTTGGATTAGTTCATTTATATGATGAGTTGAGTTTTTTTGGATTGAATGATTGTTCAAAATTTCATTTGGTGAATAAATGTTGTGTGAATTTTTAGCAGGAATTTTTGAGTAAAAATATGTTGCTTGGAGGGTAAATGCCTAAGTAACATGTTAAACAAGTAAAAAAGCAAATTTGGCAAAAAGCATACCGAATCGGTTGTGTCCTTGACTGAACCGGTTGCACCAAAATAAAAAAAAAAAATTCATTTTTCCAAAAACACACACACACACTAATTTTCCAGGTGGGTTTTGCAAAAATTCATCCAAGAGAGCAGATTGGAAGTTGTTTTGAATTGTAGGATAACATCATGGCACCCAAGCAAGTAAGCAATTACACTCAATTTACTCAATTAAGGTTTTATTTAGAACATTTGATTCGAATTGGATTTTAGGTCACCAATTTGGGGGTTTTTGTTATAATTCGAATTAAGTGGTAATATTTTAGGATTGAGTGAGTGATTGATATAGGAGTGCATTACAATAAGTGATTGATTGATTGATTCACCATGAATGGATTTTAGATGATAAGATTTTTCGGAATTAATTGGGTTATGCTTATGAAATGAGATAAGTTACAATTGGTGATTCATTTTGAATGATATGTTTGATTTTTAAGAGTGATGGATACTACAATGTTAGAACTTATGATTTTTTTTTGAGATGAGTTCTTAGATATTAGATGTTTGATGATTTGGAAGCAAGATAGAGTAATTCTAGGATGTGGGAAATCATTGAGGATGATAGAATGCGATCTAAGAATGGTTTGAGCGTTAGAAATTCGAGATGTTGAGGATTTGAAGGTGAAATACCTTATGCAGTCTGCACAACCGATTCGGTTGCGCATGGCAACCGAACGGTTGTTGCCTGAAATAGGAAACCGATTCGGTTGGTGATCCAACCGAATCCGGTTGCGGTTTCTGAGAGAATTTTTTTTGAAATTTTGAAATGTATCCTAGAGGGTTCTCTAACCTTTTTGTTTGTTCTAACACTCTTATATGATCTTATTTTTGTGATTTCTACAGAGAATTATTGTAGGAAGCTCAAGTGGGGAGGAAATTCCAATTAACCCGCTTGTTACGAAGTTTTGTGAAAGAAACGAGAAGAAGAAGGTTAAGTATAGTGTGAAGAAGGAAGCAAATGCTAATTTAAAATTCAAAAATCTCACCGATGGAGAGAAACATGCTTTTCGAGAAAGATTGTCGAAATTACAACATAGGCAATGTTTAGTTCCAAGGGTGATTGATTGGGATTTATTTAACGAATGTGAGTGTGAAGATGAGTTAAGAAGGATGATGCGAACGTCTTATGTATATCCAGGGGATGGAGATTCGTTCAATGATTTGTCATGGGAAAGAGCATTTAGCGTTAATGAAGAAGTCTACCGAGAATGGTGTATGGAATTCTTTTCAACCATGTATTTTGAAAGAAAAGTAGATGTTCGGAATTTGATGTCGGAGATTTGTATTTGGTTTAGACTTTGTGGTAGGGATCATGCTTACACATTGCCAGCTTTTGGTGTAGCTCTTGGTTTGTATGAGCCACATGAGGTAAATCATCGATTATTTGAAACTCACTTTTCTAGACTTCGGAGATTTGAAAAAGATTACCCTAGTATTCCCGCTTATTGGAATCAAGTGGGAGATCCTACTTGTGCTAGGAGGAATGCTTCAACCATCAGGAATCCGTTGATGAGGATACTTCACAAGTTGATTGTGACCGGGCCATTTAATAGATTTGGAAGCAGGGACAAATGTCAGAAACCGGACTTATGGATTATGAAGTTGCTGGAAGAAACTAAGGACGGTAATGCTATTTGGCAGGTAGCCGAATATTTGTCTAGGAGAGCCCCGGGAATCAAGAGCAACAGTAACATTTGTGGAGGACATTTTGTGACAAGATTGGCGAAGAATCTTGGGTGTTATGTTGATGAGGAATTGGCTAAGTGTGGAGAGCCAAAGTATAGTGAAACGTGGACTGCGAAAGGTTTTGGTAATGCTTTGAATAGGAGATTGGGAACCGTAGGGTTATGGATTGAACCAAGACCACAACAGCAACCACCACAACAGCAAGGGAATATACCAATGGAGAACGTGCAAATGGGTACGTCCAGTAGTTTTGATTCAGGATGGGGAGAGTGGAACCAACATCTAGATGAGATTCAATGTAGGGATGTGTGGAGAGATTCGATGATGTTAAGGAACAACTACATCAATGATTATTCGATGCCTATCTTTCAACACATGGCTCGAGAAGCCAATTACGAGTTGCCACCCTACAATCCACCAAATGTCCCACCATATCCTTTTCCTTACACTTCATATCCTGGACCCTATCCGTATCCATATCCTGGGTACGCACCGTTTCCTGATCCAATACCCCCATATGGTCGATTGCCTGAAGCTGGAGGAGCAAGTTATGAAGCTGGAGGATCATCATCAGGAGTTGGAGGCAAGAAGAAAAAGAGGAAAGTTCGTTCAGAAATCATAGACGAAAACTATGTAACCGAAAGTGATGATGATGATGAGTTTGACGATGAAGAAGGAGAAGAAATGAGCGAGGATGACGAGTGATTATGGGTCATTCGAGAGTTATGGTTTCAAAAACAATGGTCATGATGTGTTTTAAACTATTTCTATCTTTTGATTGATTTTCTTTAGGATGTTTGGTATATTTTGGTTTTATCTAGTTTTTAGTAGTTTTGTTTGTTTTGTGCATTTCGTGTTGCAGTTTTTGTTTGCAGGATGGATATGTTGGAAGCTTCTTGATGGTCAAATATTTCGAGTTGGATAACTCACAGGCTTGCTAATGACCCAATGTGCTTATTGCATATTTTATTCCGTGGTATCTTTTAACTATTTCTTTTTCCCATTTTCTTTACTTTGAAGTTCATTTTTCATTACATTGAGGACAATGCAAAACTTAAGTATGGGGGAGGGAAGAAAATAGGAAAATGATACGCATTTTTATTTTTTAGATAACTTTTGGATGCAAGTGATTAGAAGAAATTCGCCCTTGATGGTCTAATGGTTTTTCGCGCGTTACTGATAATTAAAATACATAATTTGGGATTTCAATGGTAAAATGAGGTTTTTGAAAATTTTTAGATTTGAACCAAATTACTGAAATAATTCATTTTGGATTCGATAGCATGCATAATAGCCTTTTTTCCCACATTTTTGTGAGGTTTCTTTTTGTATGAAACATCTTTTGTTTTATATTTGCTATGAGTGTGCCGGTGATTATGTCGATTCTAGAACTTGTACTAGTTATGCATTACGGTTAAAATCACTTTCGAGTGATCTAATTATTTTCAAGTGATAAGAGGCATTCTAGGAATAACCAAATGGCCTTCCATTTTTACATCTAATGATATATTAGCTGACCACATCGGTTAGTTAACCACCCACATGGACCCATTTTGTTAGTGCTCATTTTTAGCACTAGATACCCCTAGTTACACCTTCTGAGCCATTCCTTTTCATTTTTGATAAATCCAGAAAAATACAAAAATATTTTACACCTTTAAACCTTAGCCAACCCTTATCAAGTCTAATGGTTTGTTGCTAGTTGTTTGGAATGATTGGATTGTTTTTGATGATTATGAGTTAGTTACACTTTACCATTCGTGTGTGCCATTTCGACAAAGACGAAGGATGCATACTTCTTATTTGTATTTTTGTGGTAATGCTTATACGAAGTGTAGGGGAGTTGTGAAAAAAAAATAAATAAAAAAAAATAAAAAAAAAAATAAAAAATGTGTGATAACAGTTATAGCCAATGTGCTATATTATTATGAAGATGAAGGAAGATGAAGTATGTTTGAGTTATCGATTAGCCAATGTGCTAAGACGTGATATATATATATTTGATAATCGATATGAGAAGAGGAGTAATAATCATTTTTCGGGATTGTGGTTTATATAATGACTAGCACCATGGAGGTTTAGACTTGATTTTATTTTATTTTAAACCAATTTCATTAACTATCCCATGTCTTATCCATACCTATTATGAACCCATAGCCTTATCATTATAACCCGAATAAAAGACCTCTTTGATGAATTTATTTTCTTTGTTTTGATACTTGTACAAGCTTATGGTAAAAAGCATTGATCATGACTAGGCATTGAGTGATATACCCACCAATATATGAGTGTTGAGTGAAATCTTAAAGCCATTTGTGAGGTATCCTAGTTATGTTATCTATAGTGTTTGGTTCATTTTTAGAAGATTTTCTCATATTATAAGCAAAATAATAATTATCTTTTATGGTAATTGTTACATTTTCTGAAACATGGGTTATGGACCATTGAAATCAATCTTTGCAAATGTTTGACCTACTCGAGGGCGAGTAGAGCTTAAGTGTGGGGGAATTTGATAGCGTCTAAAATGAACATGTTTTTAGTAGCGTTATTGTCAGTTTTGTGCATGATATTCGGCTATATTTACTCATAACTATTGCAAAAGTGCAAAGATGCGTCTTGTGTATGTATATGTAGCCAGGTATTGCGAATATTGAAGAAATGAAGTTTTTATGCACATTTGGAAGCGTCCAAAGGAAGGAAGTTGAGATTGGAAGCTTGTGGACTCAATGATATGGAAGCGTAGTGATTTCGAAGCATCTACAGCAAGGAAAGATCAAGTTTGGCTTTGGAAATCATTAACGTAAGCAAAGAACGAAGCGTAAAGGGAAAAGTCAGCAAAAAGTCAAAAGGAGCAAAACCCAGCCGTTCGGTCGCAACCCGCAACCGGATCCGGCTGGGCTAATGGTCAAAGCTGTGACCGATTCGGTCGACATAGAAACCGATCCGGTTTCTGGCACTGCAGTTACACAATTCGCATTTATTGTTGTCTTAACTCCCCATAATCATTAGAGTCCGATCATTTCTTGATATTAACTTGGAGAGAACGTTTTTTGGGCAGTTAAGCAAGTGCTTTGGCTATTTAAAGGACCTAGTACTTGTATACTAAGTGTGACACAACAAATAGAGTATTAGTTTACACCAAAACTCATACTTACCCATTTATTTCAACCCAAAAGCTTAGTAGTTACTGGAAAACGTCCAGAAGCAAGGAAGGAACCATTCTTGTCCATTGTTTCGGTAGTTTGGAGTTGTGCGGTGATCCTAGGTGATTGGAGGCGCGTGGTTGCTACATTCCACGATTTCTAATTCTTGTAATCACAAAAGATTAGGTATTCTATGAACTTTGTTATGGAAATCTATTCTCTTGAATTGTTTGAATTACCTTGTTATGACTTGTGTTTAGATATGATTGTTTTCATGGAGTAGTTTGTGTTATACTTGTGTGTTGGAATGTGATTAATCATAATAATGTTCTCAAAATGTGATGCATGTATATATGATCTTGTTTAAATGAGTTTGTTGGAAAAATACTAGTCTTGGATTGATTTGTCAATAAAACATGTTTTAAGAAAAAGGACCGAAAGGATTTCTCTTGTGTTTTATTCCAAAAAGTGTTGTGACAAACTAGTATGGGGATATGGTGATTGACATCCACCATGTTTTGCTTATTAAAACAAGACTAGGAAAGTTTTCATCACGAAGGGTCGAAAGATTCGTAAGAACAAATTTAATGAGAGCATGTTGCAAACAAATGGAATTTTTATAGGATAATCATTGGGATAAGGACCGAAAGGATTACCTAAATGTTTTTGTTCTTAGAATGATTTTTACAAACAAATACCATGGTTGGGGAATCATTTGCTTATGATTTGTGCATCATAATAAGAGTATACACCAAACCTTTATGAACATTATCTATGGTTGATTATGAGACTTCACACAAGTATATATTTTTATTCTTGATTCGTATTTTCACTAGAACACTTATTCGAGAGAGCCTTGACAAGCTTTCTTGTTAGAAACTTTTTAATAAAATCTATTTCAAAACAAAAATCCCTTGGGACGATCTCGACTTACCAAAACGTTACTATTGCGGACGAGTATACTTGCTCGTATGTGTTAAAAGGTTATACGGTTAATTCGTGATTATAAATTTTTAAAACTTGCACCAACCGGAGCACATCATCTGTTGATAGCTGATGATTTGCTAAAAATCATATGGTTATCAGTGTACCATGGTCTTACACACCAAAACATTTGGCTACTCCAGAGTTAATGGCTATGGTAAAGAGATCTAAATCCATTAAATTTTCAATGATTCACCTCTCACATGAGTTAACACACCTGGAAGTGATGAGAATAGTTTGCAACTTAAACTGAATTAATGTACAAATTGTCATATGTTGCTGTGTTGCTGAAAAGATGGAGCTTGCTGGATGATGCTGTAAAAGAATATTTCTAAAGATACTTTGACTATGCACAGAAACTACAAAGATACAATCCAAAGACAAAGACATAATCTTTCCTTAAAAGATGAAGCTGATAAAGATGTATTCACAAAGGAACTTGAAGTCAAACAAGTAGAATTCAAGTTAGGGGAGGATTGTTGGGATATGAAAGTACTGAACAGTTAAAGTACTGAAGATTAATCAAAGTACTGCTAAATGATAAAGTCAAAGTACTGCTTATGAAGTCAAAGTACTGCAAGATCAAAGAACTGTTTTATTCGTTTATAGAAAGTCTTGTAATTCTAGAATATTCTATATTAGATTACTTGACGTACAAGGATACAAATTGTAAACCGACTAAGGTATCCTTGAGCCTATAAAAGGACCCCTAGATTGGCATAAGATATACGTGATTTTATTAGAGTTTTAGAGAGAAGTTCGATATTATTAGAGTTGTTAAAGATCTGCATAATAAGCAGAGTTAGAGTTATTAATAAAATCGTTCAAAGTTAAAGTTATTCTTCTTAGCTTTGTTAAGTAAATTCCGCATACTTAATAGAGTTTGCTCAGTGTTTCTCTGTTAATAACTTAGGATTTATCCGAGGTTATTAAACCTTAACAAGCTATTTAAGATAGTTTGGTTAGAGTATATCGATCCAACACTGCTAATAAGAGGGTTGGTTCTAAATCTACTATATATATGTACACAATATGATACTCGAGCTCAATTAATTCATGCACTACTTATACATATGTATATTATGTGTGTGTTTGAGGGCCTCTTTGTGGTAATGGCACGGAGCCACTGAAATCCACGAGACGGCCCTGGCAGGGCCGGCTTTAGGGGAGTGCAAAAGGTGCGATCACAGGGCCACTGCTTGACGAGGGCCTCCAAATTTCATGCACTTCTACTATATATATGTACACAATATGAGACTCGAGCTCAATTAATTCATGCACCAAACTGTGTCGTGCGCCTTTTGAATGTCAACCTTAAACGCACATCCAGATGGACCTCTCCCTTTATGATAATTCCGTATAAGCTCTTGGGTAAGTAAGATATTATCCGATATACGACACCCAGGAACAAACGCAGACTGGTTTATACTAACCAAATACCCAAGGCCTTATTTAACATGATTAGCAATAGTTTTACTTATGCACTTATAAATGACATTACAGCATGAAATAGGCCTATAGTCATTAATCTTAGAGGGAATAGACACTTTCGGAACCATAGATATAATGGTATGGTTAATCTCTTTAAGTAGCTTACCATAAGTGAAGAAATCACGAATAACACAAGTGACTATGTATGTGTTTGAGGGCCTCTTTGTGGTAATGACACGGGACCATTGAAATCCACGAGACGGCCCTGTAGAGCGGGTTTTGATGTTAACTACATGGTTAAGGACTTAGTTAGTGAGAATGCACGGAAATAGATGGCCGGATGAATGGTATCAAATATATGATGTTTTGATCTCTTCAACTCCATAGCAATATATTAAGTGATAACGTGGATAAATTAGTATGGAAAGATGTCGAGGGTAATCAATATGACTTTTCTATTCGAGTGGCGTGACAATGTATAAGACCTAGAAGCGTTCATGTTGGATGGTCTATTATGGTTTGGTTGTTGCATCGTATGCCACGTCATGATTTTTTTAGTATGGCTTCTCATGGGCGAAAGACTTAGAAAACAAGACACATTAAAGACATTGGAGATGGCTCAAAATACAAGAATCGAAGATTTAAGATGCTCTCTATGTAATACTATACCAAAATCAAATTATTATCTATTTTTCGAATGTATATACTCTTCGCAGGTGTGGTTGAAAGTGTGATCTTATTCAAAACTAGCAGGCATGTCGTAATACTTGGAACGAACTGGTTGAAGTGGTAAACCCTTTGGCACACATATCTATTTTAAGAGTTGTGATTGCAAAAATCTTATTTGGTGCTTCAGTTTACTATATTTGGCTAGAGAGGAACTATAGACTTTTTAAGAAGATACCGAGACGGGTGGATCAGGTGTATGATATTATTGTGTCAACCACAAGGATGAAGCTGATAACTCTCAAATTGAAGAGTTTTGTAAGTGTGTTTGTGTTTCATTGATGGACAATCCCAAAACCGGGGTATACAAATATGAGCCAAACCCTACAAAGACATGGGCCTACTACATATACCAAATACATACTACTAACATACCCCCGCAGTTTGAGCGGGAGGACAACGAACACTCAAACTGGAGCGAAATTCTTCAAATAAAGCTGAGGGCAATCCCTTGGTGAAGATGTCCGCAAATTGATAGCGAGAAGGCACATGAAGAACTCTGACTTGACCTGTAGCCACTAAATCTCGAACAAAATAAATGTCTATCTTGATATGTTTGGTGCGTTGATGCTGAACCGGATTCGAGGACATGTAGACAACACTAATATTATCACAGTATACAAGAGTCGCTGAAGATACTGGATTTTGAAGCTCACGAAGAAGGTTCCGCAACCAACATGTTTCAGCAACGGCATTGGCAACCCCACGATATTCTACCTCTGCACTAGAACGAGAAAGTGTCGGTTGGCGCTTAGAGGACCATGAGAGCAAGTTGTTGCCAAGAAATACACAATATCCTGAAGTAGACCTCCGAGTAGTTGGGCAACCATCCCAATCAGCATCTAAATATGCAACCAATGAGGTAGTAGAAGACGAATACAACTGTAACCCGTAGTCCAAAGTACCTCGAATGTAGCGCAAAATCCGTTTGAGCACAGAGAAATGAGGCTCTCGCGGATCATGCATATGAAGACACACCTGCTGAACAGCATAAGATATATCAGGACGAGTGAATGTAAGATACTGAAGTGACCCTGCAAGGCTCTGATATAAGGTGGGATCGGATATCAAACTGCCATCATCGCCCAGTTTGGACTCAGTGTCAACCGGTGTCCGACTGGAATTACAATTAGCCATGTGAGCACGCTCGAGAATCTCTGAAGCATACTTGCGCTGAGACAAAAACATACCAGAAGTGTCACGTGTAACAGATATGCCCAAAAAATAATTTAGTGATCCCAAATCTGTCATAGAGAAGTCCTTATGAAGAGTTGCAATAATACGCTGAAGTAATCCATCAGAAGAAGCAGTCAGTACAATATCATCAACATATAATAAAAGATAAGCAGTGTCAGTCCCCTGATGATAAATAAACAAGGAGGTGTCACAGCGACTATGTGTAAAGTCAATCCCAAGAACATATGTAGCAAAACGCTGAAACTAAGCCCGAGGAGCTTGTTTCAGCCCATACAGAGATCGACGTAACAAACATACATAATCAGGTGCTCAGTATCACAAAAACCAGGTGGCTGGTGCATGTAAACAGTCTCAGATAAATCCTCATGTAGAAATGCATTTTTAACATCGAGCTGGTGAACCTGCCAATGTCTAGAAGCAGCCAAACTGAGGACAGTGCGGATAGTGCCCGGTTTGACAAACGGGCTAAAGGTCTCATCAACATCAACCTCCTCTATCTGAGTGCTACCCTTCGCGACAAGGCGAGCCTTGTAGCGATTGAGAGTGCCGTCAGCCAAGTACTTGTGGCGAAATAACCACATACAACGAACAATATTGGTGGCCGTAGGACGAGGTACAAGAATCCAAGTTTTGTTTTTAATAAGAGCATTAAATTCATAATACATAGCATTTAACCAATTAGGATCATGAAAAGCAGCGGTATAAGAATGGGGTAAAGGGGAAACGGTAGACACATGACAAGCATAACGGGGATTGGGACGGGTAGTCCCGACACGAGAACGTGTAACCATGGGATGAACTGAGGTCGCAATTGGGGTAGGGGTAGGAACAAGTTGGGTGTCTTGGGAAACAGAAATGGGGGCTGTTGGGTGCGTAGGAGAGGTGGGTGGTGGTGGTGAGGGAGGGACGTCTAGGGATGCCATAATGGGAGAAGTTGGAGGGTCTTGGGTCAGTGAAATGGAGGAAGGAGGTGGGGTCAGGGATGCAGGATCAGGTGGGGTTGGCTGAGTTGGTGGGGTTGGTGTGAGTTTGATAATGTTGGAAATGAGGTTAGGTGACTCATCTCGGAAGTCGTAAGAAGGTTTGGCAGTGGGTGTGGTGGTGATAAAGGGAAAAATGGTTTCGTCAAAGGTGACATGGCGAGATATAATGATTTTGTTTGTGTTGAGGTCTAAGCAACGATAGCCACGATGATTGGTGGCATGTCCCAAAAATATGGATGGTGTGGCTCGTGGTCCAAGTTTGTGGTTGGTATCTATATGAGGGTAACAAAGATACCCAAATACACGTAAAATACGGTAATCAAGTGAGGTGCCAAACATGCGTGTGAGGGGAATGTCATTATCAATGGCACGGGAGGGTAGGATATTTAAGAGGTAAACAGCCATGTTTAGGGCTTCGACCCAGTAGTTTGGGGGTAGATGGGCTTGAAAAAGTAAGGTGCGTATAAGGTTGTTAATGGTGCGAATCATGCGTTCAGACTTACCATTTTGTTGGGAGGTGCGGGGACAGGAGAAACGAAAGTGGATCCCAATGTCGTTAAATAATTTATAAAAGTCATGGTTATCAAATTCACCACCATGGTCACACTAAAAAGACTTTATGTCACGGTTGAATTGGGTTTTGACAAAGTTGAATAATGTAAATTTGGACAAAACATCAGATTTATGAACTAACGGATAAACCCATACAAATTGAGAATAATGATCCAAAAAGAGAACATAATATTTAAAACCAGATAAGCTCGGTATTGGTGAAGTCCACAAATCCGAGTGAATGATATCAAAACAAGTGTTAACTAAAGTAGAAGAACTGACAAATGGAAGTCGCACGTGTTTGCCAAGCTGACAAGCATGACAAAGCACGGGAGATTTCTCTTTATTACAAGAAATGGAATTATTAGATTTAACACTACGCAACACTTCACTTCCTGGATGTCCAAGACGTTGATGCCATGTATATTGACTCGTGAGGTAGGCTTGTAGTATAGGAGATGGCTTGGTAACAGGGTACCACAGCGGAGCAGCACCTGACGAGTTTGAAAATCCTTAACAGAAAAACCAAAAGGGTCAAATTCAACAGTGCAATAATTTTCACATACAAACTGACGCACATAAATCAAGTTTTTAACAATATTGGGAGTAATTAGGACATTGTTTAGGTGAAGAGCACGAAAGGGAGTAGGCAAAATGCTATGGCCATAGTTGGTGACAGGAATAGTGTGCCCGTCACCAACTGCAACAGATGAATAAATACTAGAATTAGAAATATCACTAAGATTATGTACCGAGTCATTTAAATGAGATGACGCACCTGTGTCCATGTTCCAGTTGCCGAGAGCAGGGTCGTGAAGTATAGGAGCAACAAATGCATGAGGCAACACAGTCTCTTGATCCATCGATGCCCCTAATGGTCCACTTGGAGTTGGATGAACTGGTGCGCTAAGTGGAGGTCCAAGTATGCCAGGTCCAAGCTGTTGGCCCAAATTAGAGTGATGTTGAACCGGTTGCTGACCCGGGTAATGGACTGCCGTGAGTTGCTGACCCGGGTAATGGACTGTCGTGGTTTGCTGACCCGGGTAATTAACCATCTGCTGACCCGGGTAGTGTGGCTGTTGTGGACCGGTTAGATTGTAGGTGGTGGGGTTCAAAGTAGACGGTCCAAAATGATGTTGTGGGCTGCCAAATCTAGGGGGTCCTGTGTGAGGTTGTGGGCTGCCAAATCCAGGGGGTCCGGTGTGATATACCATAGGGGGTTCACGACAGGGGGGTTCATTGAGGGCTGTGGTGTAGTTACCTGTGATGATAGTCCATTCGTGGGACACCCAAGTTTTGCCAGGAGACTTTGCAAAGTTTGCATGTCACTTGGGGTAATAATATTTGATGAGGATGATGGTTGTGGACCATGACCATGCACACCATTATGCAAAAACCGACAAGATGCACCAAAACGACAATACCCTTTGAGATAATTATTGCACGGCTTGTGTACCTTTTCCAAGGAGGTGAAAGAGCGGCGATTGTTGGACCCGGTGTTGGCCAATAACACCATTGGAGATGATGGTGAGGAATCGGACAAAAGGTCTTGGATGCGAGCTTTTTGTCTCATCTCTTCCGTGGTAAGCATGCTTCGGACCGTTTTAAGGTCGGGAAAAGGATCCCGATGGGCTATGATGGTGGCCACATTATCATACCTCGTGGGCAAGCCTTCTAAGGCAAAAGTTACAACATCATCATTGTCTAAAGAAGACCCCAAGCTATTCAAAACAGTGGCTATAGACTCGATTTTCCGAAAATAAGCATGAATTCCCATGTCACCAAGCTTTAAAGACCGTAGTTCCGCTTTCAAGGCGATTGAGCGGGTGCGTTTGTTGTCAGAAAATATGGTGGCCAAGGTGTCCCATGCATCTTTAGCCAATTTTGGGTTTTCGACAACCAAACGTTGTTGGAGTGTTTTAGAAACTGTAACAAAAATACAGGAGAGGAGGATAGAGTCGACCTTCAACCACTCGTCATCATGGGGTGGTGAAGTACTTGTGGAGGCATCCGAAGCAGACTTGGTTTCGATGTGATCCAGTAGCAGATTGCCACGACAAAAGTGAGTAAAAAAAATAACCCACGATGAGTAATTCATCTCATCCATGTCCAGTTTAACGGGTATTATGTTATTAAGATTTGTTATTGCCATTAATTTATCGGAAAGAAGGATAGTTGGTGGTGGAGGGGGAGCGGTTACTGTCATTGGGAAGGACGTAGGAGATGATAGCGGAGATTAGAAGAGGATTGGAGATGGTGATGGGGAGCAGTAGACGACCCAGGGAGGAAGAAGATGTGGAGGGTAGAGGAGGCAGTAGAAGCAGCGGATAAAGGAGAAATAGGGTTTTGTGGAGCGTGAAAGGTATACAACTAATACCATGTAAGCATGTTTGTGTTTCATTGATGGACAATCCCAAAACCGGGGTATACAAATAGGAGTCAAACCCTACAAAGACATGGGCTTGGTACAAATACATGGGCCTACTACATATACCAAATACATACTACTAACAAGTTTGCCCCAGGTAAATTGTTTGAGGACGATATGAAATACATAGCATGATTGTAGAAAGGTTTATGTGAAGCTAGGTGCTTGGTTGTTTTGTTAGATTTTCTTTCAAATATGGTCATAATTAAATGAACTTAAAACGTGACCTACCGCATAAATACAGTTGCATAATTGTACAAGCCATTTATGCGGTAGATCATCTTTTAGATCCATTTAATTAAGTCCATATATCAACACTCTTAATACACCCATTACCAAAAAAGAAATAGCTAGTGTGCCCACATTTTATTCAACTAACGTTATCATTTGTTCGAAGTGCAATATATCTTTGAACCGTAATAATCAAACTACAGCAGCTGGCTTAATTACCTAAACTTCTCACATCTTAGTTTAATTAGTTTGTCTTTTAAATACCAAAGACTTTTGGTCCAGGTGTATGTGAGTGGCCCATCCATCAACTTATCTAACATTCCGATAAAGAATAGCACACAATACGATTGGAGAAAAATATACAATTATCATTAGCTTGAAGAAATTTAGAAAAGTATAATGTTTGGGTTCATTAGTAAACAGTTTCTTTTTCGTACTTTGAACTACACCAAAAGAATTGTTTTATTTATGAAAAAAAAAAACACGTTTTTAGCTTACACGTTAGATCTTCAAATGATTGTCACGTCCTTTTCATATATTTCAACAGTTATCATCTTCTTCAAATTTATTCAAAAAACTAACAGATCAAAATATAAATAAAAGACAGCAAAAGCACTATAATAACATTAATTGAGCCATAATCAAGCCAACTCAAAGACTGAATAACTAGGGATAACAACCCACGCACGTACCAACTATCGTCTGTGAGTTCAAATCTAAATTGAAACATGTGTAACTGATTTTTCAGTTTTGGATTCTAGTTCCTAGGTTTGTTCCAGGTTGTTAGGGATTTTTGTTTCTTCTAAACTTCTAATGTTGGTCTGTCTCTTGTTTATTTTTGTTTCTTCTGCTCCATATGTTAAAGCCTTGATCTCTTTGTTTGTTGCATATAATAAGTTTCTAAGAAGTTGTATATGCAAGAAATTCCCAAGAAAGTCTGTATACCATTAAGAAATTCCTAAGAAGTATGCACGACATTTCTCAGAAATGTATTTGCATGGAGCTATTGACGCGTAAAATAGATAATATATATTCACCATCTCTCTCTCTGGATTTTATCAAACCTCCTTTCTCTCCTTCTGTTTCCGGCTTCTCTCTCATATTCACTTCAACCCGGACACCTTCCTCACTTCTCTTCCTCAATCACATTTCGATTGGTCCTTTTGTGGAGAAACGGTCCTCGATCATATCAACCCGGCCACCTTCGTCAAATATTCAGCAACAACACCGTTTAACCCTTACCAACAGGAACACACTAATTAATGGTTGTTCGACATACATAGGCCATGCCGGTAATGTTTAGTTTTGTTTTAGTTTTTATTGATTATAGGGTAGAAAAATCTTTTCATTAATCTGGAAAAAACCAAAACATGAAATATTTTATTATATATTTAGTGGAACGAGTTATAAGGTTTGATACAAAAGTATCCACAGATTTATGATTGTTGTTCATTTCAATACAAATTTTAGTTTTTTCAATACATGCGTATACATGCTGTGTTTTGCTTGTTTAAGAGAAAGTTAAATAAGAAGAAAAAGTGTTCATGTCTTTTCTTTTTATATTTCTTCTCAACATGATAAATTTTGGTAATACAACATGGGTTTTTAATAATTTTCAGTGCAAACATGTTAGTAAAGTTTATCATGCTGAAACCGAAATGTAAGTATTTTATGTTTCAATTCACATTAATCAATCAATACTCTGAAAAAAAATAAGTGTATCATTTATAATCTTTCTTCTAATCAATAATACATGACTTTTAACTTACACCCTCCATTACTTTCCTTTAATTACATATCATATTATATTGTTTAAAATGGTAACCGCGCTGAATATGGTCTATTCAGATATAGACTATTTAGCAATATTTAAAATCACAGAAATTGGATGAAAATTGTTAATTAAAATTATCTCTTTTTGGTACTATTGCATAAATGAGACACAATACTTTTCACGAAAGGCAAAAGAAAAAATTTATTAGGTCGAAAACAAAATGAAATCAACAACACAAATTAAAAACCACTAATGCAAAATAATTATCGTAACTTTTACCAACTATAGGGACGCTTGATTTATGCTTTGATAAGATTGTGTTATATGCATGTTTTAACCAATATAATAAGATCTGAGCCGTTCAATAAAAACCCCAATAAGGTGTAACGCTAAACATTAAGCGTAAAACTCATAACTTGTACTCCGTACAGTTCAAATTTATGCAGCATAGGCTTAAATAAGTATAGGAGTTTGCAACACTTATGGCCTATCCTACCATGCAGTTTATAATTTGCAGCATATATGATCCTTAAAGTTAGTAATTAAGTATACTTGTCAATCGTTAATTAAACTGAAGTAAGATTGCTAGTGAGTTGCGGACCAATATATCTTCGAACAGAAGAAAAAAAAATGTTTTAGTATATAGGCCATGTTACCGTGTTCCTGTTGAGAAGGTTTAAATGGTGGAGTTGTTCAATTAAAGGAGGATCTGTGGCATGCTCAAGGTTCGGGATTACAAGTGGTTTAGCCGATATGTGTTATCGACCTAGCCCACGTACAACTATATCAACAAGACTATCTTGTTAATTTCGTTTCAATTTAAGATTACATATGAGGTATATTATGTATATGTCGATTTAAGTTCAATTCTGTATACAAGTCAATATTGTATATTTTTTCAATAAGGTCGTTGTGACATGCATACAAACATTTGTAATCAACTACGTAGTATTTAACTTCTATGTATTTGCAGAGGTTAATTTGTATTCTAATTGTTCTACACGTGTATGTGATAAGAAATTAGCTGCTACTCTGTATTTGTAATTAAATTGTGTTGGCCTCAATCGATGGATCAATGGTCTTTCTAACTTATGTCAAAATATACCAAGTAATAAATAAACAATGAATCTGAATAATGCCTTTTATTAATCATTATGTCATACTTTTTCTGTACAATTTGATATCTATTTATACAAAGTGAAAGGGTACAATGAAGAGATGTGTCGGTTGGGGCATAACAGTCATATAGCAGTTATAATGTAACTGCCATTCGGCAGTTATCTTATAACTGTCATAAACTGCTGTGGTTGACTTTCTGTGTTTGACTTCTGGGTTGACCGGGTCATATGGTGTTGACTGGGTCGATTGGATTAACCCAATAAATTGCAGTTGCAAAAGTGTAGCTAATTGGTTCAAAGCAATTTATACGTCTCTATAATTCTATTAAACATGATCAAGTGTTATTAGGTAAATTAAATCCTTAATCAGTCGGCTTCATATAGAAAGTCTAAAAAGGGATTCAACTATAGATAATATAAACCAAAACCATATCACAATTTAAATCACATTATACAGACCAAAAACAATTCCAACATGACAAGCAAGATACGTAAAATAGAAAAATACGAGACAAAACCTTAAATCAAATAACAATACTTAATTTGAAATAACAATAAAGAAATGGAACATATATAATTTATCATGCTACTTGCTGATAATCATTCTGATTGTCATCATTCCCATAGACCTCGAATTGGCAATGCAAGCTTGGAGGTCACCATCACTTACAACTGGAAGAATGTTTCCTTTGTGGTCGTCATACTTGATACGAAAAGTTCTTTGATCCACTGTATTAAATCTCTCCGTCACCTTCTCCCATAAATATGCAATTCCTGATGACAATGGTAGTGGAAACTTGACAATATCATCCATGTATTTAACTTTTATCATCTTCGCCATAGGTTTTGTTGTCAATTTTTCATCCTGCAAAGGATTAGAAAGTATTTAACGGGTTGTTTGGTATGTCTTATTTCAAATTGCTTATGTGCTTGTATAAGCAAGCACCATGCAGCAACCTGCTAATTTCAAAAATATATTCACTAAAATAAGTAGATTAACATTTTCACTCAGACAGTTAAAAATGGACTACATGTAAATTAGCATAGGCAAACACCCTCTAAGAGTCTAAGTCACATATATACCAACTTAAATTTCAACCACAAAATATGTCAAAGAAAATAACAGAAGTATATAGTCCCGGTTAAGATACTCACCAACATGTTAACAAATCAAGTCAACCTATTTCTTCTATATTTACGGGAAACAAATTGTGTGAGACAAAAGCTCCAATATTATAAGTTTATAACTATCAATATAACAAAGCTATATATAATATGAATAGAGTACCAAAAGTAGCATGAATGGAGCATTTTTTAGCTAAATAATTTAGAACTGTTTAACTTTGCATTGGACACTTGCAGAATCGGATGAGTGTGGAACAAGTGCCGTCGCACAGGGCCTCCACTTAAACTGGACCACATTTTTATTAGTTTTGTATATAAGTACGCATAATATTAAATATCTATGATTCATAAAGTTTAAATTTATATGCAATTTCTTTTTAGGTCATCATTCTAATAGGGCCACTATATTGTTATTGTCTAGGGTCACCGAAAAGTACAAGATGGCACCCAATCTCCAATATTAGAAAATTTCCAATTTAATGTTGACTACGAGCAGCGTGCGTAAAGATGATTAATTTTTTTAAGAGGTTTACAAAATAAATGTCCATCAATATTGCTAAAAAGAAGTTTTTATCATTTTGGGGTAACTCGCAATGTCAACCGGTCAACAAAAATTATATGACAATTCAACTAAGAAAAGACTAACCTTCAATAATTTGTAGATTTGCTTGTAATCTGTTTCATAGCTCCCCTTTCGGTGCATTGTGACAAGCTCGATCACTCCCAAAAATGTTTCGTTACCATCCGCTTTACAAAAGACAGGCATGACTAGTTGCCCGAAAAATTGATCACGGTCATGCTTTGTCCTTTGATCTGCGATCTTTGTTTGAGATGCCAGGCCAGCAAACCAGTCATGGTGAACCTTTGTTTCAGGTCCAATGAGAATATCATGGTGTCTAAGACACCACTTTCTATAGTTTTCAAACGCTTTCTCGTTTTCACTTGATCGAAAAGGTTGATCCACCACAGTGAGGTACCACCCGTTGCGAACAGGTATGTATTTCCAAAACATAATAGAACCAGATTGTCCTTTGAAATCAAACTTCATCACTGTGTTTTTTATGTTGGACACCATTTTTCAAAAGAAAAAAAAAATGAACTGGAGAGGTAGACAATTTTGACAAGGGGTATAAGGCCCGGTTCACATTTATAGGCTTTAGTGAGAGAAATGGACAAAAACTTATCTGAGGTGCATTTAACAGGCCATTTTGGGGGCTCAATTAGAGGATTTGAAAGGGGTGCTATTTCAGGGGTTAATTAATCCTTTAGATAGGCAAGCTTCAAGATTTCTGTTCTTTTGGAATAATCATCTAGAAATACATTTAATTAAGTTGTAATTTTTTTTAACTGTGTAATCATCTTTTATTTTTATTTTTATTTTTGTACACCTATACTTTTGAATTTTAACTACATATTTATCGTGTGATATTTTACCCTAAATTTATAACACTCTATTAACATGGTAGGGGTAAAATAGTCAAACAGTACACGCAAAAATCAGAATTAAAAAGTTTGTGTATATAAAAACAAAACTAAAAAGTGGCTACACAACTTAAAGAAAAATTGACAAATTAAATACATTTTTAAATTATTATCCTTTTTCTTTTTATACAGTATAAAGATTTTTTTCATTAGTGCCTTGATGAGTTTGTGAAATCAATTCACAATTTGTCGTATTATAAAAATGAAAAATGATAGTACAATTCATAATGTCGTATTATAAAAATGAAAAATGATAGTTGTTTCTAGTTGTTATGCTTAAATTTTGACTTACAGTTTTGATTAGTTACATTTGTCATTAGTTTAAAGTTTAAGGAGATATTTTTTGTTAATACCAATTCATTTCTTTAACGTTGAGTCAAAAACCAGGTAAAAAAAAATACTTGACATTTTATTTATTTTTAGTTTCTTGCCCTCGATCCTCAATTCACCTGATTCTCCACCATCAAACTGAATTGCTATTTGCTATTATTGCAAAATTATTTGTAATTCTCAACAGGCACAAATTTAATCTTTATGAGTAACGGTATCATGAAACATTTTTTGTTCATGGCACGGTTTAAAACCCTTTGGCCATATATTTGAAATAAAAGCACTTTATGAATCCCCTCCCCCCACTTGGAACACTATAAAATATTTGGTATGAAGCCGCCAATGAACCCCTTACCCCTGCGAGCATTGTACTGGATCCTCTCCTTTGCTCATATATTGAACCCTTCTTCTACGTATACGTACGATCTAAAAGACCGGAGTCTCTTAATGAACCCCCTTTCCATTTTATTTTATAACTAACCAAACGCAAATAAAGATAAAATCCTTTTATTTCTTTTACAATTAATTGTTTGCATAATTTAATTTAGAGTTATTAGGACGAAAATGTTCATACTTGCCGCTTTTTATCATAGTGTATATCCAGGGCCGTCTCATTGTATTCGGTGGCCCTGTACGATACTGTAAAATAGGCCCCCAAGTCGCTCAAAGATTTAAATATACTGCAAAAGTTGTATCAATACCACAAATGTTCTTACGAGTATAGACAAAAATATTAACGTTAGATGATTAAGTGCATTCATCTTTCACATGCAAAGTAACGACTTTCTTAAGTATCCGGCTGATACTATCCGCTATCTTTTTATTTCAACTAAGATATTTGCCATTGTGTCCTAAATGTTTGTATTTTAAGACATTGTTAAAAAAAACGTAAAAAAAAAATTTATAAAAAAATTCACCCATTTTTTTTAAATTATAAATTAAAAAAATATATTTTTTAAGAAAAAAATTTTAAAAGTTTTTTTTTTTTAATTTTAACGAGCGTTATCAAAATTGAACTAACTGTGCGAATTTGGTTCAGTTTGGGGGACCAAAGGTGTAATTTTTAATAAAATGTGACCTGGTAACCTGCTGCCAATTGGTCATATTAGCTAGATCGAAAATTATTTGATAATATATTGCGTATCTTTGACAATTTACAAAGTACATTGCGTAGACCAGTTTATTTGAAAAAATATGTTGCGTATCTTTAGCTTTCACCCTTATATTTATATTATAGAGCGTAAATTCAAACAAAGTATATGTATAAACAATTCTAGGCTACAAAGTTAAATAACTAAACTATTAAAGATAAAGAATACCGGTCATATTTGAATAACAAAAAAGTTATAGTACCTCAAACAAATGTTCAAATGAATTAATCAATTACAGCACAAAGAAAAATCACAAATATGAAATGTTTATAAACAAACATTAAATGGCCTATTATTCATTAAATATTAGCTGGACTCCTTTATCTCTATTTAGCGTATGTAAATGTATCATGTATATATAGCTATTTTATTGAAAATGGAGGCCCTTTAAAATGATGGGCCCTGTGCCAAAGCACTCGTTGCACGCCCCATTAGCCGGCACTGTGTATATCGTCCTTTATTTTTTTTCAATTTTGACACCAACATTTTGAATTCGTGCTATTGTGTGTACTGAACTTTCAAATTTCGATCATTGTGTGTATTTTTGTGATTATTTGGCCATGTAAAATGATCATTTTACCCTTCAAATTTTTTAAAAAGTAAGGGTAAAATGGTCATAAATACACACAATAGCACGAATTAAAAAGGTTTGTATCAAAATTTAAAAAATTAAAAGACGATACATACAATGACAAAAAGTGGCTAGTATGATATATTTTTGTGTTAATAACCCTTTAATTTACATTTGGTTAAGGGTAAAATCATGTAAAATCATGTTTAGCCACTTAACTTTATTTAAAAATGTTTTTATTTTTAATTTTGTTTGACACATTGATTTAAGGCTTTAACTTTGTTTGACCATTTGATTAAGACCCCATAAGTTTATATCTACACACACACACACACACACACACACACACACACACACACATATATATATATATATATATATATATATATATATATATATATATATATATATATATACACACACACATATATGTATGTATGTATGTATATATATGTAATTATGATGATAGTTATATATATAACAAGACATTATCGAAGAACAAGATATGAACAACTTAGATATGAGTATTCTAAAGTATGACACAAAAGAAATTGAAACTAGACATATACAATTATTAATTCTATAATGACAACCAAACAGAATAAAAACGCATGCATAAGGACTAGGACTCGACTGACACCCTTCATTATAGTTTTACACCCAATTATACCAACATTAATAAACGAGAAACTAATTTGTTTATTGATTGACACACCATTATCTAACTTCTTCTAAGAAAGTGAGGAATCAATACAAATATATAATATCGAGACATGAGAATGAAGACAATGTGCTCCTGGATGAAAAAGAAAATGACTCCATAAAGTTTGAATAGTGGGGAAAGATGAACGGAAATGAAGATGGAAAATTTTGAGCCAAGATTGGCAAGGATGGTGTGGATTAATCAAATGATTTGCACTAACAATGAGTGAAGATGAGAAGAAATGAGGAAGATGAGAGAATTCTTATTAGAAGTTGGTGGTATAATTTAGGCATATGTTAAAGAAGATAATAAGTAATGTGTATGAAGATGTGTATGAGGAAATCATGAAAGAATCGTTTCCACTCACAATGATATGCATGACATGTTTAAAGAAGTTTCATGCGACCCTACTTTTGTTAGGTGTGTTGGTGATACTAGTGTATGTAGGTTAGGGTGTTTTATCTTGCTTGATAAGATCAATAATGGTTGTCCTAGGATTTTTACAAGTTTGAGAAGAGAATGCCTTAGAAAAGTGAAAGATTGAGAAGATGAAATGAAGAAAATAAAGGATGTGATGAAGAATGAGGTGATTAGATAATCAAAATGGGTGTTGTTTTGGACAAATCATGGCATAGGAAGGTTCAAAATATTGTTCATCTAAACAGAGAGAAAGAAACTGGTCTAGAGAGTGGTGAGTAAAAGAAACAGAATAAGAAAACAGTGAACAAGTCCGTAGAATTTTACTGGGGACGGTCCTGTAAATATGGGACGGTCCCGTATATATAGGGGACCGCCAATATGTTTCTTGGACCGTCACTAGTGGGGTTACATAGTTTTTCTCTTTTTTTCTATGTTTTTCCCGGTTTATGTGAAAATAATCAAAGGATGGAAATAATCAAATGATTGATTATGTGAGAATAGAGGTGGCAAAACGGGCGGGCCGGGCGGGCCGGGCGGGCACAGGCACGGGCTAAACGGGCACGGGCTAGAATGGGCACAGGCTAGAACGGGCACGGGATCAACGGGCACGGGCCAAACGGGCACATGTTATACAAATCGCTTAATAAAAGACTTAAAACGACGAAATAAATTCCTTAAACGTAATATCTTATTTATATTAAAAAACTTAAATATATTATATAAAAAAAATATTTTTAAAGAGATCGTAATGTTCTACAATTGAGAAAAAAAATGTGCCCGTTAGTGTCCATTTAAGTTTTCAATGGGCTATATTTGCCCATTTCAAAAAAGAACGGGGGCTAAATGTGCCCAAATCTTTTAAAAATTTGCCTATTTAGCCCATCTTTTTACTTTTTGGCACATTTTGCCACCTTTATGTGAGAATCATATTGCCATTAAGAAAGAAAAGAATTAGGCAATATTGATTAAGGAATGATTTAGGAATTCGGTAAAGGATGTTTATAGGAATGTTAGGATTGTGTGGAAACGTATGAATAATCATTTGTTGGGTAAGAAGAGAATTTACAAGTGATTAGAGAATGTTTAGAAGGAAGAGAGGTGTAAGTGATAAGTGAACATAGATAATGAAAACCAAGAAAGTTTAGATGAATGGAGTAGCCCATGGTGGTGTTGGAATAGGAAAAGCAAAGTCCAAGGGACTCATAGTAGAGTGAGAGGGTGATGTGCATTGATTGTCATTTAGAGTGGGTAGTGGAGTAATGAAATAAACTACGAATCACTTATGTAGGAACTCGTAAGTCCTTTATCACCCCAAGGTTGATGTTAGCTTTTAGCTTATGGATGAGCGTTTTAACTTAAGTAGTTAAAAAGCTTGAATATGAATTTTCAGATATGACCTTTTAACGTTTGCGGTCGCAAATTAAATTACTTTAATATTCCAAATGGAATATTTAAGTTGTCAAACCTACTTGGAAGAGTATTAGATTTGTATCTAACCTTTCTAGACAAAAGAGTGAATTATTTGAAAGAGAGCAAGATGATGATTAAGGAAATGTGTACATGAAGACTTTGGGAGATTTAAAATCATTTTTTAACTATTATGACCTTTTGGGGCACTAGAGACCCGGACACGATATTCTAGTATGAGGAGATATTTGCATAAGACTCATAGGTTTAATTATGTAAGCTCATTTAAGTATGCATCACATAATAATCAAAGATATTAACGTGTAACACTATATGACATCTAAGAGGTTATCATGATAGGCATACCTAGTCTGTTATATATCAAACCGACATAGTGTGGGTGCACAAATAACACGCAAGTCATGTAAAGAGATGCATACAAAGCATGATTACTATAAATGCAAATATTAATTAAAACATGTTGACATTATTTTTTTGGGTAAAGGGTTTCCCTTGTAGTATATCTCAAACATGTTGACATTAAGCAAATAATAGCATGTATCATGGATATATATCAAGAGATGTAATAAAAACAAAACCTTTCGAATAGACATGCATTGTGAGATATGATTAAATGTCTTCATACTTTCTTAAATGTTCATGTGAAAAAGTGGAGAATATGCTCTATAGAAAGTGTTTCAAGTATACTCCTTAGTATATCTTGAGAAAAATAGTCTAATTAAGGTTAATTACCTTAATAGATCTCGTAAATGTTTTACGATGTATCATTGAGAAAAGACATATTGTATCTTTCAACAAATATGCTTATCTAAGAGGATAAAATTTTCACTCTTATGAATTGCTTAGGAAAACAAGTATTTTAGTGTATAATATGATGAACGAATTTTACTTTTTTATGCAATGATATATGTTGTATAGGGTTACTTTCCAGATCTAATAACCTATATTTTTCAAAACGAGATATAATTTATTCTCTCGTAACATGCTACAAAGAATATGAGATGCATAGGATATATATTATTTCAACTTTTACTTAACATGTGATTTTGAGTGTTGAGTCGTTCATGAGTAAAGTTTACATATGTTGTTTGTTTGCTCGTATTTGATTTTTCGAAAATGACACATTTTCAAATTGCATTGCAAAGTAAATTATTTAAATATTTCGGATGAAACATCCAAGTTGTCAATCCTACTTTGTTGTGTATTTTATTCATCTTTTAAACATATTAGTTTAATGTTTGGAACACAACCATTTGACAAGAGGACTCAATATGACATCACAACACAAGTGTGAGTTATGTTCCGAATCATATTTTTTTTTATCTTGAAAAGGACATCATTATTTTCATAACAATCGAGTGTGATTTAGTATGTAGGTTCAAGATAATATTTTGATGTAATCTTGAAGCTAGACAAATAATGATTTCAATTTCATGTCCATACTCGAAAACTTGTCAATTAGATTTCATAATGATATCAATCATAATTTGAATAATGAATCGATACACATATGAAATCTTTCTTTACCCTCATGACCACTCCTTTTTAAAGAAAATAATTTAAAGATTTAGAGATCATATTGAAAATTTATGAAAGTGTCAAGAATTTTGAGGTGACATATTTTAACACTTGATCATTTGAAAAGATAATTGTGTAAGACAATATCTTTTAACACACATTATCAATCAACTTAGTTTCCATTCCTAAGAAAGTTACTAAGGCATGTCAAAAACATATATGCCAGAAAAGTGATCCATGCCTATATGCACTGCAAGAACAATTTCACAATCTCAATGCAAGACATGTAGCATAAGTTCTATTTAGGCATAATCCGTAAAACTAGCGATAGACATATAATGTACATGAAAAATGTGTTTAGATATATATAAGTAGCTCAATTACAAATAGCAATGATCACTTAATAATATCTAATAACAAAACTAAAACTCAAGGAAACACACATAATCATTTAGCATAATACACATAAAAATATTTGCTATCATTTTGTGCGTTAGATACAACAATGTATACTTAGCTTGATTTTGTTTAAGCTCAATATTTTAAAAAGATAGGGACACTATTTTTCAAAGATTCATCGACTAAAAATTCCTAACTCCAAAGAAAAAGTAAAATACAAGTTTTTACGTCAAAACGAAATGCAAAGTTTTGATCACTAAGTAGTATTTTGCATTTATGACTTAATCAAGTTAGAATTAATACATGAAAGTATTTTTAAATTAAAGTAGACCCAATTACCTTTAAAATTGTGGGTGGCACGACTCTTACAGATTTACGGTTGATTTTATATGAATTCTTAAAATTGAGACCCTGTTATGGTGAAGGTCCCTTAAATACTGACGGTCCCATAAATATTCAAGGGACCGTCCATATATTTGGGACCGTCACAAGTACTCAAAAAAAACAAAACCACGTTTTTCGTATATAAATTCATTTAATGACTTACAGGACTTAAAGAACTTGTTTATGCACATAAAACACGTGTTTAGAACATCATTACTATTATTAAGACTTAGAAAAGTAAATCTCGACACTTTCAAACTCTTTTTAGAAGATTTACCATCAAGCTAATATACGAGGTGCATTTAACCAATAAAACTAGCACGACTCAAGCAACAAAGCACTTTTTATATTTAATCCCTCTTAATGAGAAATTTTATATATAGATCGTACTCTATTTTAAAAACCATTTGTTTTGAAAACTAGAGCAACCTGGCTCTGATACCAATTGTAGAAACGTAGAGGGGTTGAATACGTTCCCGTTTAAAATTTTAAAACTTTTGTATCAAATGACCGCTCAAGCGTGACGTAATATGAAAAGTGTCAACAATAGTTTTACAACTAGAGATAGTATAGTGCTATAAGTAAAGCATGTCACCATAACACAGATATAATCAAAAGGCCACACAAACCTAAACTCAATGCAAGTATAAATGTAAAATGATAAATGCAAAAACAAAACGTAAAGAGATAGTAAAGAAAATGCAAACCGGACACAAAAATTTATAGTGGTTCGGTCACGAAGCTCCTCTTTGCCCTACTCTACTCCCCGAGTATCCAACTCGAGAGTTACTTCACTAATCAACAAGCTTCCTTCTCGGCAAAAAAAACCATACCACCGTGGATTACACCAATTTATGACACTAAGCTAAATGCCGAGTTCTAATCTTAGCTAGAACCAACATGCACCACACAACACAACACTAACGGACTTACACACCATCCGTATCTACGCAACACTAACCACTACAACACTTCACGAACTTACACACCATCCGGATCTACATACAACACTTCTCAAACTTACACACCGTTTGGATCTAACTATTACACAAGATTCAAAGATATGGACTCGATCTATATGTAACAAATGTTACACATGGACTAACTAGACTACATAACTTTGTATTTAGATGATATCGAAAGTTCTTCTCTTTGCACTTGAACAAAGAAAGAAATAATCACATTTAAACAAGATTTAAACAAGTTAATATGATCAAAAAAGAGAGATTAGAGAGATTTAATAAGACAAAAAATTTTAGTGCTCTAGAGGTTAAGATTTTTGTTCAAAATGGCTCAGTATTTACAGGCATCAGAAGGAGCGGGGGACGGTCTCTTATATATAAGGGACCGTCCCTCGCGACTCTCCTATTTTTGTCCTGATGTGGTAAAGTGTTTTTCTGGTGAATGTGACATCTCATTGGGCGGGAAAAATGGTTGTTGGGTGTTTTCAAATTATAATTTCAAAATTTATTTTTTTTATTAAATCATTTCTTTATAAATACAAAAATAATTTGTATAATTTATTTTTGTAAAAAAAATGTTTTGTCACATTTATAAAAATGTGAGTTTTAGGGACAAAAATAATTCTTTAATCACTTAACTAGTTTGGTATATTGTTTGTTCATGCCTTAAGTAATTTAGACTTGAGATGTCGAGAGATGTTGATGCTTGCATGCATTGATGATTTGTGTAAACTAGTAACTTGTGCACTTTATGTTATGTATTACAAGTTGCATGTTTGTCATCATTAATATACAAAGAGACTGTGTAGGTTAAACGTTGTAACGTTTGCACTAACGTAAAGATTATTGAGGGAAAGTGGCAAGCAATTCAGAGTTGGACCAAGTGCAAGAGGAGCTTTTAAAATTAGCGTAGTGGAGCAATGAAAGTAAGAGTTTTAGTTGTTATTTCGGGTTGCATAAATTATCCACCTTGTAGCTTGTAAAGCTCATGAGAATGTTAGACATATGGGTTTTAAACTGAGTTTGTATGTGGATGATTCATTTATAATAATGACAAGTTTTGTTGATACCAAGATATTATGTAATACAATATGTTGGTAGCTTGTTTATTTGGAATTTGGGAGTGTGTGATTTTCTTTATTTTATCTAACAAGCAAGTTTTGCCCGCGCGTTGCTGCGGGGCGGCCATATTTATGTTTAAGAGAATTATGCGGCAACAATTTATTTTTCATGAAGTCTGTAAGAACCATACTCTTAGAGAGCTCGATAAATCGTTGTTGATGGCATATAGGATCATGCATTAACTACACTAATCACATTCAATTAGGGCCATCCAAATGACATTAAGTCTCAAGGCTACTGTTAATGGCATAAATAAATGCCAAATAATTTGCCATTTTGAATGTTGTTGCCAACTGCAAACAAAGACCAAACTGTTAGTGCCATAACAAACATTTAGAAATGGATGGTGTGTATTTGCTACAGATTTCATAGTAATAATAGTAACAAATACAATAGTTACAATTTGTAGATAAAGTCTTAGAATGTACATGAACGAAGCAAAATCAAACTGATATCGAATATGATAACGATGTTCTATCACCATATCATATATGAAACATATAGTAGTAAAAAGTGATGACGATACTTGGGTTTTGATAAAGAAATGCCGCGTCATCCCAACAGTTTGTTTCTTTAGAATCATGTGCAAGCAAATGAAAGCTACAATTATATCAGCAGAATCATAACCATTTACGTAGTAATCAATACAAAGATAAAACAGTAACTTCTTTTATTTACCTCGCAAGCGTTGTTTCACATACTCCACCTGCGATTTGACACCTATGAACAAAAACCAAAACAAAAAGTTTCACTTTTTAAGCAAAAAAAAACCGCAAAGCAAACTATCATACTTGACCAAAATCAAAAAATAAACAAAATTCATTTCCAAAAACATATAGCATAATTCTAAATACATATAATCGAACGCATTAACTCACCAATAATTTCACTTTCCAAACAATTATACTCTACCTTCATAGCATCCGAATTGCAAAGCAGATTAATAATTTTTACAAAACAACAAAACCCACTTAAAAACAATTTTGAACTTCTAATCAACAATTTTGATTATTATGTGTGTGGGATTTCTTTTATAACTATGTTGATAGCAGCCGAGAGATGATGGTTTAAATATTAGTGAAACCAATAATCAAAAATGTTACGGTTCATGTTCCTTTAATTGGGTTTTAGATGAGTGTGGTAGCTTGTGGAGAAGGAGAATGTATATTTTTCTTGGGTTTTGAATGTCATTGTGTCTGTGTATTTTTTTTTTCGTTTTGCTAATTGATGATTATGTAAATGTTTGGGTTTTATCATGTATTGGAGAGAATAACATAGTATTATCTTATTCTTCCTTAGAGATAAAGAATTGGTAGACACTTGGATGGTGGAGTACATAGTTGTTACACAAATGTATGGTAGATCGGGTGTACAACATAGGTTAGGTGTCAATTTGGTCAATAATGACCTTTGAATTTGTATTAAGTGGTAATTAATTTCTAACTATTGTGAATAGTAATTTTTGCACCTCCTTTTGACAAATGGGATTCTGCCAAACGCGTACCATATATACTGTTGAGGTAATTGTGTAACCGAAGCACCTCACATGAACCAATAGTATCAAAGATTAACAAATAAGAAAGAATACTTAAAAGATTTAATTGTGGGAAGCAATTTCCATTTTTATAATATATTATAATGTTGTATCTATTGATATACAACACATATTATGTACACTAATGAACAACAAAGACATTGATGTTGTCTTGTTCATTATTTAGTCTTAGTCATCAGTTGGTCTTGTTCATCAGGTAGTCTTGTTCCTCGATTAGTTTTGTTGAATGGAATTGTTCATCAATTCAAGTCAATCAGTTTTTTTTTGGTTAAACTACATCACAATGTTCATTAGTTATCTTTAATGGTGTTCATCACTTACATCACAATGTTCATAAGTTCATCAGTTTTACAAAAAAAATCACGTTGTTTATATGTTCATTAGTTTTCTAAAAAAATCACGTTATTCATTAGTTTTCTAAAAAAAATCATGTTGTTCATCAGTTCTTCAGTTTAAAAAAAACAAAATCATAATGTTCATTAGCTCACCAGTTTTCTAAAAAAGCCATAATGTTCATTAGGTTCATTGGTTTTTTTTTTTTTTTTTTTTTTTTAAATCATAATGTTCATCAGTTTTTTTAAAGAAAAATTATAATGTTCATCATTTAACAGTGAAAACAGCATAAAATTAGTTGGCAAAAGTAAAAGGGGACACTTGTAACCATGTTGTGACATTTTAAACTTTTTAGATTGTGTTCACTTTTTAGAGGATTACAACGTATTTTGAAGAAAGTTAAAAATCGTTCTAGGAGCCTATTGCACGACAGGGTGCAACAAGAGCGACTCAGCTTTATTAATTTCTTTAAAAATAACATGACATGTATCTCATTGTATTCACCAGGGGTATTTCGCACGGGTCAAATACTAAGAGTGCAACAGGGTTTATTTATAGGGTAGACTTTATAAATACTTAGGGCCCGTTTGGTTTGTAGATGGGTTTAGGATTAGGATTTGGATTTGGATTAGAATTTGGATTAGAATTTGGGTTTAGATTTATTATAGGAAAGAGAGAATGTAAAAGTTGTTTGTTTTGTATATAGGAATAAAATTTAAAATTGCTTGTTTATTAATAAAATAATAGATGGGACCTATTTACAAATTAATAAACTACCAATTTAGAATACAATATATATTATAAAAAAAGTCACTAGCATAATACAAAAGAGAAAGGACAAAAGAAAAATAAAAAATAAAAAAAAAATAAAAAAAAAAAAATAGATAGCAAGTGGGTGTGTCAGTTGTTAAACCGGGCAAGTGACTAGGGATTGGTCTATCCCCTTATTCAAGGGTACCAACCCCAATTCTTAACCTTATGATTTGAACCAAACTAATTTTTTTACTTTGAGCCCAATCTCAAAAGCAAATACCTAAAACCAAACGGTGCCCTTAATGTACTAATCAAATTTCATTATGCTTCCTCTACGTGTTTAACACTCAACATTGTTTACGGTTAACTGTCTTTATACACATTTAATTCACTATCACTCACTTGAAAAGCCTAATATGCACTTTGTCTTCTTCACCAACCATCAAGACCCCTTCCAGCCGCCAACACGTCCACCAAATTAACTCATTATGCTTCATGTACGTGTTTAACACTCATTAACCATAACATTGTTTACAGTTAACTATCTTTACACATATTTATTTCACCATCTCTCACTTGAAAAGACTAATATGACTTTTGCCTTCTTGACCAATTCTGGCCATCAGCAATTCCGGCCGCCAACACATCCACCAACTCCGGCCATCAGCACTGCTACTACTTTCGAATATCAACACTACCACCAGGACCACCACTATTTTCGGTTGTCAACACCACCACCTATTTTGGTCGCCAACACCACCACTACCACAATTTTTGACTGGTAATACTAACATCATTTCTGTCTAGTGTAAATTTGAGAAGCAGTGATATGATGATGAGTTTAAACAAAGAAAAGGGTGGGTTGGAATACAAAGGACCTTTATCAAAAGAAAATACAATGAGTTTGAAATTAGCAAGCCAAGTGATGGAAAAAAACAAGTTATACCAGTGAAATGAATGGTAACGAGAAATAAAAGAAGGTAAAAACAAGCAATAAAAGAAGTTGTACGGTACCCGTTTTTATATAAACCAACATTTACAAGTTTAAAAAAATAAATAAATACCCAGTCTGCCCGAAAAAATTGTGTTCGGCCGAAGTTAGGAGAAAGAAGATGAAGTTGTATGAAATGACCAAATTACCCTCAACAAACATTTTTGGAGGTGTAAAATGACCATATTTAAAGTACAAGAAGCATGATTTAGTGAGTACCTTATGTATTTATAGAGTTTACCCATATTTAAAAAACATACATTTGGAAGTATTGCCTTTGTAATCACCATGTTATTGTTGGGGTTTATCTCCCAGAACAGGGTTAAGAAAATCAATGACAGTAGCAATACCACTAGGTGGTTACCGGATATCACTTGGAATCGTGTGATCACTTTCCAAAGTAAATGATTTGACCCTAATGCCTGGGTTACACGAATATCTACTTGGGATAAGACCAAATGCAGTTAGAGAATTAGGCACAATTCTATAACCCTTGCACTTATAAGTGTTAATCGTTTTCTGTGTGTCTCTCATGCATGTTCAGATCTCCTATATATAGGAGGTTTGGTATGTGCTAAAACACATACCTTTTCTTTATCAAAACAGACCCAAAACAACCAAGAAAAGCCGTTTATTGCTTATATTTGTGGTTTTCTTGAGTTTGTGCTTGTGCAGGTACGGATATGCAAAAACACGCAAAAAGGAACTAAATCAGATGTAAATCCGAGCACGAGAGATCAAGAGAGTTTTAGCTGAGCTGAAAGGTCAAGATTGTGTATTTTGGAAGATTCTATTATCAGAAGATGATTTTTGAAGTATCAGAAAAGTTTGAAGAAAAGTCAAGAATGGTCCCTGCAATTTGAGTTTTTGACAGATTTGGTCCCTCAAAGATTCAGAAATTACAAAAGTCACCCTTGGATTATTTGAGCTTTACATGATTGGTCCTTAAGATAATTCCAGATTTACAAGATTGGCCCCTGAAAATCCGAAGTGTACACCTTTGGTCCCTATATTATCACTTGGATTACATCTTATATATAAGTCCAAAATCCACTTAAACCTATTCGGCCCAAAAAAACACACCCGAGCCCAATATTCTAAACATTTACTACCCGGTTGGTTTTATAATAACCCGAACCATCAAACCCGGTTTAAATACCCGGTCAACCCCCTTTAACCCCGAGTCAAACATCCAAAAAACAATAAAAAAACCCGAGCGCGCCAAAAACCTTTACCCCCTTTTACCCAAACCCAGGTCAGATGAACCCTAATTACCTTCCCATGTAAATCAATCAAATTAACCGTGATTAAGGGCAATATAGTACATTCCCCTGACACCCTACTGACAAATAGAATGACACATCACCAATCCGTGTGATATTGGCCACTTGTCACTCTCTTATTGGCCGAAACATGTCATTGCATTCAATCCAAGGGTTGTGATGAGAGGGGAAGCGGTTATTATGATCCAAGGGTGATGAGGGACTCAAAAGAAGCACAAGGGATGGATTTCCAGAAGCTTCTTAGCTCAAGCTCTCCTATAAATAGACCTCTTCTCATTCACATTATCTATCTCTTCTTTTCATTTCATTTTCCAGTAGCTTAGTGTAGAATTTAATTGTTTTTAATAGTTTCTTTTGAATTTCTTAATTTCAGTATTGTATCTCAAATTTTGTTATTAATGAAATTTACTTTTTATGCTAAAATTACTGTTATGATCTTAAATTGTTTTTAAAATTGCTTATTAGTCTTATTGTTATTCATTCAGCTTATTATCCTTTCAAAATAGTTTGTATCTCAATTTTTCTCAAAATTACAAAGAAAATCAGAAAAATCAATGAAAAATAAAAAATCATGTCAAAACTGTTTTATGGAATGATTTATACTTAGCTACTGCTTCACTTAGGTTTATATAAGCTTCTCATAGCTTATTGTAAGCTTATTTCAGTTTCAAACTCAATTCACAAAAAAATCTCAAGTCACATCAGTTGCTACAGTGACTGGATCTGGTCTGCTGATTTTGGATCTGGAATTGGGTTGATATGAGTTTGATATGGTTAGGTTAATGGTAATTTTGGTCTGAGATAGTCTGCAAATTTCTGGATGTTTGTAAGTTTCAATCTGTCCATTTATATCTATGGATCTGCAAATTCTAGCTTAGCATCATTTTGTTAGTTTATATTGTTACTGTTACATTCATTAGCTCTATTAATGTTAGTAGATAATTTGTTTAAACTGATATAGATTGATGTTAAGGATTTGATTGAGTTTAGTGCTTATCAGTAGTGTAGATAGTGTTTGGATCATTGTTGTTTTCTGTGCTAGAGGTAGATTCAGTGGATTAGATTGGTTGCATTAAGTTTACTTAGGTCCAGTAAATACAAATCAACCTTTACATTGCATCAAAATCTCATTAAGTCAAAATCTCCATCTTAACTGTTCTTGCGCCTCCACTGTTGGAATCAGTAGGTTTTATTATTTGCAAATTGGTTTGAAATAAGTAGAACTAGCACTTTGTCATCACTAATAGCCTTTAATCATCAAAATCAGTAAATTACTTTGGATCAAAACTCAAGTTAGTCAAACTTATAAACTGATTTTAAAAGTCAAAACAGGTTCAAACCTGTTTTTCTCAGAAACTTGCAGCTTGTGCAGTAGGTTCATTTCAAGGAATTAGAATCTGAGATTTGGTTTAAGGATAGTCAGCTAGGTGTTCTTCAAGGCCTAATATCTGTTTTTGGCTTTAGCACTCTTGATAAGCAATTTTAATAAGCTCAAACAGTGGGTCAGAACCACTGTTTGGCTAGTTTAGCAGTTAGTATAGATCTTTGTTCTGAGCTTAGTACTTGATAGGAGTAGGTGTTTTTAGTTGATTCTAGCTTAATTTAGTGGATCATAGCTTCTGTCACTATTTGGTTGGTAATTTAGCTTATTTGCTTATTTTGATAGCTTATTCTATGTATCAGTTATACTATAGCTTCTATTTTTCACACATAAGCTGTTGATTTTTCATTTTTCATAGATTCATAATATCTTTTTAGAATTTTCCTGAAGATTTCATAATTTTTGGTCTTTATTTGCTATTTTTCTCAATTTAAATTAGTTTTAATCACTTTTTAATTAGCTTTATTGCAAATTAATTGAGAAAAAGTTCCAAAAAAATAATTTTTCAATTTTAATAGTTTAAGAAAAATATAAAAAGCATAAAAAACATTTTTCTTTATTTTTCTCCCTTTATTTGGTAATTTTTAGAATTTTAAATAGTTTAAATTAGTTTTTAAATTTTTAATAAATCAAGAAAAATCCAAAAAAATAGTTTTAATTTTAAAATAGTTTTCTTATTACATTTTTAGAGTAAAAGTAATTTTAGATTATTTTTAGGAGTTAGATTAGTCGTATTTGCTTTTTATTCGCGTTTCGTTTGATTTCCGTTTTTGCGTTTTAGTGTAGAATTGCGTAGTTTGCCTTAGTTTTTAGGATTCCCTGTAGATTTTATGTTCCATTTACTTTCCTTATCCCGTAGTTTAGATAATATCATCTTATGCCCCTTTTCTTATTCGAATCCCGATATTTGAGACGTGAGTTGTTTACTCCATTCATCCCTCGTTGGGAGAACGACCCGGGAAATACATTCCTTTGTATTTCTTCGGAAAATATCTGTACGAAAATGAATTATCAAAATGGCGCCGCTGCCGGGGAGGGCTTGTAGCGAGTTTTCGTATTCCGTCTCGAATCGCGTGTATTTGAAGATCCTTCCTCGTGAAGTTATCGTTGATATTTGTACATATTACTTTTATAAAATCCCAAAAATATTTTCCTTTTCCTCATTTGTTTTCCTTTTATGTTTGCTTTTATCGAAAACCCAAAAATAATCTTCGATTTCCTCTATATGTTTAATTCTTATCTCTTTACCCTCTAAATTGTTTAATTCTCCACAATGCTCGATTTCGCACCCTTTGATCCCCATGATCCTCGAACCATGGAGGATTTCTATCGTCCTTCACTTATCGGTCGAGGAGGACCGATTATTCCGGGAACCAATTTTAGATTGAAAAATCGTATGGTTCGTCTTCTTCGACATCATTGTCAATTTCATGGATTTAACGACGAAGATGCTAACGAGCACTTGAACAAGTTTTTATCTATCACTCAAATCATGAAGCAACGTGGCGTTTCTCAAGATGATATCCGATTGAATCTCTTCCCCTTCTCTTTAACCTACGAAGCTGAATCTTGGTTTTATACTCTTGAAAAACATTCAATTCATACTTGGGAAGAGATGTTTCGCAAGTTTCTTTCAAAATACTTTCCATATTCGAAAACGATGCAGCTGAGGAAAGATATTCTCAATTTCCAGCAATCACCCAAGGAATCCGTATTTGAAGCTTGGGAAAGATTCAAATTGTTATTACAGAAATGTCCCGATCACCGAATTTTGCTTCTTGATCAAATCCTAACCTTTTATCATGGTATCACTACGATTGATCGAGACAAAATCATGTTGGCAGCTGGTGGAAATCTCATGCGGAAGACACCTCAAGAAGCGTATGATTTGATCGAGAATATGACGCAACATCATTATCAGTGGGATGCTGACGTTCCTTACGATTCTACCACTATGTTAAGTGATCATTATTCCGAGAAAATTTCCGTTATGAGTGCACAAATTGACGTCTTTGGCAAGCAAGAAAGATATATCAATCACCATTATCAACAAAGACCGAGTTATTCATCCACCTTTTACTATTCCGACTCTGACAAGAGTGATGATGATGAACCGTTTGAAGAAGAGAACGTAAAGATCGATGACGATTCTTCGAGTGGCAATCCCACTCCCATTTCTGATCCTATCATTTCCGACCCTTCCCCTTCACTCACGCTGGTTGAGAGAAGTGACGTTCCTTTGGAAGAGGTCGATGATTCTATTTCTTCAGACATTATTACACCCGTTGACTCTCTCATACTGGGGGACGAGCCTCTTAGCACTATTCCGGAAACGGAAGAGACTAGTGTTGAGATCCTTATCCCAATCCCAAGAGAGTCTGGGGTTGTTGATATTTGTGATGAGCCTTCTCTTGATATATCGAATGATCATGATAAGATGTTCTCCAATTCCGAGGATATATCTGACAGTGATTGTGATTCGCTTTTATGTGATTCTCTTGACATCTCCGAGGTTACTTCCGGGATTTTCTCAAATCCACTCTTTGAATTCAAGGACGACTACACCTTTTGTGAAGTTAATCCTCTTTTTGACCAAGATTTTGAGTCCGATTCAGAGACCATAACGGAAGTGGTGGATATTGCTAGCTCTCAGAGCACACCACTTGTCCCATCTCTGTGTTCCGACCTTTCTCTCCCGTCATGTGATGTTGAAGAAAGTATTGAATCCGACACTGAGGTTATTATGGAGATTGATTTTGAGATGGTTGAAGACGATATTCTTGATAAACCGCCACGTGATTTTAATATGGAAGAAATCGACTTACCTATTGATGACCCGATACCACCGGGTATTGAGAATGTTGTTATGAATGATCCCGAGGGGGATATGGTTGTTCTTGATGGTTTTCTTGACTCTCCTTCTTCTGATGAGTCCACCATCCTTTATCCCGTTGAGCCGACATGTGAAGACAAAATCTTTAAACCCGGGATATGCATTGATGAGTTCTTTGTTGAAAAAGTTTTATGTGATAAGGATCCTCCGATGGATGCCTTCATTGTTGAACCTTTGAAATTCACCTTTCTGTACCATGGACTCCCTTCTTTGGAGTATTCTCATTTTGATCCGTCATCTTTTCGTCCACCCGCAAAACCGCCGGATGATGGATCATTCTTTCATGATATACCATTTGTGCTTGAGCCCGACACTTTCTTCACCACCCAACCCACCCAGTCTCATTCCTTCGGGAATGAGGACACCGTTTTTGACCCTGGTATCTCTACCACTTTCTTCCCCAAGGACAACTGAATTCGGGGATCGAGTCAAGCTAGCGACTCGGTAACCAAAAACAGTAGCGCTTCGTGGGAGGCACCCCATGCTTATCTCTATCTTCTTTCTATTTTCTAATAAGTGACGCGAAGGGGTCTGCCTCTTCGATTTCTCGTGTTTGGTTGTTTGTGATGTTATGTGTAGGATGTTCCCGATATGAAGACTCTCGTGCTCGAAGTTTGTCTTTTCTCCACTCGAGTCTCATGATCGATGCTGATGGAAATCCGATATCCTAATCTTATCGACTAACGTTTATCTTTGAGCATACTTAATAAACGGCTTTTAGATTTTCGTGATACCCTTGCTTTAAACATTGAGGACAATGTTTCGTTCTAGTCTGGGGTAGGGTAATCTTCGATTTGATTTGACCGCACTTGCTTATTTCTGTTGTGTTTCTCTCGTAACCCCGTTTTTCCTTAGAAAATGAAAAATTGTGCAAAAATGTGAAAATTTAAAATTTTTGTAAGCTTTTGTTAAGTCTTTTTGATTGAAAAGTTTTGCTAGTCTCTTAGATAAGAAGCTATAAAATGCGAATTCTAGCTCACAAGGCCAAGATTTTGCAAGTTTCCCTGAGTGACTTTAAATATGCGAGACTTGAGATTATTTGACGAAACATTTGCTAAGTTAATATATGTTTTGACACCTTGATTGACTTTCCGCTGGTGAGAGTAGGAATAGAATTCTGACTTGACCGGGCGTGTTGAGCCCTAGCTTGTTCTCTTAACCATAGATAATCTAAAAATTATCGGCTAAGCATCTGCGGATCTCATTATTTGGGATTTTAAATTTGCAGAGATCGAGAAATGATAGAGTTACTTATGAGTTTAGATGCTAAGCGTGGAGTAGTTGGTTCTCTTTAGAGCTCATCGAAGGTACTTATGGCTTTTTGTTCCCACAAAATTGTTTCACCCCATATCTGTCTAAATAATTAGAGATGTCGAGTTTTTGGCGATAGTTAGTTCTTTATCTTTTTAAAAGAATCTTTGTTTTAAAAATTGGGTACACATCAAGGATCCGTAATAAATAAATGAGTAATCAGCAATAAGTGATATGTGATAAAGTAATAAGTAAAGTTGTGAGCTGCGGTGTCGAGATCGGACCCTTGGATCTTTAGCCAGGATTGAGTGAGGTCTTAGCCTAGCCAGCCGGGATCCTCATTTCATGAAGCCTATAGTCTTGGAATTACCCCGTGAAGCTCCGTGGTTCATAGCTCAATAAAAGTAAAAGGTATAAGTGCAAGTTTATTTATAAAAAAAAAAAAAAAAAAAAAAAAAAAAAAAAAAAAAAAAAAAATGAAAAATGTTGAAAAGTGAAAAAAGTCAAAAGTATAAGTAATAAAAATTCCTTGATGTGGACCTCATTTTTACGACAATGGTTTTTGAGAGAAGATGGATAACTAATTATCGACTTAGCTTTATATCTTTATCAGAATAAAAGTTATCGAAACGAGAACTTGAAGAAATTCATTTCTCACAAAAATAAAAAAATCTAGAGGAAAATAGGAAAATGGGAACAAAAGGTAATTACACAAGTAACTTCCATGGGTAGTGTTAGCATCTAGAATCATTTGTAACAATGATTTCGGTTTTACGCTTAGTTTGGGAGCTTGTGAAAAATCAGGGACGATGTATTCTATCCGTATGGTCACTTCACGCTGTGTTGTGTTTTCTACTCCGTGATCCTAACGTGTCGTTTGAAAAATGTTGGAGTTATTGATCGACATGAAAGTTAAACAAACCGTCATTCATAACCGGAATGTGCTTAATCGTAATATCTATACATGTGAATTAAAAGGTAAACGGGGCGTTTTTAGAATTAAGGGTTTTTAGTCTCTTTTGAGGAATCTTTGCTACTTCTTCATAGGTTTAGTAGAAAGAGATTGAAATCCTTGGTTTTAGAAGCGTGAGTTGATTGCATTGCGTGAGGACACGGCAATAGTCTCGTCTGGGGTATTTTGGTATGTGCTAAAACACATACCTTTTCTTTATCAAAACAGACCCAAAACAACCAAGAAAAGCCGTTTATTGCTTATATTTGTGGTTTTCTTGAGTTTGTGCTTGTGCAGGTACGGATATGCAAAAACACGCAAAAAGGAACTAAATCAGATGTAAATCCGAGCACGAGAGATCAAGAGAGTTTTAGCTGAGCTGAAAGGTCAAGATTGTGTATTTTGGAAGATTCTATTATCAGAAGATGATTTTTGAAGTATCAGAAAAGTTTGAAGAAAAGTCAAGAATGGTCCCTGCAATTTGAGTTTTTGACAGATTTGGTCCCTCAAAGATTCAGAAATTACAAAAGTCACCCTTGGATTATTTGAGCTTTACATGATTGGTCCTTAAGATAATTCCAGATTTACAAGATTGGCCCCTGAAAATCCGAAGTGTACACCTTTGGTCCCTATATTATCACTTGGATTACATCTTATATATAAGTCCAAAATCCACTTAAACCTATTCGGCCCAAAAAAACACACCCGAGCCCAATATTCTAAACATTTACTACCCGGTTGGTTTTATAATAACCCGAACCATCAAACCCGGTTTAAATACCCGGTCAACCCCCTTTAACCCCGAGTCAAACATCCAAAAAACAATAAAAAAACCCGAGCGCGCCAAAAACCTTTACCCCCTTTTACCCAAACCCAGGTCAGATGAACCCTAATTACCTTCCCATGTAAATCAATCAAATTAACCGTGATTAAGGGCAATATAGTACATTCCCCTGACACCCTACTGACAAATAGAATGACACATCACCAATCCGTGTGATATTGGCCACTTGTCACTCTCTTATTGGCCGAAACATGTCATTGCATTCAATCCAAGGGTTGTGATGAGAGGGGAAGCGGTTATTATGATCCAAGGGTGATGAGGGACTCAAAAGAAGCACAAGGGATGGATTTCCAGAAGCTTCTTAGCTCAAGCTCTCCTATAAATAGACCTCTTCTCATTCACATTATCTATCTCTTCTTTTCATTTCATTTTCCAGTAGCTTAGTGTAGAATTTAATTGTTTTTAATAGTTTCTTTTGAATTTCTTAATTTCAGTATTGTATCTCAAATTTTGTTATTAATGAAATTTACTTTTTATGCTAAAATTACTGTTATGATCTTAAATTGTTTTTAAAATTGCTTATTAGTCTTATTGTTATTCATTCAGCTTATTATCCTTTCAAAATAGTTTGTATCTCAATTTTTCTCAAAATTACAAAGAAAATCAGAAAAATCAATGAAAAATAAAAAATCATGTCAAAACTGTTTTATGGAATGATTTATACTTAGCTACTGCTTCACTTAGGTTTATATAAGCTTCTCATAGCTTATTGTAAGCTTATTTCAGTTTCAAACTCAATTCACAAAAAAATCTCAAGTCACATCAGTTGCTACAGTGACTGGATCTGGTCTGCTGATTTTGGATCTGGAATTGGGTTGATATGAGTTTGATATGGTTAGGTTAATGGTAATTTTGGTCTGAGATAGTCTGCAAATTTCTGGATGTTTGTAAGTTTCAATCTGTCCATTTATATCTATGGATCTGCAAATTCTAGCTTAGCATCATTTTGTTAGTTTATATTGTTACTGTTACATTCATTAGCTCTATTAATGTTAGTAGATAATTTGTTTAAACTGATATAGATTGATGTTAAGGATTTGATTGAGTTTAGTGCTTATCAGTAGTGTAGATAGTGTTTGGATCATTGTTGTTTTCTGTGCTAGAGGTAGATTCAGTGGATTAGATTGGTTGCATTAAGTTTACTTAGGTCCAGTAAATACAAATCAACCTTTACATTGCATCAAAATCTCATTAAGTCAAAATCTCCATCTTAACTGTTCTTGCGCCTCCACTGTTGGAATCAGTAGGTTTTATTATTTGCAAATTGGTTTGAAATAAGTAGAACTAGCACTTTGTCATCACTAATAGCCTTTAATCATCAAAATCAGTAAATTACTTTGGATCAAAACTCAAGTTAGTCAAACTTATAAACTGATTTTAAAAGTCAAAACAGGTTCAAACCTGTTTTTCTCAGAAACTTGCAGCTTGTGCAGTAGGTTCATTTCAAGGAATTAGAATCTGAGATTTGGTTTAAGGATAGTCAGCTAGGTGTTCTTCAAGGCCTAATATCTGTTTTTGGCTTTAGCACTCTTGATAAGCAATTTTAATAAGCTCAAACAGTGGGTCAGAACCACTGTTTGGCTAGTTTAGCAGTTAGTATAGATCTTTGTTCTGAGCTTAGTACTTGATAGGAGTAGGTGTTTTTAGTTGATTCTAGCTTAATTTAGTGGATCATAGCTTCTGTCACTATTTGGTTGGTAATTTAGCTTATTTGCTTATTTTGATAGCTTATTCTATGTATCAGTTATACTATAGCTTCTATTTTTCACACATAAGCTGTTGATTTTTCATTTTTCATAGATTCATAATATCTTTTTAGAATTTTCCTGAAGATTTCATAATTTTTGGTCTTTATTTGCTATTTTTCTCAATTTAAATTAGTTTTAATCACTTTTTAATTAGCTTTATTGCAAATTAATTGAGAAAAAGTTCCAAAAAAATAATTTTTCAATTTTAATAGTTTAAGAAAAATATAAAAAGCATAAAAAACATTTTTCTTTATTTTTCTCCCTTTATTTGGTAATTTTTAGAATTTTAAATAGTTTAAATTAGTTTTTAAATTTTTAATAAATCAAGAAAAATCCAAAAAAATAGTTTTAATTTTAAAATAGTTTTCTTATTACATTTTTAGAGTAAAAGTAATTTTAGATTATTTTTAGGAGTTAGATTAGTCGTATTTGCTTTTTATTCGCGTTTCGTTTGATTTCCGTTTTTGCGTTTTAGTGTAGAATTGCGTAGTTTGCCTTAGTTTTTAGGATTCCCTGTAGATTTTATGTTCCATTTACTTTCCTTATCCCGTAGTTTAGATAATATCATCTTATGCCCCTTTTCTTATTCGAATCCCGATATTTGAGACGTGAGTTGTTTACTCCATTCATCCCTCGTTGGGAGAACGACCCGGGAAATACATTCCTTTGTATTTCTTCGGAAAATATCTGTACGAAAATGAATTATCAAGGTTACTCTTGAGCTATTCCAATGGAATTATGAGTATTAATCGGCCCATTAATAGCCTCATAATTATCCCCATTATAGCCGTTAGTGGTTACATGACCAATTAAACGTGGTCATAAAGAAGTTGTAACTGCCATTTAGCAGTACTTTCCATAAGCAGTACTTTCCACTAGCAGTACTTTCCACTTGCAGTGGAAGTACAGCCTATCAGTGGAAACACTGCTTATCAGTACTTTCATAGCACTATCAGTGGATACACCACTTCAGTGGAAACACTGCCTATCAGTGGAAACCACAAGCAGTACTTTCCACAAGCAGTACTTTCCTTAAGCAGTACTTTCACCAGCAGTACTTTCTACTAGCACTACCAATACAAACCACTATTAGAGTCAGGGTGTTCATGGACCTTATGGGTGTACACTCCGTACCTCCTAACCCATTACAAGGTGTGAACTAATCCCACAAGTGCACTAAATTTTCCAACAATCCTCCCCAAATTTAGTTCACTTCCTTTGCATGAAAAATAAACATCAATCAAAACATGTGCATAAACGAAAATGTCCTGAGGATTGAATTTCCATCTTAGTAAATTACACGTTCAAATATTCGAGAATCAGGGTATTCTAAGAATTGAACCCTTCAACCCATTTGAATACCTGAAGATAAAATACACACAAGTTTTCAAACACTTAAAAGCTCCAGACACTATACAAGCCATGTGTCCATATCCAAATTCATAAATGTTGTAAAAGCTAAAAGTCCAAAGCTTCCTGAAGCAGCAAAACTTCAACATTTACATAGGTGGTTCCTCTTTAGTCATGCTCCTGCCAAGCACTTTTTCAAAGAAAATTAACCATTAAGAAGTAAAGACTTCATCCTCCTTTCAGCAGGTTCTGAGCACAACCTTGGGATGTAAATAAAACATGTGCTCCAGTCCACTGAATGTTCAGCTTTCCACATTGAACTCAGCTCCTAAGTTTCCTCGGGAGGGAGTTGGGTGTCCTAGCATTCAGTGACTAAGTTGGACTTAAACCCATCCCTTTAGCAGACTTTATAACCAAGTCTCTAGCTAGACCCTTCGTCAATTGATCAGCTAAGTTCTGTTGAGATCTCACAAACTCTATAGATACCACCCCATTCATGATAAGCTCACGAATCATGCTATGCCTGACACCTAAGTGTCTAGACTTACCATTGTACATCTGGCTATAAGCCTTAGCCAATGTAACTGCACTATCACACCGGATAGAAATAGGTGCTATAGGTTTAGGCCACAATGGAATCTCAAGAAGCAAGTTTTTCAACCATTCAGCTTCTTTACCAGCAGCTGCTAGAGCCACAAATTCATATTCCATTGTTGAACTGGTGATGCAAGTTTGCTTCTTGGATGCCCAAGAAATTGCACCTCCACCAAGTAGGAATACCCAGCCACTGGTAGACGAATTGTCTTCAGTGTTACTGATCCAACTTGCATCAGTGTAACCTTCCAACACTGAAGGATATCCAGTATATGAGAGACTATAATCCATAGTTCTCTTCAAATACTTCAGTACCCTCTGAACTGCTTGCCAGTGATGAGCACTAGGATTACTAGTATATCTGCTCAATTTTCCCACTGCAAAACCAATATCAGGCCTTGTACAAGTCATGGCATACATCAGGCAGCCAATTACCCTAGAATACTCAAGTTGAGATACAGCCTTGCCATGATTAGGCATCAGCTTCTCACAAGTATCCATAGGTGTACTCACAGGAGTACAATCAAAGTAATTGAATTTCCTCAGCACCTTCTCAATATAATGAGACTGAGATATAGAAATTCTATTACTTTCATGTTTAATCCTTATACCAAGGATAACATCAGCCTCCCCCATGTCTTTCATGGAGAACCTTGATGACAAAAATTCCTTTGTCAGGTCAACCTGATTTTGGTCAGTGCCAAAGATCAACATGTCATCAACATATAGACAAATGATGACTCCTTTACCAGATTCATCAAATTTGCTATACACACATTTGTCAGCTTGGTTAAGAACATAACCACTAGACAAAACCACTTCATCAAATTTTTGATGCCATTGCTTAGGTGCCTGCTTAAGTCCATAAAAAGACTTAATCAGTTTACACACCTTGTTTTCATTGCCAGGCATGATGAAGCCCTGAGGTTGGTTCATATAAACCTCCTCTTCCAATTCACCATTCAAGAAAGCAGTTTTCACATCCATCTGATGAATAACCAGATTGTGAATAGATGCCATAGCAATCAGCAGTCTTATGGTACTGATACGAGCCACAGGGGCATAAGTATCAAAATAGTCTATTCCTGACTTTTGTTTAAAGCCCTGAATGACTAGTCTAGCCTTGAACTTTTCAATAGTTCCATCTACTTTCATTTTCCTTTTGAAAATCCATTTGCAACCCAGAGGCTTGCAACCTGGTGGTAGATCAACCAACACCCAAGTGTTGTTGCCCATTATGGAATCCATCTCATCATTGATTGTTTCTTTCCAGAAAGCAATGTCCTGAGACTTCATTGCTTCTTCAAATGTCTTGGGATCATCCTCAACAATGAAGCAATATGAGTATTGGTCAGAGACCTCATCCCTGGTTCCTTCAACTAAGTATAGTTGAAACTCAGGTCCAAATGACTTTGGAGTCCTGACCCTTTTGCTCTTCCTGAGCACTGGTTCAGGTTGTTGAACTACAACCTCATCAGGGACCACTGATGGTTCACCATCAGGGACCTCTGATACACCAGTGTCATGAGTTTCATTAGGAATCCTCTGACTTGGTCTAGGGACTGATGAGAATCTATTCTCATCAAAGTCTGCATCCCTTGATTCAATAATAGAGTTAATTGAAACATGTTCATTAGGTTCAATAACATAGAACCTAAAAGCCTTGGAATGCTCAGCATATCCAACAAATATGCAGTCAATGCCTCTTTCACCCAAAGTCTTTAGCTTTGGATCAGGGAGTCTTACAACAACCCTACAACCCCAGACCCTGAGATAGTTCAGGTTGGGTTTCCTTTTAGTCCAGAGTTCATAAGGGGTAACCTTGTTCCTTTTATTGGGAACCCTATTTAGTAAATAGCAAGTTGTTAACATAGCTTCACCCCAGAACCCTTGACTCAGTCCTGAATAGGACAACATGGAATTAACCATCTCCTTCAGCACCCTGTTTTTCCTTTCAGAAATACCATTTTGCTGAGGAGTATAGGGAGCAGTAGTTTCATGGATAATACCAACAGACTGAAAGTACTGAGTATCCATGTACTCACCTCCCCTATCAGTCCTTAATCTTTTGATCAAAGACCCAAGTTGTAATTCAACTTCAGTTTTAAACACTTTGAATTTATCTAATGCTTCATCCTTAGTATGTAACAAATAAACATAACAAAACCTAGAAGCATCATCAATAAATGTCACAAAGTACTTCTTATTCCCCAAAGAAGGAGTGGCATGCAAATCACACAGGTCAGTGTGAATAAGCTCCAAGATCTTAGTCTCACGACTAACACCCTGAAAGGGTTTCTTGGTTATCTTGGTCAACAAGCAAGTTTTACACTTTTCAGTGTTCATGTCAAAAGCAGGGATTAAACCATCCCTAGACATATCTTGCATCCTTTTATAGTAAACATGACCAAGTCTAGCATGCCAAAGGGTAGAATCAGTCTGATCATATGTGGTCACAAAAGCTGAAATAACACTGTCAGTGGTAATATTAAGCCTGAACATTTGATTACATAAATAACCAAAACCAATAAAAACACCACATTTAGAAAGAACAAATTTATCAGATTCAATAACTTGTTTATATCCATGATTATTCAAAACACTACTTGAAACCAAGTTCTTCCTGATATCAGGAACATGAATAACATTAAACAAAGTTATAATCTTTCCAGAACTAAACTTAAGATCTACACAACCACGACCATGCACCAAGGCTGTTGACTCATTTCCCATGTGAAGAATAGAACCATCATTTAGTGACTCATAAGTCTTGAACCAGCTTCTATCTTTACACACATGAACTGTTGCACCAGAGTCAACCCACCACGCAACATCATCATCCTGCACATAAAAAGATTTAGATACATATGTAACATAATAAATCTGAAAAGACTTCTTAAACATATTCTGACCTTTCAGTGAGTTGGCAGAACCACCACTCCCTGAACCATTAGTGCCTGATCCATTGGCTTTACCACCAATTTTAACACCTTTGCAGTCCCTTTTAATGTGACCAGTCTTGCCACATTTCCAACAAGTAGGAGTTGCCTTCTTGTTAAGATCTGCCTTTGTGTTATCATGATATTTGCGTTTGCCTTTGTTATCATTGTACCTGGTGGAGTTGTTATGCTCTACCATATTGACAACAGATGGTCCAGCAGCATTGCTACTCTTTGGCTTGTCATTATCCTGCACCTTGAGAGATTCCTCAATGTGCAGATGACTGCCCAACTCAACAAGAGTTAACTCCTCCTTCATATGTTTCAAGGTATGCTTGAAATCTTTCCATGAAGGAGGAAGTTTATCAATAACACAAGAGACTTGAATAGCCTCATCCATGTGCATATTGTGTTGTGTAAACCTTCCAAGTATTCCAAGAAGTTCATTGTATTGTTCCATAACTGGTCTTGAATCAGTCATTTTGTAATTTGTGAAATTACTAACAAGGAACTTCTTACTTGATGCATCCTCAGCCATATATTTGGCATCCAAGGAATCCCACAGTTCTTTGGAAGATTCAAAGTTCTGATAAATATCAAACAAAGAATCAGACATACCATTCAGAATAAGACCTCTGCATATGTAGTCATCATTCTCCCACATGCTCCCCCTCCTAATCTGCTCCACTCTAGCATCATCCCCATCATCAGGAATTGGAGTAGTCAGCACATAAACCACACTCATGCTTGACAGCAAGAAATGCATCTTCTTCTGCCACCTCCTAAAGTCCACCCCTTCAAACTTGTCCAGCTTAGCAAAGTTTGAAGCCATGTGTTTCATTGCAGCAGTTGCCATTGATTATCACAAAATAGTTTACTTTGATTGTTGGGGTTGATCTCCCAGAACAGGGTTAAGACAATCAATGACAGTAGCAATACCACTAGGTGGTTACCGGATATTACTTGGAATCGTGTGATCACTTTCCAAAGTAAACTATTCGACCCTAATGCCTGGGTTACACGAATATCTACTTGGGATAAGACCAAATGCAGTTAGAGAATTAGGCACAATTCTATAACCCTTACACTTATAAGTGTTAATCGTTTTATGTGTGTCTCTCATGCATGTTCAGATCTCCTATATATAGGAGGTTACTCTTGAGCTATTCCAATGGAATTATGAGTATTAATCGGCCCATTAATAGCCTCATAATTATCCCCATTATAGCCGTTAGTGGTTACATGACCAATTAAACGTGGTCATAAAGAAGTTGTAACTGCCATTTAGCAGTACTTTCCATAAGCAGTACTTTCCACTAGCAGTACTTTTCACTTGCAGTGGAAGTACATCCTATCAGTGGAAACACTGCTTATCAGTACTTTCATAGCACTATCAGTGGATACACCACTTCAGTGGAAACACTGCCTATCAGTGGAAGCCACAAGCAGTACTTTCCACAAGCAGTACTTTCCTTAAGCAGTACTTTCACCAGCAGTACTTTCTACTAGCACTACCAATACAAACCACTATTAGAGTCAGGGTGTTCATGGACCTTATGGGTGTACACTCCGTACCTCCTAACCCATTACAAGGTGTGAACTAATCCCACAAGTGCACTAAATTTTCCAACAGTTATGTCACACGGGTCAAATAAAAGAGGTGCGACAAGGTTTATCCAAATAAATACCTTGGGAAGCGTCACATTTGTATTCGTCAAGGTATGGCATGAACCAAATGTTAGAGGTGCGACAAGGATCACCACACCATTTTCATTTTAATTCAAAAACAAGACTCTTGTTTAAAGTAAGTGGTCAGCTATGACCATCTAAATCACCCCACATAAATATGCGTCATTGCACACATATTATCAAAATCCAATGAGCATATGCATATATTGTCAATTACATTATTCAATTGTATAACCCATGTCTAAAAGCCCAAGTTTATAAACTGCTAGGGGTTTTGTTAGCTTCTCCAATTTTGTCATTCTTTTGAGGCCAAAAAAATAAATATTTAATATTGAAAAAAGAGGTCGTCCACTATTGGGTAATCCACAATTCCTTTCTAAATTTGAGGTAATGAACCAAGTAATGATTTTTATGTATAATTAACTATTTTCTTTCTTTTTCTCCAAATATCACTCTCAAGTTCTTTGTCCTATATTCTTTTTCATTATCTTTTTTTTTCTTTTACTGTATTTGCTTAATTTTTTTTTTGAATTTATTAACTTTCTTGACACATTAATAATTAAAAATAACACAAGTTTCTAGTCTTGAAGCCCTAAATAGATTATTTGTCTATCTTGCTTCGCTGCAGTAGTAACTATATTTTATAAAAATACCATTTGATCGCTATAGTATATAATAGTGAATATAAAAATTTATTACCTGTAAAATACAAATAAAATTTTATAGATTAGTTAGATAAAGGTTGTAGATTAATTGAAAGCCGTTTGTGGTAATTTCAAAGTATTTTAGATGTATGTGATTTTTAATTTTGTTAAAAGTAGTTTATTTATAAAAATTTGGTTAGTGTTTACATGTTATAAATCAAGCACACTCAATTATAAAAGAAATACTCATAGACTCATAGTATTATTTAGCATTCCCATTATCATTTCCATTTCCATTACTTAAAATGAAACAAGAACCCAAAGCATTGGATTTCACTTACAACCCAATCATACTATTTAACATTTGATGTGAGATCAACAAATATCTTTTTTTGCTAAAGATCAAATGAATGAATCTTAGTCATTCATTTTCTCAAAAAAAAAAAAAAAAAAAAAAAAAAAAAAAAAAACTCATTTTCCACCTTTCAAAGCAACATATTTTGCAAACGGTAAATCGTCAAGCTACGAAAACTACACCATCGCGACGAAAATATTTTTATCTTTCAGCAGATGGACACTTTGATATACTTTCGACCATTTTAAAGTGTTGAATTTTGTTCAAAAAAATCACACGTTATTCGTATTTTTTTGGGTAAAGGGTTTCCCCAGTAAATAATCACACGTTATTCGTAAAATCACACGTAATTTGTTATTTTAAAAAACCAAGTGTGATTTCATAAATCACATGTTTAAAATCACATATGATTTTTAAAATAATAAATCACATATGATTTTTAAAGTAATAAATCACATGTGATTTTTCTAGGCTATATTTGGCACATGAGATTATGAAGAGATTATGCTTATTTTTTCAAAAAATAAGCTACCTAAAAGATAATCTTTGTTTGACAGATAAAACTTATAAGAGTTTATTGTTAAAAAAAATAATCTTCCATAATCTCTGAAATAAAATGTTACTTCATGTAACTTATAAAAATAATCTTTTTTTATAATTATTTTCAGCACCAGCACTAGCATCAACAACAGCACCAGCACCAGCACCAACACAATCTATTTTTGCCAAACATACCCTTAGTAATAAATGAAAACCTTAATATCCTATAAAAAATATCCTCTAGGAGACCTTGAGAAAATCGGTGAACAAATGTTAGTGGTTTAATTTCAAGCATAAAAATACACGGTTGGTCCCTAAAGTTGGCACGACGCATCGCGATGGGACAAAACTCGGCTTTTTCATCGTTGGGGGTCTCTATTTCAAGGTTTATACTCGCGACAAGTCCTTTGACCATATTGCCGTTAGTCAAGGACATCTTATGGCATTAGATTTGTCTTTAGTCCAAGGGCACTTTTGTCATTTCCACATTTCAATTAAGCGTGCTCGATACACTTTTCTGTGGGTGCTACAGTAACTAGGGCCTAATAAAAGCAACTCATATTCACCACTCATCCCTAAAGTCTCCTCTACCAAAAAAAAATCTTATCCTGAATTTTTCCGATCTACTTGTAATAATCGTTCGTTGTGCTTGTGGTAGGCTGGCTGTAGTTAAAACTTGCTGGAATAATGTCAACGCTGGCAGGCGTTACTATGCATGTCCTGTTCAGGTTGGCTAGTCTTCTACATGATAATGCTTGTATTTTTTTTTAATTTAACATGTTTAGTTAATAGTTTCATGTTGGAGTCAGCTTTTAAGTGTGTTCAAACGTTTGATTTCTGATTTTTTAGGGATCCAGGTGTCTCATAAATGGGTGGTTGGATCCACCACATACCACTAGAGCAAGGGAGGTGTTCCTCTACTTGCAAAGGCATATCCACCAGAATGAGGCGGCGTTGCAAGAATGCCAACAAGCCCTCATCAGCGAGACCATGAAGACTATAGACGCAGTCGCCAGGGCAAATGAGCTAGAGGCTACTCAAGCCGATACCCTAGCTGAACTCCTTCTTGAGAAGGAGAAACTCTGCCGACTGAGGAACTTCTGTGTTTTCTCCTGGATACTCATCATTGCCGTCTGTATATGGTTTATCTAGTGGGTTAGCAATGTCGGTGGTTTTTTGCCTTTTGAGTCGGTGGTATGTATGGTCTCTGTAAGTATACTTGTGGCGATGGTTGACTTTTAAAAAGTCAAGTTTTGATGTACTTTGGTCCTTCTACAATATAAGTAGTTTTACTTTTATGCTTTAGTCCTTATGAGTGTTATGCCTTTAATACTTGCTCCTACCCCTTATAAATGATCAAACCCACATCAGTTGCCACACAATTATTATCCAATTCAAACCACACCTTAGTAAAATGATCAAACTCATAACACAGCTACAAGTATCAAAGATGGATGAATGATGAGGGATGGATGAACAGACACCACTTTTGAGTATCAACATAAACTTGATATGGTGTTGTTCATCCATCTTTCATTCTTCATTCTTGTTTGTTAACCGTATCCAACTCAAAACACAGATCCAAGTATTAAAGATGGATGAATGATCTGAGATGGATGAACTTTGAGTATCAACATAAACTTGAGATGGTGTTGTTCATCCATCCTTGATCCTTCATTCCTGTTTGTGATGATAGAATAACCGTATCCAACTCAAAACCCATATCCACGTTCAACAGATCCTAAATTCATAGACATATGAAGTCTCAAAGATGGATGTATGGCACCACTTTTGAGTATCAACATAAACTTGATATGGTGTTGTTCATCCATCTTTGATCCTTCATTCCTGTTTGTGATGATAGAATAACAGTAGCCAACTCAAAACACAGATCCAAGTTCAACAGATCCAAGATTCATAGACGTATCAAGTCTTAAGGATGGGTGAACCGACACCATTTTTGAGTATCAACATAAACTTGATATGGTGTTGTTCATCAATCTTTGATCCTTCATTAGTGTTTGTGATAATAGAATAACAGTATCAAACTCAAAACACAGATGTATGAAGACTGTATAAAAACAATACAATAAAAACACAATTTAACCCATACACTAACATGACATGATTTCATACATAACGCAAATGGATATATTTCCAAATGCATAAAATTGTGTAGTCTACAAAGTTCAGAAACATACATTGTTTAAACACAGCAAATATTGTTTAGGGGAATACATATTCGATGGATAACATTGGCTTTCATATGCTTAACCAGCATTTTTTTGTGGTGAAGAAAGCTTTGCTGCTATAATCTTGGTCTTAGTCCAAAATTGTTTTGGAGACCCACCAGAAGCAGCATCAACTTGACTTCCAGATTGAGATTGGACCACACTTGGTTGATCATTACCTTTATAGTTGTCACCTGTAACCTTTGCCTTCTTCTTTGCTGTAACTTTTGGCTGGGATGAACCTGTTTTTTGAGACTGTTGTGTAGTGCCTTGACTTCTTGTTACACCTCCTTGCCCAAGACATGTTTTCTTGTTGTGTCCAGCATTGCCACAAATACCACAAACCACACTCTTACTAGACTGTGACAAGTTACTGGTTATGTCACTATTATAATTTTCAGTAAAAGCCCTAGTTCTTTTCTTTCATGGACTACCTAATGGTTTATGATGTTTAGGTGGAAGAATGGTTGTATGCACCTATGACTTATACCAATGCTCATAACCATTTATTAGCTGGATGTGGTGTTTGTAAGTTTCTTCCCAAGTCTTAAGCAAGTAACATGGATGCACCCATGATTCAACAGATCCTATTTGCATTCCATTCAACCTCATACACCGGTGGGTAGCAACAGCATGTTTACATGGCATACCTGTAAGCTCCCATCTTCTAAATGTACAAGCCCTAGCTTCAACATTCATAGTACACTTGTCTCCCCATCCACTGACCTCATACTTTTCTCCTTCAACCCGTAAAGCAATGTACTTATAAGCCTCTTTCTTGATTGCATCTAACATGAGTGTTGCCTTTGGTGTTAATGGTCCGGCACACTTTTGAATCACATTCACAACGTTCACTATTCTTTTCATACAGTACTCTCTAATTTATTCCAAAGCAGTAATGATGGGTTGGTGCCTACCTCTCACTAGTTTCCCATTGAACACCTCACACATGTTATTAAGTAGCACATCAGAATGAGCCCTCCCTACAACATGTTTGGTTAGGTACCTAAAAAATGTCGTAGAACAAAAGATGTACAAGTAGACATAGATTTGGTTAGTTACCTGAAAAATGCGACCTTGACCAATGGGTTGGTGGTATCTTACTTAACCAAGCATGGGCAGGTTCGCTAAAACTCTTGAATGCCAGCATGGCTGCCTCAAATTGTTGGACGGTTGTTATTGCTGCACATCTCCACAAATGTTCCTTGTATGCTTTAGCATTCCATTGCAATTTCATATTATCATGGATGTGCTTCAAACAATATATGTGTTCAGCACTAGGGAATACTTCTGCTAACGCTGGAATGATACCCTGCACAAACAAACATCAATTCCTTACTAATAAAACTTGCATTTAACGAAAATACAAGTGAATCTAATCAACTAAATGGTAAAATCACCTTTTTCCTGTCGCTCATAAAAGTGTAGTTTGAGTTTGGTTGCAAGTCAAGATCATCTCTTAGACATTCAAGAAACCAAATCCATGAGTCTTTGCTTCAGCTTCTGCAACCGCGTAGGCTACAGGGTATATTCCATTGTTGCTGTCTATACCGACTGCTGTAAGAAGCTGGCCAGGAAAAGGACCCCTCATAAAAGCACCATCTAACCCCAACAACTCTCTTTGACAAGCTTTATATCCTTCTTTCAAAGCGCCTAAGCATACATACATTCTCTTGAAAACTCTGGTTGGACTTGTTGCATCTGTTGCAGCTTGTACACTTATCCTAACTGTTGTATTTGGGTTAGTTTTCTGCAACTCTTCAACGTAGTCTCTTAAAAGGGTGTATTGCTGCTTATGATCACCCCTAATCTCATTTTCTGCCTTGTTTTTTGCCCTTAATGCTTTTTGCATAGACACCTGAACTTCAAACTGTTTACTGAGCTGATCTTGAACAGCCCTGATTGGAATATCTAGATTTACTTGAACTTGGTCAACTATTTACTTCGAAAGAAACTTGTAGTCACAAGCTTTAATGTCTTTTGATTGCAAACATTTGTGATCATCCCTGAAAGTTCGAACAATTCATACATCTTTATCTATATTTTTTGCTACATACAACAACCGCGGACAATCTGTTGCTTGCTCCTTGCTTGTTCGCAAATATACATCCCTACCAAGGCCTCTAGTTATCGGACCATTTTTCCTCTTTGGGGCTTTTCCCAGCCCTGAACCTTCGGTTATTCCACAAACAGGTATTTGTCCAAGACACCTTACCCTAATTCTTTCTTTGTCATTCTTAATTAGTTGCAATTTCCTCCTAGTCTTTATTGAAAGCAGGTAGATCCTATCTTTCACTTCTTTTGCAGTTACAAAACTTTGACCACAGAAAAAAAAGATTTCGTCCTCTGTTTATGCTACCTCGCTTAACTTTTGTTTCTTGTATGCCCTCAATTTGTTCCTCCTAATAACATAGTCATCCTCATTCTCAGAACCACTTGCAAAATCATTATCATCTAACAGATCCAACTCATTTTTCTTAAAAAAATCATGTGGTAGTTGGCTGGTGGTACCTATAGATGGTAAATATGTAGTCTTGGTCACTTTGAACAGATTAACATCAAAATCAGGCTCCTCAAAAGTATTAGCCTCATCAACAACTGTGTTTCCATCACCATTGTTCTCAATATCATCATCGTCAGTCATATAAGTGTCTGTCTCACTCACATTGTCATCACTTACAGCTTCATCGATTTTACTTACATGTACAGATTTACCTTTTTGGATATGATCCACAGGATTACATGTTTCCTCCTCATGATGACCTAACTCTTGATCATTTTGAGATACCTCTTCAGGACTATCTATTTGGATATGCTCAACATGTTTATCTATATGCTGTTTGACATCACCTACAACCTCTTCAGTATGACAAACCTCTACAGATGGAAACAAGGGTTGTGTTTCTGGCATCTGACTAGATTGTACCAAAGTATTGACTTCCAAAGGTTGCTGTGTAACCTCACATATATCCTCTACCACAGATTTATTAACAATGTTTTCTAAGAACAATTTGTTTGAGCAATATGGAACAATAGCAAGAGCTGCCTTTTTCTTTGTTGCATCCACATCAGCAATAACTGTTCTAATTGACTTTGGTGACATTTGATCAACGTCCAATGTTGTCTTACCATTTTCAACATAAACCTCTATCATCTTACGGTCATCAACAAGATCTTTCAATATTTCTAAATTAGCACTCTCATTTAAGCTATACAAACCATCATCTAAATTACTATCAGGCTTAACAAAGTAATAGTAATTTTTTGAACCGAGCTCATAACCCAATTCATACATAAGAACATCCAACTCTTCAACTGACACACTATCAACATCAACCAAATCAACTAAACTTTCCATACCTCCAACGTATATTCTACCAGGCCAGTATTTAAAGACACCATTGTGATGAACCCTCATACTAAACATATTAGATCTACCACCTGAAAACATGTCAATATATGTTTAAAGCATTCTAAAAACTTAATTGGGAAACAATAAATACCACAATTACAAATTCCAATGACTGTAATAAAAAAAACAGTACCGTATCTCTTCTTAGCAGAGTCGTATAGGACGGTATCATCAACTGGATAACCTGGATGTCTTCTTACTTTCCATAGAGTAAAGTCCATGTTTCGGTTTTATGATTGATAAACAGGGGTTTTGTGACTTTCAATTAGGGTTTGTGAATTCTGATAATTCTTGTAACGAAAGATTTGGGACGAATGATAATAGAGACTGTGTTTATTGGGGCGGGAAGAGGGTTACATTACATGTGGCAATAATTAAGAAATTTTTAATTGAAATAGGGAAATGACAAAAGTGCCCTTGGACTAAAGACAAATCTAACGCCATAAGATGTCCTTGACTAACGGCAATATGGTCAAAGGACTTGTAGCGAGTATAAACCTTGAAATAGGGACCCCCAACGATGAAAAGGCCGAGTTTTGTCCCATCGCGATGCGTCTTGCCAAGTTTAGGGACCAACCGTGTATTTTAGTCTATAATTTTTTTTAACCGCAGCTTAATATGTTACAATATTTATGCAACAAGTCTAATGGGTGGTGGGCAGCGAGAGTGGTGTTTAATTGTGGTGGTGGTTGTGGGTTTTGATGGTGGGCATCGATTGTGGTGTGTAATGGGTGGTGGTGGTTGTGGTGTATGATGGGTGGTGGGATGTGATAAAAAGAAGAGGTGGGAGATGGTGGTTGAGGGAAGAGGAATAAGAGGTCGAAGAAGACTAATGTTTGGATTTGAAAGTAACTAAGAAAAAAAGGGGTGTTTGGCTTTAACTTGTTGACTAGACATTCTAACCTGGAAACCTAATAATTGTGTAACATTGCATATAAAAGAAAGTTTGATACCTTAAATTGAGAAAAAAAAAAGTTTGATACCTTAAATTAAAATTGGACTTAAGTGCAATACCTTTTTATGCTATTTGCCCTAATCATATATCCTCTCGTACACCATATGGCTTAATATAAGCAGAGTTTCTCCCCCTTTCTGCAGTCCCACTTCACGAAACAACAAATCTGAAGGAAACTATGTAGCATGTTTTCATCATGTCAAAGTGTTTATCATATCTACTTTTAAAAAAGCAGTTTAATGATTTTGATACAAATTGTTAATCTTGGTTATTTGATAGTGTTTATGGAGTTTGCTTTTGTGATTATCATTGGACTCATTATATAATTTCTTGGTTAAGTTTAGTTACAGTTTCATATAGGAATGAAATAATTTAACAATGGGTTTAAAAAAGAATAAATTAGTGTTGAACTTTGGCGGTATCGGTGGTGTTTAATGATGGTGGATGGGAGGTTGAAGAAGGGAAGAAAAATAAAGTGTTTGAAATAAAGTTAAAAGAAAATAAACTACCACATCATCATAAAGTTGCCAACGAGGATGCCATATCTGCAGTTATCGTTGCCATATCTGCAGTTATTGCCAAGTCACAAGAAAATTACCGGTCACCTGACTAGCAGGTAAAAAAATCCTCAATTTGTACATTTAAAAACTCGGATACCTTAAACTGAGAAAAAAAAAGTTTGATACCTTAAATTAAAATTGAACATAAGTTGTGTACCTTTTTATGCGATTTTTTGTCTTGGTAGAATAAATGATCTTTTTATACTAAAATTTTTAAGTGACGAATTAATGTGCTTCAATACATGTGTAACCGAAATTTAATTATTATCATTTACTTAATGGTATATTGATATCTTCTTAATTGTTAATAATTTGATGGTATTAATGGGCTCTTACAAGTTAATGACCTGTTACAATTTATTTAATTTTCAGAATGTAATGTAATCTTATGTGTATGTATTGATTTCATAGCAAAACTAAGACAATTCTTTCTATTATAAGCAAGTTTTGAATCTGAATTTTTTAACCCTTTATTTTTTGAAAAGTTCCAAATGCATTATAAAATAGTAGAGATAGTAAATTTTAGAGTACACTCTAAATTAGATCTATGTGGTTTACCCATTTTTACACATCCTCTCCGATAAGTTGAGCATATACATCCCTCCGTTAATAAACGTTAACCACCATACATCCATGAGGACTAACGATACGATTTTTTCCCCTTATCTTCTAACTTGGATCTAACATGACAGAAATATTTGCACCGTTAGTCTCTAGAGATGTATAATGTCTAACGTTTGTTATACTTTTTATTTATTATTGTTTTCATATTTTTTGTCATTTATTATTATTATTATTATTATTATTATTATTATTATTATTATTATTATTATTATTATTATTATTATTATTATTATTATTATTATTATTATTATTATTTTTATTTTTATTTTTTTAATTATGAATCAGCACTTTATTAAAAACTCATAGGATTTACAAAAAATTGGTGGGGAGCCGAGAAACCAACTGGGCCCCCACACCTCTAGCAATAGCAAAGCCAATCCTATTAAAAATATGAACCGCAGCACGTGCTCCAATGTCTTGAGTCATAGAGAACCGTCGAATACGCTTAAGTAAGGTTACTGCATCCTTCTCAAGCTCTCCAAACGAAGAAAATGAAAAGGGGAGAAAACCATATCCAATATCCGCGCATTTAACATCGTACTTGACACGTTTACGTTGTGCAGCATCAACGACCACACGCTCTGGCATAAAATCAGTCATCCCAGTTTGCGTCAAGGGAGACGATCCCGTAAGATCAACACATACATCACGCCCACTATCCCAAGAGTAAAGTAATATATCAGCCGGTCGTAAGGATCTGTCCCTATCACCATAAAGCCCAATATCCACCTCCTTACGAGCTGAAGCCAATATCCCCCACACCTCTAGCAATAGCAAAGCCAATCCTATTAAAAATATGAACCGCAGCACGTGCTCCAATGTCTTGAGTCATAGAGAACCGTCGAATACGCTTAAGTAAGGTTACTGCATCATTCTCAAGCTCTCCAAACGAAGAAAATGAAAAGGGGAGAAAACCATATCCAATATCTGCTCATTTAACATCGTACTTGACACGTTTACGTTGTGCAGCATCAACGACCACACGCCCTGGCATAAAATCAGTCATCCCAGTTTGCGTCAAGGGAGACGATCCCGTAAGATCAACACACACATCACGCCCACTATCCCAAGAGTAAAGTAATATATCAGCCGGTCGTAAGGATCTGTCCCTATCACCATAAAGCCCAATATCCACCTCCTTACGAGCTGAAATTCCGGACCGCGAACAGATATCAACAAGAACATCACGCACAAGATTATGCCGATGTTTAATGCTAAAAATACCCGCACATGAAACAGCGTGATCCCCATAAATATCTCCAGTAAATACCTTAGAACAGGCTGAACACGGTACCTGAACAGTGAAAAGAGGAACACCCAACCGATAACACAACACACAACGATAAGCCCTGGAATTCATAGTTTGTCCCAGTCCAGATATCGGAGCCACCCTAAGCCAATCTGAAGTATGATCCTCCTTTAGTGAACTCCATAAAGCCATCTGTCGAGGAAAAAGATGGAATGTAGATTCAACAGTTTGGGTGACCCGAGCGAAATATATATCTGCCAATTTCTTCATAAGTTTGGGGGTAGCGACCTCGCTAGGGTTACTCAAAAGGTCAATATACATATTCATATTAAAAGTACGTAGAGCATCATCAAAAGAAGGACCAGCAGTTACAATACCAGAACTATGGAGAAGCTTAGTCTGTAAGCTAGCAGATTGAAGTCTAGAAGCAAGAAAGGCATAGTTCAAGGCGTACTTTTAATACTATTATTATTATTATTATTATTATTATTATTATTATTATTATTATTATTATTATTATTATTATTATTATTATTATTATTATTATTACTATTATTATTATTATTATTATTATTATTATTATAAATGAAATTTTTAATACTTGATAAAAGAATGAGGTTGAAGAATATTAAGATGAGGTGGGGATAGGGGTGAACGAAAAAACTGAAAAAAGCGAATAAACCGAAAACCGAAACCGAACCGAACTAATAACCGAACCGAATTTGCTAAAACCGAACCTAACCGAACTACTAATTCGGTTCTCGGGTTGGTTATGGGTTTGGCAGTTTGAACCGAAAACCGAATTCATATAAATAAATATATATTTTATATATTTATAATTTTATATATATATTTATATATTTTTATGTATATTTATATATAAATAAATACTATTAAAAGATTATCATAATATAATAAAACACTTTTTATGCTTGAAATATATTTTTTTGCTAAATATTTATGTAATTATTAATTTTTTCTTAAAAAATAGTGAATATCGGGTTATTCGGGTCAACCCAAGAACCGAGCCGAATTAGAATTCAACCGAACCGAACCGAAAACCGAATTTGAATTTGGTTCGGTTCGGTTCTCGGGTTGACCTAAAAAAAATTTTAACTGAATTAATCGAATCGAACAAACCGATAACCGAACCGATCAACACCCCTAGGTGGGGAGATGTTTGGATTTGGGTATTTAATTGTTAAGATCTTATTAGCCTTGCACCAAACAATACAAACCCCAAATCAAATATCTCCTCACCATATCTTCATATTTTCCAGTCCATTCTTATATCAAGGGCCCGTTTGATTTGGGGGAACAGGGATAACATTTGGGGTTGATGGACAAAAAGTGTTGTTTGGTATATTATTGTACGTCCCACCAATGGGGATGAGCCCTAAAAATTTTCCTTGTGCTAATCCCCTTCAACTTGCCAACTTTGATCATAATATTCATTTTAGGTGGGACCAATTCATATCTCAACCAATCATATTTTCATTTAATCATAATAACATTTTTAAATTTATAAAATATATTTATTTATAACATACATAATATATTTTTTTTATTATATTTTTCTCTTTACTTATTTAATTAAAAAAACTCTATATCAAATTCAAATTCAAATCTAAATGTAAATCCAAATCCAAATTCAAATTCTAATCCTAAACCTGTATACAAACCAAATGGGCCCTAAGTTATCAATCACTTACATTTTTCAAAATATAGTGGTTGATATTTGATAGAAAAATGAGTATCCAAACACCTCCTTGCCTTATTTTATAAAATAAAAATATATAAAAAATAAATAAATATAAAAAAATAAAATATATAAAATATAAAATATAAAATAAATAAATAAATGTAAAATAAAATAAAATAAGAATAAAATAAACTAAAAAAGAAATAAATAAAAGTTATAGCAAACATTAGACATTATACATCTCTGATGACTAATGGTGCAAATATTTCCGTTATGTTAGATCCAAGTTAGAAGATAACGGCAAAAAAATTGCGCCGTTCATCCTCATGGATGTAGCTGTTAACGTTTATTTACGGAGGGATGTATATGTCTCAGCTTATCTGCGAGGGACGTAAGATATGAAAATGAGTAAATCTAAAAGGATGTATTTGGGAGTTTATTATGTAAATTACAACAGACTAACGAAAGGTCTTCGTCTATGGCAAGTCAAAGTCAAGTCTTAAAATATTCATTGACAAATTCTCAATCTACCAATAACGTAAGTTGAGCCCCCCAAACACACAATTTATAAACGATAAAAAAGGCTCTGTTATAAAACCTGCCCAACTGCTTAAAGATTAATTCCATAAATGCGGTAATGCAACGCAATAATGAATGTGGTTCATCTAAAGACCAAGCAAGTAGCGGTTCCAATGTTTTGAATGCCTTAAACTCGAAATATCGTTGTTTATCTGAGCCCCAGACTTCTGCTTCAAGACCAGATAATTACAATGGGTGTAGAAACTATTTGACACATCTTTGGGTTTTTGGTAGTAGAGAAGCAGATGTTGAACTACTGCCTTCGAGTAAGTTGGTCCTTTCTATATGATTTTGTGGTTGATAATACTTTATATAGTTTTTCTAGTATAGGAAGAAATATTCCGTTTTGCTCTTATCTATTTTCATAGAGCTTTTTAGTACTACCTTTTAGTTTTGTTTATAATAATAGAATAATAGGAATACTGGTCTGGTCTGTTTTAATCAACTGTTTATATTACATGTCAATTCCAACTTGACTTTAGGCCTGGTGCTATGGTCACCGGGACCATCACCTCCACTTCACCACCCACATCAGCAGCACATCATCTAAGGCTGCCCTCAGTAAGGGCACTCAATCCCCCTCATTTTCCCTGCCACGTCAGCTTTCTCTCTCCAGCGACCTTCAGGCGATTGGGTGCCCCAGTAAAGACGACCTTTAAAACAAAAAATATACCCCACAAATATTTCTTTATAATTAAATATAACACACACAAATGGTAAGGAGTGTCGATCGTATACACGACCCATATAAAAAAAATCATCCAATCAATCGATCACTCATATATCTCCACAGTAAGGACGATCGACAATGATCGACAAATGAATCGATCACAAAGTCCTTATTGGAGGCAGCCTAACCTATCACATAAGAGCCGCAGTGGTGACCACCTAATCATACACATATAAATATCACACTTAATACAAACATACCTCACGATATACCATCCCGCGTTCCGTTACGTGGTTTGCACCACGATATACCACCTTGCGTTTCATTGTGTGTATTTTGGCTACACACGATAAGAATCTTTGATAAAGTTTGATACATTATGCCAATGCTAATGGTGACCGTTAGTATTGTGGTCACCCTCTGCTACATGAGCGCCACTTTAGCTTTCTTTCTCCAAAATTATACCCAACCACAATTTGCTAATAGTGACCATAATAGTTACCATAATTTTTTTTTAAATTAATTTTTCATTCATAATTAAATAAATATTGCAATAATAATCCAAACTAGTCGAGCTAAATACAGTTAAATTCTATCATCTAGTTGAGCTAAATATAATTATATGAACCTTACACAAAAAAGAAGCATGTATTGAAAGAGCATGTCAATATAGGCTACAGTGAGCTTTCAAAAGCATTATGCTCATAATTTATTAGAATTTGCTTGTCGGACATTTGAACCCACTTGATTGTTTATATAATGAAATAACGTGAAAGTGTGAGATAGAAAAGAAATAAATAAAAGACATTATCTTCTTCTTCATATGCTATAAACACCCCAACTAAAAAAAACACATTTCCTTTGTTTCATTTCCTACCCAACTGATCCAAGAAATAATAATTAAAAAAAAAAGACTCACACACAAACATACACAATTGTTTTGGTTGGTTGACAAACCAAAACATTGAAAAGGTTGAGGGGTGACTGATCAAGATTCGGTTGGGCTAGTGGGCATAACTCGGTCACTTACTTGATTGGGGGGCAACCAACCATGCCATTAGCATTGGCCTTATAGTGTAATTTAAAGCTACTCAAATACACATAATAAAACAAAAAGACAAGTTTCACACATACAATAGAAAATTTTAGAGATACAATATGAATTTTGGTAAAGCAGAATACATTATGATTTAATTTGCCCAAAATAAAATCGTTATACATATTGTATTATGTATAGACATTATTGTACCCAATTATCATTAAGCAATAATATTGGTTTACATGGTATTAAGAGACTAATCAATCCTCTCCAGCTTTTTCTAAAATCCTAAACAACCAGATCATATATCCACCCTCACTTTTGTCGTGCCCTAAGAGCAGAGGGTGTCATAACCCAGAGTTAAACTTTCACTCAGTGTCACGTCAGCGCCACAAAAGCTTTAACCTTTTCACCTTTAACTAAAAAAACACCATTTATCATAACTCAACATTTTGGGCCCCACTTTTATTATACATCAACTAAAAAAACTTAAGGTAAAGCTTAACGTAGGCGGCGGTGTGGAAGTTAAAGTTTAACTCACAAAAAAACACCACCTTCACGCAGCGTTAAAGCTTTAACGGGGTTTAACGTAGCTTTAACGCAGGGGGCGGTGTGGTTAACTTAGGTTTAACGCACGGAAGTGAAAGTTTCACTTGGTTCTTTAGTGAACCAATCGTTTGCTCTAACTCACCATAATGACTAATTCTACTACTCCACCACCACCATCTATACTAACCCTTTTTGAAAAGTTATGTCGTTCATAATATTAACAGTGTGGTTCCGATTAAACTAGATGTCGACAAGTTAAATTGCTCGTCTTGGTGCTACTTTCTTAAGATCCAATTGTACTAACTTTGATGTTCTAAAGCACATCGAAAGCGAAAGTGAAGCAACGAGTTCCACACCTCCTCCACCCCCTACGGACGAATGGCTGACTCCCGGCTCGATAGTAAAGTAATGGATATTCTTGACTCTCTCGGAAGCTTTTCAAGGTAGGCTCATTAAATCAAATCCTACCACCACTAAAGACGCATGTGAACATGTTGAAAAGATATTCCTTGAAAACAAGCGCACACGTACCATTGCTTTAAAAGGTGAGTTGTGTGTTATTCAACTTGGTGATCTTAGTGTCGGTGCATATTTTCATAAGATTGAATCTATTGCTACACTTTTGAATGATCTTGGGTCGCCTATGAACAATGATTACATTGTTACATACGATGAAATTAAGGGCTTCGGGCCCCTCAATCTCCTTTTGAAGTAGCTGCCTAAGCTCCTTCATGTACTCCCTCCTAGTCTCGTCCTCGTACTAGTTGAACCTCAACTATTCCATGGGGTTGTTGTTGGCATTGTTGGCTGCAAGAACAAGTAAAAACTTTTCATTAGTTTACTAATCAGGAACAAGTTACGCGTAACCATTTAGGTTACGTCGTAGGATCTAACTGTGACACAGCTATGGCGTAACCCTATTCACTTGTTACGCTGTAGTTTCCATAATAACTGCAGTTATCCAGTTTTACCCAATCACTAGTTACGACGTAACCCCATCGTTCTGGTCACGCCATAGGTTGATGCATGAAGTAAAAATCGCTAATGGTTACGCAACAATCAATCATTGCCGTAACCATTAAAATTTACCCAAAGACTTATAGGAGAAACCAATTCGAGATTAGACCAATTTATTTTATCCATTTAAAAATTAATCCAAACCCCCAATGATAATCAAATGATTCCTAATTAGTCATCTAAAACATGAATAATCATGAAATAGGAATCAAACTTACAGCCAATCGCAACATATAAATCAATTAAACCCTAAAACCCCAAATATTCATATGAAACAAATCATAACCAAAACCTAAATCACGAATTGAAATCAAGATAGATATTAGAAGTAATTACCTGCCATTGGAGATCCTAGGAATTGACTTAGTACAAACATGAAAAAATTCTTCGAAATTTTCTTACTATAGCGACGGTAGTTAAATATTTGAGGTAAAAAATGACCTTTTACGCCAGAACTAGGTATTTATAACCGCTGAAAGTTACGGCGTAACCCAATTAAATAGTTACGCCGTAAACCAACTTACGAAACCCTAATTTTATTATTTTAAAAACGTGTACGTCGTAACCTAACGAGTAAGTTTCGCCATAGTTTTACCAAGTAGTTTTCTTATGTCAAAAGAACATGGAGCATATCCTTAAAACCTTTTACACAACGAGAGAACGAATTGCGTACCTTTAGACCATGCGACTTTTAAAAGTCATCCTACAAACACATTACCTTACGTAGAATGCACGAAATGTCTCTCTTCCTGAGATCTAGCTTCAAAGATCCATATAGATATTAGATACTAAGAAATACCTTAAATAAACTAAATAAAACTGCTCCCCGGCAGCGGCATCAAAAACTTGATGTGTAATTTTCATCTTGTTTTACATTTATAACCTAAGACATACTAGGACTAACACATACTAATAGGTAGTGTACCCAGTCATGTGAAGTATAGCCTAGGTAAATCCGAGTGTCGACCCAAGAGTTGTTGGTCAGGTGACGTAAGGTGTATTAATTGAATAGATTGATTAAGTGAAATGTTGTTTAATTATAAATAAAACTCTAAACTAACAGATTTTAAACGTAAGGAAAGAAGGGAAAAATGATCTAACTAATCAAGACTTTAGGTGCACTAAATCTTGTTCTTTTATTCCATATAGTGGTTAAGTGTCACTAGACTCCTTGGGTCAATTTGTCTACCCTATAATCCTAGATTCCTATTCTACCGTATTTACTCGATAGAGGTCTTGGGTAATCTATTTTCAGTCATTAAGCACCATATCTAATAGACCTATTTTTAGTGCATTAAGCACTAAACCCGGCATGGTCTGCTCTGAGGTTCCCTAAATTCTTAATACATCCACAAGGTAGGTGGTCCTAAGATCAATTCGCACGCAAGGATATGGTAGTCATATTGTCAATTCTTACCACTCCTCGCAACCTACTCGACTAGGGTTCTATGGTCAATTCAAGCTAGCCTTATAGATACTACCATGCTTTAGTATTACTGAAACAACGGTGTCTACTAATAGGCAAAGAAGATGTCTATATAGAGAAACAAAGATAAAGCACACAACCAAAACTTAGATTAGCATAATGAATTCATCGAATGATTAAATAAATTGTGAAGCATAATCGAATTCAAACTTTAAATAAACTAGAACGATTTCTAGTTAGTAGATCTCTACGCGAAACTCCTTTATTCAAGCCTTCAAATCCTTCCATTTATCTTCGAGGATTGCTATCCCCAAACCCTAACTGAGGTTTGGGAAAGGGGAGATGATTTGTAATGCAGAATTCCTTGAGTATTTATAGACACCAAATGTAAGACATTGTTACGGTGTAACCTTAAGTAACTGGTTACGCCGGAACTCTTCTTTGAAATGATTGTTTATCTGATTTTATCAACACTTACGACGTAACTAAATCGTCCAAATTACGCCATAACCTCCAAGGTCAACACCATTGGTCAACACGTTTGTCAACTACGGCGTAACCTCAAGAGTAGGTTACGCCCGTAAAACTCTCGTAAACATTTCTTCTATTATTACGTCGTAGCCCTCCTAACTAGTTACGACGTAGTCTTCAAAATGATGGGATGTGGCTAAGTCTTCAAATATCTATGGCGTAACCTCAACGAAATGGTTACGCCTTAACCTTGAGTCTTGTAGACTTTATCATCGTGTATCACTTAGTCCGTTTTGTGCCAATGTTTGCATCTATTCCGTTCAAATGCTCTTTTTCACCCTGAAATGAAACAATAAGAAATAAGAGCATATTCTAATATAAAATTGCACAAAAAAATCATTATTATGTGAGAAATTGATACTTAGAATATCAGGACTAGTTGATGTTATCAGTTGTGAATTTGACAACAATGTGTACACCAATTATTTGCATCTAATGGTATTAGCATTCATTTCTCTTGCCCGAAAACATCTCAACAAAATGGAAAGTTGGAACGCATGACACATACCATTAACAACCTCATCTGCACCATTTTATTTCAAGCACACCTACCACCCACGTTTTGGGTTGAATCCCTTCACATGACCTGATATCTTTTAAACATCTTGCCTTCCATTGCCATCAATAATGAGATACCTCACACTCGCCTATATAAAGCCACACCTAATTATACAGGTCTTCGTATTTTTGGTTGTCTTTGCTATCCTCATATCTATACAAACAATAAGCTTGAGCCACGTGCCATTCAATTAATTTTTCTTGGGTATTCAAATCAATCATCTCGGGTACACATGCCTTAACTTAAACATAAACAAGATTATACTCTCTCGTCATGTCACCTTGATGAGACGGTATTTCCTTATAGGTCTCTAACTCGTCACCCTCCTACACATCTCTCGATACTGCCCCTAACCTTGTTCAACATCTACTAAATAAATCTACACCTCCAATTCATACACAACCTTTGTTGGCCATCGATCCTATTAATGAACCGTTCACCCCTGGTCCAACAACCGCTCCACCAGGCCCAATCCCCCTACACCTGGGCCGACCACTAGCAGTCCACAAAATTCACCCTCCTACGGCTCGTCCACCAGAAGTCCTCACTCCTCACCCTCACATAACTCGTCCAATACCAGTTCCCACACATCTACTAGAAGTACTTTGTGTGACGTTTGCGTTCCTTTTTTTTGCGTCGTGGCTTGCTTTGATACCATGTATTTTGTGGGGGGTTAAACCTAATGCTCTGATACCATGTAAAATAAAAAATAAATAAATAAAATGGTTCTATTGATTGAATGCCTTACATACGAGATAGAAAGTGTATTTACATTAAATGCATAGCATTGATGATAATATATTCCAAACCCTAAAACATAATGGTCCCAAACCCAATATTAGGTTTGGGCAAACTAACTTATCTAACACTTACACCCGATAAACAAACAATGTTTATGCTTATAGTTGTTTCAAATATCCTTTTTGAAAGGGCTTTTGTTTGGTTGAAGTAAGTTAATCATAAATTTATGGGTGAAGGCTGAATATACGTAACAAACTTTCTCAAATATACCGATGTACGTAACATACTTATTTTATTATTAACATGCGTAATATACTTTCAAATACTCACCAATGTACGTAATATTGACATGTTACCAAGTTTTAAAGTTACAACATTGGTCCCTGTCGTTTGCATTCACTTTCATCGTTAGTCATTTGACATTTTTTCACTTAAAAAAATTACAGTAACGGTCCTTGTAGTTTTCTTTGACTTTCACCATTAGTCCTTTGTCTTTCATCTTTTTTATATACGTTTTTTACGCGTTTTTATACACATTTTTTTACATATTTTTATACACATTTTTTACACACGTTTTTATATACATTTTTTTACACATTTTTATACACGTTTATACGTTTTTATACATGTTTTTATACACATTTTTATGTACGTTTTTATACACTTTTTATACACGTTTTTTACACGTTATTATATACATTTTTTACACGTTATTATACACATTTTTTACACATTTTTATACACGGTTTTATGTACGTTTTTTACACACGTTTTTATATACGTTTTTTACATGTTTTTATACACGTTTTTTACACACGTTTTATATACGTTTTTTACACGATTTTACGCACGGTTTTATACACATTTTGAAAAACATTTTCTAAACGTGTATAAAAATGTGTATAAAACGTGCATAAAAACGTGTAAAAATGTATAAAAAACTATAAAACCGTGTATAAAAAAGTGCATAAAATCGTGTAAAAACGCATATAAAATGTGTAAAAAACATATAAAAACGTGTAAATAAACATATATAAAAACGTGTAAAAAACGTATATAAAACCGTGTATAGAAACGTGCATAAATTCGTGTAAAAAACATATATAAAAACGTGTGTAAAAACGTGTATAAAAACGTATAAGAACGGTACATAAAACCGTGTATAAAAAGTGTATAAAAACGTACATAAAACCGTGTATAAAAATGTGTAAAAAATGTGTAATAACGTGTAAAAAATGTGTATAATGTGTAAAAAACGTGTATAAAAAGTGTATAAAAACGTACATAAAAACATGTATAAAAACGTGTAAACAACGTGTATAAAAATGTGTAAAAAAATGCATATAAAAACGTGTGTAAAAAACGTGTATGAAAATATGTAAAAAAATGTGTATAATAACGTGTAAAAAATGTGTATAATAACGTGTATAAAAAGTGTATAAAAACGTACATAAAAACGTGTATAAAAACATGTATAAAAACGTGTAAACAACGTGTATAAAAATGTGTAAAAAAATGCATATAAAAACGTGTGTAAAAATCGTGTATAAAAATATGTAAAAAAATGTGTAAAAAATGTGTTTAAAAACGTGTAAAAAACGTATATAAAAAAGATGAAAGACAAAGTACTAATGGTGAAAGTCAAAGCAAACTACAAGGACCGTTACTGTAATTTTTTTAAGTGAAAAAATGTCAAATGACTAACGGTGAAAGTGAATGCAAACGACAGGGACCAATGTTGTAACTTTAAAACTTGGTAACATGTCAATATTACGTACATTGGTGAGTATTTGAAAGTATATTACGCATGTTAATAATAAAATAAGTATGTTACGTACATCGGTATATTTGAGAAAGTTTGTTACGTATATTCAGCATTCACCCTAAATTTGTAGTTTATGTTTTACTATAGCATAATTGTTATAACAATTAAGTGTAAGGCGTGTAGTTAAGCTTTCCTAAACACCCCAAACAGACTACAAAGTCGTCGTTAAAGGCCACATTTGTAGTCGCAAAAAGCTGTAGCGACGATGGGTCGTGACAATAGGCTTCGCCTTATTAACTCCGTCTCAAAAAGTTATTAGCGACGGCTATAAGAAATTAATAAATTTGGTTATTATATTACTTTTGTGTCCACTTTTAGAGATGACATGTCGCCACTATAGTTGTTATTAAATTAATATTATGATACTTGTTTTACCTTTTAGCGATGTCTTTTAGAGACGACATGTCATCTCTAAAAATGTCCTACCAATTCAAGAGCACAACATGTTGCCTGCACATCCTTTTGTTTTTCCAAACTTATTTCTGTTCAGATTCTAAATCAACACACAATACCTAAAACATACTGATCACATTCCAAGTTCATAAACGTTTAAATTTGTCACATACTTTCAACAAGTGCGGTGGGAAAAAAATGCAATATATAATTTTTTTAGTTTAAAACCTATAGCGACGACTTTGTCCTAAAAGGTGCGGTGGGAAAAAAATTATTAGAAGGGGAAAATAATTTTGGGGAAAATGTAAAAAAAGTTTAAGAAAAAAATAATTAAAAAAGGAAAAAAGTTTTAGCAACGACATGTGGTCTTTAAAAGGTTTGTTGGTATACTTTTCTTTCCGGTGTAAAGAAAATAAATCTAAAAAGAAACTGGTAATAACTTTAGCAACGACACTATCTTCGTTAAAAGTCTAGGTCAAAGTAAAACTTTGAAAAACGCCTTAGTCGTAGCGACGACACACGTTGTCACTGAAAATCTTCTGTCGCGAGAAGTTCGAACTCTTGTAGTGACAGTTCACGCTTCTTACTGTATTAAGTTAATTTCAGCTATCAAAGAGATGTTTCACAGTAGCTTATCAACTTATTTACGCTTTTTTTAGTAAGTTGTTTCACATAAGCACTTTTTACCACAAAATGTGAATTTGCACAAGAATTAAAATTAAACTATCAGCTCATTGCATGTTGGGTGCAACATAAGCAAATTCAAACACTATCTTCAACTTTGTGTTTGATACAACTACAAGATAAATAGCACTATAAAAACTTCTTTAGTGTATATATATATACAGTATTTCATAAGCAAATATATATTTCATGTATCTATAGGTTTCTCTAAGCTATTGGAGGATGAAAACAGTATAGACCCGCAGAGAGTAAAGGATAAAATCACGCATGCAATTTCAGCTTTAAGTTTACGAGATCCACACGTGCTTGTTCAGTTTTGGTCACTTACTACTGTCCAGAAACGCTGCTTTCTAACGACTTTGGACCAACCTTTTGGTCTTGGAGTGGTTGATGAAGGGCTTTACTTGTATAGACAGGAGTCTGAACGGCGTAATTTTGTTGTGAATGGGGATCACAAAGAACAACTTGCTCCACCTGGTCGTGTCTATCGCCAAAAGTTGCCAGAATGGAGTTTGGACGTCCAGACCTTACCAACCATAGATTTGGATGTTTCCTACAATATATATGGATATATCGATTTGCCTGTATTTGAACCTGACAATGGTTCCTGTGTAGGTGTACTTGAGATAGTATCATCATCAAGTTATGTTGATTATGCTTTTGAGGTTCAGGAAGTTTCAAGAGCACTAAAGGTTGCTGCACTCTTTCTACCATATGCTTATTTTTATTCCTTGCATATATGCATGTGATGCATGTGCTTCTTACATGATTTTGTTCACGTATTAAACTGACTCTAAATGACAGGAACATAATCTGAAGTCTCCAATGGCGTTTGAAGATCCCAGATTTTATGTGAGTTGCGTACATGCACCTATATTACTATAACCATGAGTGTATATTTCTTGTGTTTTTATGTTTGAAAGATCAGGTGCAGGTACGAGATGAAAGAAGACAACATGAGTTGGATGAAATCTATTCAATGTTGAAGACAGTATGTGACCTTCAGAAGTTACCTTTAGCTCAGATGTGGGCCTTGTCGGGATACAGTAGTATCGTAGTGAATTCTGGAAATTTGGAATCGAGCTGTAGTAGCTTCAACAAAAACTGTATAGGGAAAGTATGCATGTCAACATCTGATCTACCATTCTACGTTCGAGACTTGAGTACGTGGGGCTTCCGTGAGGCATGTAGAGAGAGACATTTGGATAAATCTCAAGGAATCGTTGGAAAGTCATTGACATCTCGTGGTTTATGTTTCTGTAAGGATGTAACAAAGCTTGGTAAAGAAGAATACCCTATGGCTTCTTATGCACGTGGGTATGAAATAACTAGTTGCTTAGCTATATATCTGATAAGTTTTGAAAGTGATATTGAATATGTCATAGAGTTCGTTTTGCCACCACATAACGCAAACGAGGCAGATTTACAAAGCTTGGTTTTAACAATAAAACAGCAGATTAAGAACGTGTCCAGTGTGAAATTAGGTATTTTGTCATCCCCTCAAGTCCTTGGTGGAGATCCTCTTAACTGGAACTTTGAATCACCACCTTCTCGTATAACCTTATTGACTCAAAAAGAAGAGTTCATGCCAGAGCCTCAACAGCTGTCAGTAGAGAATGAACGAAATGATGTTCCATTTTCAAAGGACGAGAGTGAAGTTGCTTATGTTGAGCATATGAAAGACGATAACTTGGAGATTGAGCTGATGGATAATGCTGCTGCAGGAACAAGCCAGAGTATTGTTCCTTGTTTAAATGCAGGGATTGAAGATGTTGACATTAAAAAAGGGAAGACGGAAACAAAAATTCATCATAATAAATCCAACACACCAAAGAGAAAAAAGAAGAAAACTGAGAGGTCAATTAGTGTCGAGGAAATCAGCAAACATTATGGAAAGCCAATGGAGGAAGCTGCGGTTAACCTTCATGGTAAGTTAATAGACTGTTGCTGATGTCTAGAGATGCAATTTTGACCCCTTTACCTATCAATGGGTCGATTTGGATTGGTTTCATTCTAAACTAGTTAAGCTACAAGATTTTATGGAAAGGAAATAGGTCAAATGGGCATCCAATTATTTCTTAATTCATGTAACTTCTAGTTTTTTTCTTTTTTTCTTTTTAGAAGATAAAACCTTATTTCTTTTTGGTTGGTCCAACCAGTTTTTGTTTTGACCCATACCAGAAATACAATTTTGACCAAAACAAAACCAAATCCGAATCAAATTACAAAGTACAAACACAAACCAAACAGGAAAGAAAAAAAGAAGAAAAAAAAAAGTTACCATCCATTTTGGATTGGTTTTGACTGAGTATATTTAGTGATCCCACGTTATAAGTGGATTGTTTTAGGTTCAGTTTCGGGTTAGTACTTAAAAGACCTGGTAATTGAACTCCATACCTATATATTCGATTTTACGTATGGTATAAGAAAGACAATCTATATGATTAAGTGGGCAATGCTGGAAAAACGCTTATGGAATATTGTTGAATTCTCACACAAGTCCCTCGACATATATTTGCATGATTATTATAAAGTATAAGGACTTTGTCATGCAAAAAAAAGACCTATTCTATGTGTTTATGTAAGCTTCAGCCTATTTTTAAAAGTATAAACTGTAGGTGCCCTTTTTGATAAGTTTTATAGATTCAAGGATTCATATACAAAACTAAAGTACAGAGGATTGTGTGTGAATTCTACAAGACTAGGGATTTTTCCAGCATTTACCCAAAAATGAAGTATTTGATTTTATCATAAAATTCATTATTTGTTATAAACAAATCATAAACCAAGTTAATTGATATCACTTCTGTTGGATGAGAAGTTTGATTTCTGCATCTTATTGATTGTTCTAAAATTGAAATTAGGTATTTTGTCATCTCCTATAACCTTATTGACTGAAAAAGAAGAGTTCCTGCCAGAGCCTCAACAACTGTCGGTAGAGAATGAACGAAATGATGTTCCATTTTCGAAGGACAAGAGTGAAGTTGCTTATGTTGAGCATATGAAAGACGATAACTTGGAGATTGAGCTGATGGATAATGCTGCTGCAGGAACAAGCCAGATTATTGTTCCTTGTTTAAATGCAGGGATTGAAGATGTTGACATTAATAAAGGGAAGACGGAAACAAAAATTCATCATGATAAATCCAATACACCAAAGAGAAAAAAGAAGAAAACTGAGATGTCAATTAGTGTGAAGGAAATCAGCAAACATTATGGAAAGCCAATGGAGGAAGCTGCGGGTAACCTTGGTGGTGAGTTAATAGACTGATGGTGATGTCTAGAGATGGCAATTTTGACCCCTTTTACCTATTAATGGGTCGATTTGGATTGGTTTCACTCTAAACTAGTTAAGCTACATGGTTTTACGGAAAGGAAACGGGTCAAATGGGCATCCAATTGTTTCTAAATTCATATAACTTCCAGATTTTTTCCTTTAGAAGGTAAATCCTTTTTTGTGGGTTCGCCTAACCAATTTTTGTTTTGACTCATACCAGAAATACAGTTTTGATCAAAATGAAACCAAATCCGAATTAAATTACAAAGTACAAACAGAAACCAAAAAAAAAAGAAAGAAAAGGGTTACCATCCATTTTGGATTGTTTTTGACCGAGTATGGTTAGTGATCCCCGTTATGAGTGGATTGTTTTAGGTTCAGTTTCGGGCTGGTATTTAAAAGACCTGGTAATTGAACTCGGTACCTATATTTTCGATTTTATGTATGGTATAAGAAAGACAATCCATATGATTAAGTGGGCAATGCTGGAAAAACGCTTATGGACTTCCGGTGAATTCTCACACAAGTCCCTCGACTATATATTTGCATGATTATTACAAAGTATAAGGACTTTTTCATGCAAAAAAAAAAGACCTATTCGTTGTGTTTCTATAAGCTTCAGCCTATTTTTAGAAGTATAAACTGTAGGTGCCTTTTTTGTTAAGTTTTATAGATTCAATAATTCATATACAAAACTAAAGTACATAAGATTGTGTGTGAATTCTATAAAAGACTAGGGATTTTTCAGGCATTTACCCAAAAATGAAGTATTTAAATTTATCATAAAAATCAATATTTGTTATAAACAAATCATAAACCAAGTTAATTGATATCTGTTGGATAAGAAGTTTGATTTCTGCATCTTATTGATAGTTCTAAAATTAATACATTTTAATATTCTTTTTTGTTTTAGCTATAGATGTTTACTGCTAACTGAACCGCAGGTTTGCCGTCTCTAGTGATGTCTAAATTTCTGTCATTTCCTTCTAAGACTCACGTTTTACTTTGTATACATTTTATATAGTTAGCAGATCTACGTTGAAGCGCATTTGCAGGAGTCTTGATATACCACGGTGGCCATATAAGAATGATAAGAGTAATTACGTTCTCAAGTCAAATGAAACAGATGCAGTTATCCGTGCCTCTCAAGGAACACCTATCCCCGTTTTAGGGACGTCTACTGAACCATCAGGCACTACAAACATACCTTATCTTCCTGTCACTCTTACAGAACATGGTAAGCAAAAAAGTTCCATAGTTGTAAGCCACGATGAGGAACAAAAAATTCCGCCTGTTGGATCTGCAAAACCTGAAACAACCATCAGAGAGCAGCATATAGTAAATACATTAGCAACAAACACTTTGATGATTAAGGCAACATACAAAGAGGATATAGTAAAGTTTCCCTTCATGCTTTCAGATGGATTGGTAAAGTTGGAAGAGTTGGTTGCAACAAGGTTTCAGCTCAGTCCTGGAAGCTTTAGCCTCAAATATGAAGACGCAGATGGTGATATGATACTGCTTACATGTGACCTTGACTTGATAGAATTAGTTGCAGATTCCAGACAACCAGACAATCAAACGGTGATCAGACTCTTGGTTTCGCACACAGCTCATCAGCCCTGATGCTTGACAAGGAAAATGAACCGGAACTCATTACTTATGATGATGATTTGCATAATCTTTATGAGATTTTTATTTAGGATTATCATTACAATAGTTTTGCTACTGTAACAGATGGTAAACACATTAAATATTTATATATAACATAGAATAAAGTCCAAAATGCATCCATGTGCTTTGCCACTTGTAACACCATACTGGTCCATAAGTTGGCACATTTACATCCCCCCGTTAGTAAAGTAAGCCGCCATACATCCGTTCATTAGTAAAGTCAGCCATCATACATCTTTGAGGACTAACGGTGCAAATTATTTCTCTATTATCTTCTAACGTAGATCTAAAATATTTGCATCGTTAGTTCTCAGGGATGTATAATGTCTAACGTTTAAATATTTGGAATTCATTTGGACTTCGATAAAAATGTGATCGAAACTTGTTCGAAATTTCACGCTTTTTCTCCGTTTTCAGTTCTTTGTACCTACAAAGTAAAAGAACGACTTTTCATACAAGTACTTTACCTTGTAGGTATGTGTTGGGTTTAGTAAATACCCAAACCCCTTAATCTAGGATTTGAATAGAAAATAGCCCAAGTGTTTAGTCCGTTAACACTAACAGGTCACTGAGTGCATAGTCTCTCAGTGAGTCATCTTCAGGATACTCAGTATGAGGCGAAGAAGAAGTCTCTCCACTCAGTAAGGCGGAACTTAAAGGGTGAAAACTGAGTCAAGAAAAAGATGATGGATTCAGTGAGTGATGACAATAACTCACTGAATCCCTAAGACTCCTCTCCAACTACTTACACTGAAGACAAACTGAAGTAGAAGACTGAAGGATGTAAAGACCGAAGAAAGAGCGGGACAAGGCGGGAAAAGGTTGAATCAGATAAGACGAAGTCCTTATCAACCAAAGTCAACTTTCCCTGAATGGCAAAAGAACAGGCTCAGTGTCATCACTGAACTTAGGAAAGTAGTCTTGTCTCTTACCTAGAATAGTCTTTGTAAATAGAGACAAAATACATCAGTATTTTGTCTTCTGTATGATGTCAGTTTGTCACTTAGGAAAGAGTCAAATATCATACATGTATAAATAACATAAGAGATGGAGTGAAAAGATTAAGCTTGTGAATTGTAAAAACACACATACACGCAAGCCATCTTTTCACTCCTCCAAATACAACTTAGTTCCTGAGATAGCTCAGTGAGCTCTAAGAGTTGTGCTCAGACTTAGCCTGAGCTTAGAGAGGAGTCACCAAACTTTGTCATTTCAATCCCAAGTACTATTCCGCAAGTACTTGGGTAACGTATTCTTTGTTGATTTATTTCTAATAAGAATATGATGTTGAAAATTACTTTGTGTGTTTTACTTATGTTAATTTCAGTCATAGTTCACTATTAACTTGTTTTACATACTTAAACTGTTTCAAACGATAGTGAACGGGGAACAACAGTATGAAGAATTGAAAACGGAGCAAAAAACGTGAATTTCAGACAAGTATCGATCACGTATATATTTTTATCCAAGTACAAATGACTCCCGGATGATACCAGAAGAAATAGCACGAAAAAACAGGTCCTCAAAGACTAACAATGAAAAAACAAGTCCTCTAAGAAAAATAATAATTAAACGTTAGACATTATACATCAGACATTATACATCCATGAGGACTAACAATGCAAATATTTTACATCTACGCTAGAAGATAACGGACAAATAACTTGCACCGTTAGTCCTCAAAGATGTATGGTGGCTGACTTTACTAACGGATAGATTTAAATGTGCCAACTTATCAACCAGGGATGTATAGTGTTACAAATGGCAAACCACATAGGTGTATTTTGGACTTTATAACTTATATCAAAGTCACTTATCATGTTAAGGCCTATTTTCAAAACTCAATATTAGCTAACACACCTTCACAAGGAAAACATACCAAAGATGAGGCTGGTGAATGTACCAACCACGAGACACAAAACGTCATCGATAGCCGTAAAATATTTGATTCGCTGCCCAAGATTCAGCATTCTTAGTAGTACGCATGTCTCTCTAAAATGCTTCAATTCATTTATACATGCTCTCTTCGATTATGTATTTAACCTCTTACAAAAAAAAATGATACATATCAGATTTTGTTCCCAAATTACTTGATGAATCCATGAATACTCAGCAGGATTAATTAATACCCAAGTTTACTTCGTAAATATAACAATCCACAGCAACAACAAAATATTAAGTTATACTAATTGCAGCAAAACTTTATGCTAGTGGAGTTTATCATTAGGCCTCCTCAAACACCAAAAAGGCCGATATACTCCTTAAACTAATATTATCTTTTTGAATTAAAAATCTCAATTTAATCATACAAACTTCATGTTTTTCTAGAAATCACAATACAAAGTCCCTTACATTGTAGAGACAGTATTAGCTTGGTGAACTTACAGCTACCATGGCTTCTTCTAACTATAAAATACATATTAAAATATAAGTACAAGATAAACCGTGCCTCTGTAAAAATAATGATAGCACTTAAGAAATCGGAAAATTAGCCTTGTAACAATGAAGCACATTACTAAGTATAAAAATAGAATAATACCTTTCGGTAAAAAGGCAAGATCTCCGGGCGATTTAACAGCTACAAGCATCCCCATCTCCAATTAAAAAAATTGCCTTACGTCGTGACTATTCCTACAAAACCAACCACCAAAAATCTCAATCTCCATTTAAGATATTGCCTATTTTAAGCGCTTATACGCTAAAGCATATGCACATGTTCCTCATAAGTCTATAAGCTGTAAAAATAGACTTGAAATATACAATCCTAATAATAACCGCATATGAACATGTTACAATAATATAAACCACAAAAATTAGGTTTTAATCAATGTTACAGTAACAGCGTGATAATGGAGATTAACCTGATGTCTCTGAATCAGAGGCGAAGACGGCGATGGTGGCGACAACGGTGGCGATGCGACATCATCAAAGGTGATGGTGTGACGGCAGCGATAGTTGCGGTGCTACGGCGGTGATGGTGACGGTGGGAAGATGGTGATATCCACAGAGATCGCCGGAGATCGCGGGTTTCATTTTTGGATTTGAGATGAGGGGGTGTTTGTTTATATGTGAGTTCGACTTATATTTTAAAAGATTTTGCCTTATTTTGAGATTGTTGAGCTTATATAAGACTATTATAAGTTCATAAATGTTAAAATAAGCTGAAAAATTATGGTTTATGAATATAAGTCGAATTAAAGAAGTTTTTATACAAGTTTAAAGAAAAATATTTTCAAAAATGAGAAATACGTTGCTGGTGATATTTTTATAGGTTTTGCTAATAGCGGCCCTAAAGTTTGTTATTAATAAACAATTCTTATTGGATGACATTTTCGATAAAAATAGATGAAATCCTTAAAAATCAAGATATGCAATAAACATTTCATTATGGGTAATTTAGTTTTTACAATTAATTGTAGTAAAAACGATCATATTATTCATGGCCTTAAAAGATGTCGTTAGCAAAATCCTATCTTTATATGTTCGTTTTTTTGTTTTTCTATTTACAAATAGGCCCTTTTTTTATTTGAGTGGTTGCAAAGAAGGTTATAATGACGTTATAATATATGTTTTTAGCAAGGCTGCCATGTAAAGAGGTGCGACACGTGCATTGGCATAGGGCCACCAACCAAGTAGGCCACCAAATTTGGAGTCCTTTATTATATATGGTTAGTATTTTATCATTGTATAGTATATAAGACATCGAGGACTATAATTTATGGATAAGGATTCTCTCATGTTGATTTGAACATGAGAGATAATGTTGTGTTTGTTATAATTGTACATTGTCATTATTGCAAGTCATTTATATTATTTTAATTCAAATGTACAATCATAAAAAGCACAACATTACCTCTCATCTTCAAATGAACATGAAAGGATCCTTATCCCTAATTTATATACTGGAATATGATAATTAGTTTCTATGGGACCAATTAGGCTTTGAGGCCCAAATTCTAATAGTATAAATAGACAAACGTGTATTATTAGATAAATAAAAAATGATTCTGGTGGTTTGGAGAGATGCCATATTGCGGCAATATTCTTTTATGGTCCATCCTATTATCTTCAATTTGTAATAGTTTTGCTCAAGGTTGTCAAAATCGTGATACTGCTCATATGATCGTACGATCCTACGATCCTACACAAAAACAACGATCAGGATCTTAACAAGATCGTAATCCAGATAGGATCGCAGCAAGATCGTAGGATCGTAGGATCGGATGGGATCGTATAAGATCGCCTATTATTAGTTTTTTTTTTTTTTTTTTTTTTTTTTTTTTTTTTTTTTTTTTTTGTATTAACTTATTAATTATAAGCTCGTGTCTTAAAGCCTAATGACTAAGAATTTTTCAAAAAAATAATTATTTTGGTGCTGTTAACTAATTGTCTCTTGCAAGATTAATGAGTGTAAAATCATTATGTTTTTATGAACTATTTAGAAATAGTTTAGATGTGTTTTTTTGGGTTTATTATGAAAAACTATTTCGTGCTTTGTAAAATGTCAGAAGCTTGTTTTTAAAGTAAACTATCTACATACTTGACCCAATTTTGTTCATATTTTATTTTATGTTACATATAAAAGCATGAATATTCCAATTTAATTTATTTGGTCTTCAAGAAAAACAATTCAGTAATATCAGAATATTATAATTTAATTTATTTGATCATCAAGAAGAAAAAATTTTGTGTTGCCCTCTATTATAATTATGTCGTTTCATTTTTAGATACAATCCTTTTATCTTTTTGCATTAATCTATGTATTGTAACAAAAAAGTTATAGAATCGCGTGCTAATAAATTAACATCATCTTTTTGCATAAATGTTATCACGAAAAACCTATAATAATATTAAAAAAAACATTAAAACAAGAAGTAGGTGCACCGTGGACGTATGTAGTAACTTTGTGCAAGTATGCATTGCAATATATCTAATATTCTACTACTACGATACTTGAACATATAACTTTTTCTTTTATCATCCATTTAGATTCGTTTATCATATGAAATATTATATAGAAATATATGCCCTTCAAAAAAAAATTATATAGAAATATAAAACTACAACCCATATACAAAAATATATACATTTTCATAGGATCTTACGATCCCGATCCGATCCTACGATTACGATCTTGCAAAGCCGAAAACGATCCTAGGTAAGATCCCGATCCTGACAACCTTGGACTTTTGCTACTTTTGCTACTTTTGCTAATAATCTATCTGGTAACGTTTCAAACTTAACTTTTATATTAAGATTTTTGTTTTTTAGGATACATTTTTTTAATCTTTTATGTTTCAAGTTTAATCGTTAACTTTTTAGCTACTCATTAATTGAATTAGTTATTTACTTTTTTTGTAATAAAAGGTAGCAATATAGTTTGTAGTACTTATTAGATATTTGTTGTTATTGTTTCTATGTATTTTAGAAACCATGGCACCTCCTAAATTGAGGAAACATGCATTTGGATATTCAAAACGTTTAAAGAAAAGAAAAACCGAAGAATCAAATAAGAAATAATTTGGGCTATGTATAGAAACATTAAAAGAAAGTCAGATTTTACAAGCGAGAATCTAAATGTTGATACTAACAATAGTGACAATGATATTTTTATGTATTATCAATGGATATTTTTATTTTTATTTTTACTTTTGGTATTTAGTGGGGCCTCCGTGTCGTCATGGCACAGGGCCACCGAAATTCACGAGATGACCCTGATTTTTAGTCGGCAAAAACTAGAGTCAGCAAAAGGCATTTTGTTTGTATATATCAACTATTATAGTGAAGTGGGTAGTGAATTTGTGCCTTGTTGATACATAGGTAATTAGGATTACGATTTCATGGTTCGTATATAATGCGCAAATAGCTTCTTTTTTTTTTGAAAGTTGATGCCCAGAAAATCTTACAAGATATTAAGGCTCTTAGTTTTTTGTGGTATAAGAATCGATCAAGAAATCGCTCGATTGAATGGAAAGATTGGTATTCTTTTAGTTTGATGTAAGCTGTTTGTATCTTTTGAATGCGCAAATAGCTGACTGGTAAATATTGTGCTTAGTTATTATGTATGTTACACGCTCGAGTCTTATGACTTGCAATCAACTTTTTATATGCCTTTTTTTATTTTATTATTATTATTATTTTGCTATAAAGCATTAAAGAAAAACAAAGAAAACCCGGAGGCCGGAGCAATGACGCAAACTAGGGGTGTTCATCGGTTCGGTTATCGGGTTATTCGGTTTATTCGGTTCGGTTAGTTCGGTTAAATTTTTTTTCTGGGTATAACCGAAAACCGAACCGAACCGAAATTAAATTTGATTCAACCGAACCGAAAACCGAACCCCTATAACCGAAAACCGAACCGAATAACCCGAATTACATAATTTTAATTATTTTTTTATTTAATTATATATATTTTTAGCACAAAATATTTTTTTCAAGCTTAAATCATGTTATATTTATACTAAAAAAGAGTTTTAGTGATTTTTTTTCATATATATACATAGAAAAAATATATATTTTATATGAATTCGGTTTTCGGTTTTCATTGTCAAAACTATATCCAACCCGATAACCAAATATTTAGTTCGGTTCGGTTCGGTTTTGACCAATTCGGTTCGGTCACAAATTCGGATCAGTTATTTTCGGTTCAGTTCGGTTTCGATTTTCGATTACTGTGGATATTACCCAATCCGTAAACACCCCTAACGCAAACAGCTCCTATATAATTTCTCCACTCCAAAAGCCCACCAGCTCTGTATAATTAGTAATGCAATAAGCCCACCAACTTTATAATTATTGTATTGTTATTATTTTAATTTTATCGTTATTCCTTTTATGAGTTTTATCAATATGTTTGTGCATGTGGCTTAAATATAACAATGTATTTACAGCTATTATACTGTATCTTGAGAGCGCTAAATTTAACTTTGATTGTTAAAATTTTATGAGCAAGTGACCCAAAACCAAAATATTTGTTAGATTTAGAGTCGGATATATTTGAGTCAGAAAGCAAAAATCATCTCAATGCATAACCTCTTCAAAGTTAAACAATAGTCGAGTTGCTTACAGAAGAATGTGTAGGCAGGGGCGGAGCCACATGCATGGTAGCGGGCTTCTTGTGGACATGCAAACTCCCCTTTTTTATCACAACCCACGTTTCAATCTCACAAATTTATAAGAAAATGAAGGGTCCAATTCAAAAGTCATGTTTGTTCATATCGGGTATATTACTGTCGTGAATATTTGACTACAAATAAATGTTCGTGGCCAACAAACGCTATCAACAACCTCAGGGTTCTGTTCATAAATTAGAGTTTAGAAAATCTAACCTACAATTTCATAATTATGTGAATGCAAAAACCAAACAACTCCACGTAAACGTTAATGTCAACAGTGGTGTAACACCCCAACCCAACAAGGGTAGAAGTGTCACATTCTGGTGTCATATCAGAACATACAATTAAAAGCGGAAGTCTTAAGAATAAAGTATCAAGTCATTTAAACAATGATTTACACGGAAAATTTCAAAACCCAAAATGTCTAAGATAAAATGTAATCTCAAAACAAAAGCCCGCCAAAATAAGTCCAAATAATAAGGTGACTAGGGTTGGTCCACTCAGATAATCCAACTCTCAGCCCATCAAAGCCCATCTTCAAACCTAAAATCTGCCGCAGGAAAAGAAATGCGGCTGAGCTTAAAAAGCCCAGTGAACAGATATAACAAAACGAAAGCTAAATAAAATCTGAAATGCAAAATGAAACAAGGGAAACGGATAACAAAGTCGCAGCGGAATGAGAATAATGAGTCAAAGAGGATCCTGCAGAACACAATTATACAGATATCCAAAACGAACAGATAACAAGGAGAATTAAGCAAAGCAAAGCATCGATGACATAAAAACAAGCACAAACAAACCAGGCATACAAAGACTGAAACATAAGCAAACATAGCAGGCGTCACATCTATACAACATATATGTCATACAATTAATTCAGGAAAACAGGAGACATACAAGCCAAACAGATATCTACAGGAAAGCGGAAGCAATTAATTAATAAGTGAGCATGGCAATTCACACAGGTCAAAACCCTTAGTTGAAAGCATAACCAGCATCATAACAGTGGAAGTACTAACAGCAGTCAACACATGGCAGTCACATGTAATAAGTAGGAATACAGTATAAAGATATAATAAATGAATTAAAGACATAGCAAGGCAACTAAATAATTTAACAAGCCAGACGTCACAAGCTGAACCATTTACCCAATTTAAACCGTAGCATTAACCGAAATGCAAACATGGCAGGTCAACAACAAGCAGATAAGGAAACTATCAGATAATCATAGTCCACGAAATTATCTGAACAAGTACACAAAATAAGCAGACAAAACTATCGATTACACATTGGCATGGCCACCAGACAATTCAGAGGGTCACATAACAGTGAGATCACATATCATCAGATGACCACAGGTAAATCAGATAACCGTTTATTAATCATATCATAGCAGGGAAATCAGTAGTCGCATAAAACATGAATAGCATAATCAAATCCAATAAACATATAATAACCCGGTACGTGAATGAAACGATAGTATGAAGTAACGGAATGAGAGTGTAACAGATCAAAGCAATGGAACATATATATCTTGGTAGTAGAGTGAGTCATATAAGGGTATTGGGTAAAGGACAGTCAATTCAGAATATGGTGCAGTGGGGAATCCAGAAGGTACAATATAGGTATATCAAAAGTGTAAGGGTTATCAGAAATCTATCCCGAGCCAACAAAACAAACCAATATCAATAGTGGCAATAGCAGCCAAGTATCCAATAGTAACCATTGTATTCGGAGGGGTGACCTCGGAATACCAAACCAATATGAGGGGAGACCTCAGTAACCAGTGGAGTAGCTAGCTCCCAAAATGTGAGGGGGTGTATTGCACACACGCACCACATCACCAAAACAAATCATATCATATCAAATTCAAATCAAATCAAATCTAGGATGCATCCATACGCCCCTGCAAAACAATAGTGGCCATACAATATATCTGAAGCGCGCATAATCAATACAAAATAGGGACGGTGTGGAACATCACTCAACCACACTAAAGTCATGCCATTGGTGCATCAATGACACGGACATGGAACCCCCATGCCTAGTTAATGGCTCGGGTATCAATCTGAAGGGTCAGACAAAAGTTCAAAGTGTAGCGATATATATGTCTTCATAAACAAAGGTGCAATATCAGTAGTTCACAATTCAGAGGTTCATAGCAATAATTCAATATCAAGATCCAATATCAATATTTCAATAACAAAGTTTCAATAGCACACATATAATAGCACAGGTCAATAGCAAAAGTTCAATAGCAAAGGGTTCAATAACGAAAGGATCAATAGCAATGGTTCAATATCAAAGGGGTCAGCAGTAAGCAAAGGTTCAATATCAGAGGATCAATAGCAAGGAAAGCATAGCAATGAATATCATAAGCGAAACAAAGTCGAAGGCCCAGAAAGTCATGAGAAACCCCTACTGAAAAGGGATAGAATATCTGTACCTTAGCACAGCAAAGCAAACACCCGAAAGCACAAAGGATAAGCTAACCCCTCCTTCGTGGATCTACATAACAATGGTTTGAGTTTAGAAAACTATTTTATATCCATCATTGTTCATATAAGGATTTCATTCTATTTTTAGAAATTTTCCATTTTTTGTAACTTTCTGAATTGAGCAACTTTTCATATTTAGTAAGTTTCCCAAATTAGTAGCTTTAGGGTTCATATCCTTAATTAGTCCATTTAAAGTTAAATATAATAACTTATCAATTTAGGGTTTAAAGTGTAACTTATCAATGTTTAGGGTTCATTGCGACAAGTAACCAAATATTTAAAACTCAATAATATTATTATGATAGTCTAAGGTGCAAAGCGTCAATTCATAATTGTTTAAGGTTTGCATGTAACAATTCTTAAAGATGAGGAATGAAGTGAAAATATTAATATTTAACATGCAACTATATTAGCTACTCGTACAGTACTTTAGAATTCATTTTTAGATGTTACTTGTTTCATACTTCATTTCGCTAGATAATCACACTGGTTCGCGGTTCAAATGACTTACCGGCACAACTAGGTAAACACATGTAATGACTAATCCCCAACTCTATTTCCCCGAAACACTTTCAACACACCGTACAACTTATCCTGATAACCCCGCGAATACCCTCGAAAACATGCATGCACACTCGAATATACATAAGCAAATTCATCTCGACACACTTTCACTTTGGATCGCGGCTCATAAAACTCACACTTACGACTAGATGAACATGCAAATGAACTAACGCCTGACTCGTCTCCCATGACCTCCTTTCAAAACACCAATCAACACACACAAAAATCCCGCGATCACCCTCAATTTCACCCCCACGAGACCATTGCCCATATCCTTATAAAACAGTTTGTACCCACAAGCATTGATTCGATTACACCATTAGATACATTCTTATGACCCACCATTCAAATTAAGGACCATGCATGCATACATATGTAAATCAACATATTCGAATGTTTCAAAACAGAAACTAGATTCACACACAATGTTCAAATATTCGTGATTTATGGTTCTAATATATACGTATCATATTTTTGTGCATGGTCCCATAATAGTTTCAAACATATGCAAGCTGAATGAAGGGTTGATCGAATAGAAAAGAAACCATACACTCGACCTCATTGTTAACATGAATTCTTATTGTGTTTTCCCTTGCGTTCATCTTTTATGTTACGAAGATATATACGATACTTCCTTCGTTTAAATATTTTTATGACGACTTGCATAATTACGAGATGTAGTAGAAAACGATGCGTATATCATATTAATGGGTAACAGGTTAATGTATCTCATGCATGACAAAGATGGTAGCGATAATATCTTGGGCCCGAACCAAAAAGTTTATCGAGGATAAAGGAAGATGGTACTCCACTCGACTGCACACGAACACCAAGCGCTGCTACAAAACTTGGCAACAAACGCGACTTAATTTTGCAACTCTAAACCTCGAACTCGAATTGAATCATGCGAAGTCTAGGCTTTGAAATGCCCTCGTACACAAATAGAAACCAGGACACAAACGTATATGCGAGCACAACCTAAGTTAGCCTTCGACTCTTGTATCTTGCAAAGAACATATAATTTGGACTTGTTCAGGTTTTATTTCATGAGCTTCTGGAAAGAGTGATTTTAGTGGTTTAACAAAGTGGAAATGGGATGCGAAAAGGTGATATAAGGCATCTGCTAAACGAACTTCTCGAAAATAAAGGGATGTGATGAAGGAGTTGTATTGACCGATTATTCAGGAGACTAAGTGTAGGGGATATGTAATAATAACGAACACTGTGGATATGCTTAATACTCTGAAAGGCGTGTGAACACTTTCAGATCGAATCAATTCGGCGGTTCTACCGAAATATTCAATCGGATACAGTTCAGAGTTGAGAAGTTTCTGTATGCGTGTGTCTGAGATTTTATGAACCAGTATTTTTGATAATGACCAAACAAACCGTATATAACATGTTACGGGATAACTGCCAATGGCAGTTTTAGGATTTCCAAGTTGTCAAGTTTTGTCCCTCAATTTTCGAAAGTTAATTTCTGAGGAACAACACTTCAGCAGAATTAAAGCTTCAGCAGAATCATACTACTTCAGCAGAATCACACTACTTCAGCAGAAATGAATCCGTCAGCAGAAATGAAAATTCAGCATGAATTCTTTACATAACACCAGGGGCGCTGCCCCCGGACCCCCCGTCCCTTAGGGGCTTCGCCCCTAAGATCATAACAAATTCAAGTAGGTGTGCACTCCGCACCTCCAAACCTAAATGATGTATTATTATGATGAAATTGGTCAAAACAAGTTAATCCAATTACACTAAAATATCGAACATTCCTCCCCTATTTTAGTGCAATCCTTGATTAACTAAAACAAGTAATCTCAAACAATCAAACTTTTGCATAAATGAAATGTCGTGACGATTGAATTTCACATTAGTACATTACACATTCCAAATATTCGAATACCAGAGTGTCGCTAAGGATTGAACCCTGGGAATTCAATATGAATACACGAAGATAATGTACACAAAAGTTTACATACATAGTAGTTCTATCTTGACACATGTTTTACTAGCCTATGTCCTTATCCTTTATAAGCATGTCAAAGCCAAGTCCCAGCTTCTTGAAGCGGCTAAACTTCATGCTCATATAGGTAGCTTTTTTAGTCTTGCACCTACAATGCAATTTGTCAAAAAAGCTATTAAGAATATATTCATTCAACCTCCCTAACTTGTAGGTCTGAACACATACCTTGGGATGATTCTTCAAATGTGTTCCAATCTCTAGATATTAAGCCTTCCACATTGAATTCAGCACCTAGCGTCATACTAGATGGGAATTGGGTATCTTGATATCAGAGATTTCTGATGGACTTTAATCCCATCCCTATAGCCGAATTTTTCACGAGATCTCTATTCAACCCTTTGGTTAAATGATCGGCTAAATTGTGTTGTGTTTTCACAAACACCACAGATATCACACCATTCGTGATAAGATCACGTAATATGCTATGTCTAACACCTATGTGTCTAGACTTCTCATTATACACTTGACTGTATGCCTTAGCCAAAGTAGCTTGACTATCACATCTGATAGAAATGGATGATATCGGTTTAGGCCACAATGGAATTTCATAAATTAAGTTCCTTAGCCATTCAGCTTCTTTACCAGCTGCTGCTAATGCCACAAACTCAGATTCCATTGTTGAATCAGTTATGCAAGTTTGTTTCTTAGATGCCCAGCAAATGGCACCACCTCCAAGTAGGTATACCCAACCAGTTGTGGAAGAATGATCTTCCTGATTGGAAATCCAACTTGCATCTGAATAACCTTCAAGAACAGAAGGGAATCCACTATAAGTCAAACCATAATCCATTGTTCCTTTCAAGTACATAAATACTCGATTAATTGCTCGCTAATGGATTAAACCTGGATTGTGAGTATATCTACTCAACTTTCCAACAGCAAAGGCTATATCAGGTCTAGTACTAATCATGGCATACATTAAAGATCCAATAGCCCTTGAATATTCAAGTTGATTCACAGCAACACCTTTATTAGGCACAAGTTTGGTTGTGGGATCCATAGGAGTACCTATAGGAGAACAATCTTTCAGATTAAACTTATCCAACATCTTCTCAATATAATGTGATTGAGAGATAGTAATGCCATGTTCTCCACGTATGATCTTAATGCCAAGAATCACATCAGCCTCCCCCATGTCCTTCATCTCAAATTTAGAGGACAAGAATTCTTTTGTTGCATCAACTTGATCTTGGTCAGTACCAAAGATCAACATGTCATCAACATACAAGCAAATGATTACTCCTTTACCGGAAGCATCAAACTTGCTGTATACACACTTGTCTGCTTGGTTTAATGCAAAACCATTAGACAAGATAACATCATCAAATTTCTGATGCCACTGCTTGGGAGCTTGCTTCAAGCCATAAAGAGACTTAACCAATTTACAAACCTTGTTTTCGTTACCAGGCATGACAAAACCTTTAGGTTGTCTTATGTAAATCTCTTCATCCAATTCACCATTCAGAAAGGCTGTTTTAACATCCATTTGGTGAATTACAAGATTATGTATAGCCGCAAGTGCTAACAATAATCTAATGGTGGTAATCCTAGCAACAGGAGCATAGGTATCAAAGAAATCAATACCTTCCTTTTGTCTAAAGCCTTGGATGACCAATCTGGCTTTATACTTGTCTATGCTTCCATCCACCTTCATCTTCCTTTTGAAGATCCATTTACTATTCAATGGTTTAAAACCAGGTGGTAAATCAGACGGTTTCCAAGTATTATTGTGCACAATAGAGTCAATCTCATCTTGGATTGCCTCTTTCCAAAATGCAGCATCCCTTGAAGCCATAGCTTCACTGTAGGTCCTAGGATCTTCATCAACATTGAAACAATATTGATATTGAATTTCATTCCTTGATCCTTCAACCAAATATAGTTGGAAATCGCCACCAAAAGATTTGGTTTTTCTTGCTCTTACACTCCTCCTAGGCTCAGAAGGCTCAGAAGGAGAAACAGTCACTTGGTCAGATGCACCAAAGTTACTAGAACTTGCAATCATGTCTGCAGGTTTAGGTAAAGATGTAAACCTATCCTCATTGCCAAAATCAGCATCTCGTGACTCAATTACAGAGTGCACGGATACATAATCATTAGGTTCTATGACATAGAATCTATAGCACTTAGAATTCTCAGGATAGCCAGTGAATACACAATCTATACCTCTTTGACCTATATTATTTATTTTAGGATCAGTCAATCTTACCACAGCTCTACAGCCCCAAACTCTGAGATAACTCAGTTTTGGTGGCTTTTTATGCCAAAGTTCATAAGGGGTTATCTTGTTCCTTTTGTTAGGAACTCTATTTAATAAATAACAGGCTGTCAACATAGCCTCACCCCAAAATCCATCACTTAGGCCAGAATAGCATAACATGGAATTAACCATTTCTTTTAATGTCCTATTCTTTCTTTCAGATATACCATTTTGTTGTGGGGTATATGGAGCAGTGGTCTGATGTATTATACCAGTAGATTGAAAATATACTAGATCATAATATTCACCTCCCCTATCAGTGCGAAGTGTTTTAATCTTCACACCATGATAAAGCTCTACTTCCTCTTTATAAATTTTAAATTTATCAAGAGCTTCATCTTTTGTATGACACAAGTAAACATAGCAATATCTAGTAGCATCATCAATGAAAGTAACTACATACTTTTTATTACCAAGTGAAGGTGTTGAATGAAAATCACACAAGTCACTGTGTACAAGTTCTAATACCTAGTATCTCTAATGACATTCTTGGTGAAAGGTTGTCTAGTTATCTTAGTCAACACACAAGTTTTACACTTTTCACCATTCAATTCAAAAGCAGGTATTAGACTCATTTTTGACATGTCTTTCATTCTCTTGTAATGTACGTGTCCTAGTCTAGCATGCCATAATTCAGATTTACCACAATTATTGCTAGAACTAGTAGAAGCCATGCAAACAGAATTATTAAGAAACGAAACATCCAAATTTAATTTAAACATGCCATTCAAATATCCAAAGCCAATAAAGGTTCCATGTCTAGACAATATGTACTTGTCGCTTTCCAAGACTTGCTTGTAGCCACAATTATTTAATACAATACCAGATACTAAGTTCTTACGAATTCCAGGTACATACACAACATTGTTTAAAAGTAAAGAGTTTCCAGAAGTAAAGACTAGATTAACAGATCCTAGTCCTTTAATCGGTTCAGTTGCAACATTTCCCATCTTTAATAAAGATCCATCTTCAATTGGCTTAAAGTCCTTGAACCATTGAAGATTTTTGCATACATGACATGTTGCTCCTGAATCCACCCACCATGATAAATCATCATCCTGTACATAGAATGTTTCAGAAATTATTGATACATAATAATTTTCAACAGAATGATCAGTAGGTACCAAAAACAAACCTGATTGCTTTCCAGGATCCTTGGATCCACTAGCACCAGCCTCGTTTTTTCCTTTACCTCCACCCTTAGACCTGCAATCTTTCTTAAAGTGTTCGGGTTTCCCACACTTCCAACAGGTCACCTTTGGTTTCTTATCAGAACCTTTGTTGTTATTGCTTTACCACTTTCGTTTCCCTTTACCAGCCTTAGAGGATTCACCCTCCTCCACCATGTTCACAGAAGAACCAGCCATGGTTTTAGTACCACCAACAGAACCCCTTTCCATATCACGTATGGATTGTTCAATTTGGAAATGACTTCCAAGTTCAACCAGATTCAATTCCTCTTTCTTATGTTTCAGATTGTTTTTAAAATCCTTCCAAGAGGGGGGCAGTTTATCTATGATACTAGAGACAGAAATTGATTCATCCATTTTCATATCATATTGTGCAAACTGTCCTAAAATCCTTTGCAATTCGTGGTACTGTTCCATGACAGGCCTAGTGTCTACCATTTTATAGTTATTAAAATTACCAACTAGGAATTTCTTACTAGACGCATCTTCTGCCATGTATTTGGCTTCTAGGGTATCCCATAATTCTTTTGCAGACTCTACGTTTTGATAAATATCAAATAAGGAATCAGACATACCGTTAAGAATATGACCACGACATATGTAGTCTGCGTTTTCCCACTTAGAACGATTACGAGTCTGTTCCAGCGTTTCATTCTCAACAGCCTCAGGGCACGGGGTACTCAGAACATACACCACTTTCAAATTCGTCAGATAAAAATGCATCTTTTTCTGCCATCTACGAAAATCCTGCCCAGAAAACTTCTCCAACTTTGCAAACGTCTTGTTCAGATCTTTCACAGAATCAGGGTTCGTCATCTAAATTGATTCGATCTTTGTAGGGGATATGTAATAATAACGAACACTGTGGATATGCTTAATACTCTGAAAGGCGTGTGAACACTTTCAGATCGAATCAATTCGGCGGTTCTACCGAAATATTCAATCGGATACAGTTCAGAGTTGAGAAGTTTCTGTATGCGTGTGTCTGAGATTTTATGAACCAGTATTTTTGATAATGACCAAACAAACCGTATATAACATGTTACGGGATAACTGCCAATGGCAGTTTTAGGGTTTCCAAGTTGTCAAGTTTTGTCCCTCAATTTCCGAAAGTTAATTTCTGAGGAACAACACTTCAGTAGAATTAAAGCTTCAGCAGAATCATACTACTTCAGCAGAATCACACTACTTCAGCAGAAATGAATCCGTCAGCAGAAATGAAAATTCAGCATGAATTCTTTACATAACACCAGGGGCGCTGCCCCCGGACCCCCCGTCCCTTAGGGGCTTCGCCCCTAAGATCATAACAAATTCAAGTAAGTGTGCACTCCGCACCTCCAAACCTAAATGATGTATTATTATGATGAAATTGGTCAAAACAAGTTAATCCAATTACACTAAAATATCCAACACTAAGTAAAATATTCCATGCACCTACTTAATTATAGGAAAAATAGGATGGTACATATAATATTTAATTTATGTTAACGTAGCTCTCTCATTTTTTTTTATTTATTTATTTTTTTTTTATTATTTTTTTTAAAACAATAATAATGGTATTACCATAACTGTAGTTATTGTAAATTTAGGGTATTATAAGTGGTGCTTTTAAATCATAACACTGAAGGATAATGCATAGAAAACCAAGCACTACGATAACATTTGTTATCAGATGATTGGTCTTTCATTCCTATAACGTCTAAAGTAAATTTTAACATTTAACCTTTTGCCATTAATCTGTCAAAAAATAACAAATCACACACGTCCTGTTTATAAATCTGAAAATATGCTGAGTACGAAGGAGTTGTAGACTGATGGGTTGCTTAAAAATTTAAATTAGTTGAAGGATTGTGAAATTTTCAGATTTAGCCATTGGTTTGGCTTCATTGGTTGTGATAAAAAAATCTGATGGAGAAGAGGGCTGTTTGGATTTTGGTTTAGTGACCGGTTACTTGACTAGCGGGTAAAAAAAATCCTTAAGTTGCACAACAAAATAACTTTGATACATTAAATTGAGAAAAAAATAGTCGGGTACCTTAAATTGAAATTGAACATAAATTTAGTACCTTTTTATGCTATTTGCCCTTTAAAATATACATTATTTTTACTAACATAGTTGATACGTAGCAATAAAGTATCTCTTTTGTAATTATTTTCTTTTCGAGTAATGCTATTTAGACCTACTAATCAAGCCTAAATACATGCCTAATGCATAAATCACTTGTACAATTGTATTATGTAATTTCTCTCTCCAAATTCCCACCAATCATTTTTAAAATCAACCAATCAAATCATTAGGTACATTTGTAGGCTTGATTAGTAGGCATAACAATCATTTTTCTTTTCGTAAATACCATAAATTGTATAATGCTAAATATAATATAGAAAACTATTGTGATCACAGTTTATACTAATTCAGATTCTTTAAGTTTTCGGTATATACTTTGTTAGCATGTAAAAATTTATATGATATTATTAACCATATACGTTTTGTAAATGTAATACATTTCGTCCATTTTTCTAATGTTATGGTTTCGTTAAATTATTAACATTCCTTTAAATTAGATTGTTTATAAAATGACAAGCGGTATAATACAATTTTCATGGCATTTTATTTCTTTATTTTCTCGTAATAATTGTTAACTACGTCAAGTAGAGCACTTATGTTGCCAATAACTAAACCCGACCCGATTCGGCAGACTATATTGAAAACAACAAATCTTTCTCGATGCCCCCTTTAGTCACATTTTCTGGCTCCGCCACTGTGTGTAGGCGCATAATAAGAGGAACATGCCGATGTCGAGGCAAAGTGGATGTCATTATCAAGCAATGTTGTAAAAATCGCTCAGTGGTATCATGGCGGTTCACCTCCGCCAAACGCCATAGCCGTCATGGCGGAGACAATAAATTATAAAGAAATTTATTTAAAAAATAAATATTAGCAATATTAATTATAAAAACTAGCTCAAATTAAAACAAAATCAATAAAATTGAAGTATACCACAGTGAAATTGAAAAAAAAAAAAAAAAAAAAAAAAAAAACTAGATCTGAAGTTGACCGCCCGTTGACCGGTCCGCCGCCTAGGCCGATTTTGACAGCCAAGCTCCGATTTTGATCAAAACGGAAATTAGACTGGTATGGTAAATGTGGCGGTGGACCACCGCCAACCGCCATGGCGCCGCCATATCAGATGTCATGTCCGATTTTTACAACACTGTTATCAAGTATGGTGACTGGTGAAGAAATAAAATAAAAAAAATAAGAAAGAAAAACATAATTGATAAATGTGTTAGAGGAAATAAAATTAAAAAGATAAAGAAAGAAAAACAATTCATAAGTGTGTTGAGGAAATAAAATAAAAACACAAGAAAGATATAAAAAAAACTGGTAACCAACGATCGATAGTTCATCAATAACATGATGTGTTAGGAATTAGAAATTCCAGGTATTAAAGAGTCGGTCACCTCAAGTATATGTAATCGTTAGAATGCTCATAGTCGTAGTTATTTTTAGTTAAGTAGTATTTGGTTAAGTAACACCGTGGAGGACGGACGGGTCTTTACCCACTGTATGCCTGATCCACAGCCCGTTGAGTGGCGTTTTATGTAAGACTATAAATACTCTCTACCTCCCAAGGTAGAGAGTTGGAGCTCATAATAATATCTTTCACTTTCTCTCACTAAGTTCCCTAAACCTCTAACTTTCTCTCTCTAGAATTCCATTTATACGCCAACTTGGTGCTTTAGTTTGATGTGTAAGTGAAAACTAATATCTTACAATTGGTATCAAGAGTCATGGTTAGATCATATCTTGCACATCTTTGGATTTCTAGTAGTTTTTAGGTGGTTTTTGAGTTTGAAAAAGTTTAGTGGTTTGTGCATCATTTGGTTGATTTCTTGTGTTAAAGCTTGGATTGTGTTAGTACTTTTACGTTTAGAGTCATCACAAGTGTTTAGGTTTTCATTTGGTAACCTTGAATCATCTTGGTTGGGTTGTTTTTGGATTGAAAAGTGATTTTTGTGTTGTTTTCTTGCTAGCGACTTGACCTACGGATTTGTTTCTTAGTAGCGACTTGCTTTACAATTTTGTAGCGAGTTGCAGTTTTTGGAGCTAGCGACTTAGGCCTAGCGACTTACAGTACAAGTAGTGGACTCTCCACTACGGGTAGCGACTTGGTGTTAGCGACTTGGTCAGTAGCGAGTTGCTATTTAGCGACTTGAATCTTTAGCGACTTGATTAGCGAATTGCTGCCAAAATTTTGCTAGCGACTTGAGGCTTAGCGAGTTACTATTTAGCGACTTGCCTTTGTTTAGCGACTTGGGACTTTAGCAACTTGGTGGTATAGCGAATTAGGTGTTAGCGACTTGGTGCATTATCCTCTAGCGACTTGGGTGATTTTTTTACGGTTTTCTCTTGATTTAGTAAAATCCCGTGAAAGAATCTATTTCCCGGTTTAATCATAGAGTTATAAAATCCCGTATAATCTGTTAACATGTCTACCAACGTTCCTACTATCATCTCCACTGTTGCCGAGGATGTTCAAGCAACTGGTTCAGATACTCGTCCACCCATGCTTGACAGAACTGACTACGATTCTTGGGCTCAACGAATCAGATTGTACTGTCTTGGAAAGGAAAATGGTGTCAACATTCTCAAATCCATTGATGAAGGACCGTATCGAGTTGAGACGACTAGAGATGTACTTGATACTGCTGAAGATGAAACTCTGATTTACGGAATGGACAGACCAAAGATGTATGATGAGCTTGATGATAAGGAGAAAAAGAGATTAGATGCTGATATCAGGGCTTCTAACATTGTTCTTCAAGGTCTTCCTAAAGACATCTACAAGCTGATCAATCACAACACCGAAGCAAAGGCAGTATGGGATAATGTCAAGATGCTTCTCTCAGGTTCTGAATTAACTATGGAAGACAGAGAATCACAACTCTATGACGAATTTGAACACTTCAAGATGAAACCAGATGAGAGTGTCTATGAGTACTATGTGAGATTTCATAAGTTGGTGAATGATATGAGGAACATCAGAATGACTATGCCTAACATTCATATGAACTCAAAATTTGTGAACAACATGAATCCCGAATGGCACAAGTTTGTCACCTCTGTGAAGCTCACTAAAGGATTGAAGAATACAAACTATGAGCAACTCTATGCCTTCCTCCTTCAGAATGAGAGACATGCTATGTTTGAAAAAATGATTCTTAATCAGTTCAAAACCAACCAGGGAGAGACAAGCTCGTCTAATGACTCAACTGCCTTCTACTCAAACATCGGAATCACAACCAAAGCCTCACAAGTCATACCTATGGGTAATGGTAATCACAAACTCATTCCTGATCCTTTGTTCAAACAAGCTGATGCTGATGCTCACGTGGGTAACATCATTAATCAACTAGCTCTTCTGATTAGTCAAAACATGAATTCTCTCCCACAAACCAACAACAACCTCAGAACAGCATCTAACCCACACAATCAAGCTACTGTTAAAGATGGGAGGATCGTGGTGCAACCAGTTCAGGAAAGACAGTATGATCAGGGAAGAGGTGGAGCTGGTAGAGGTTATGTTGGTAATCAGAATCGAGGAAGGAATGGCAATCAAGGTCAAGCTAAGCCGATCAAATGTTATAACTGTGGTGGTGAGGGACACATTGCAAGGAACTGCACATCTCCAAAACGTCCACAGAATGCTGATTACTTCAGAGATAAGATGCTGTTTGTACAAGCTCAGGATAATGGTGCTGCTTTGGATGAAGAGGAATTGTTGTTTCTTGCTGAGGGCAATGCCAAGACCTATGATGCAGATGTGGATGAGCAGCCTATTCAGGAGATAGGTCACAATCATCAGAATGCCTTTCAAGTCGCTGATTGTGATGCATACGACTCTGATGTGGATGATGGACCTACTGCACACACAATTTTTATGGCTAGCATTTCTCCAATGGTTTCTCCCAAGGTCTCTTCTTCACCACAAGCTGGCCCATTGATGAGTGTGTAAATACTCATCATTTTTGGGTCTATCTGAACTGCAAAACGTCTAAAAATGCTCAGAAATGCATCAAAATACTGAAAATATTCCAAAATTGCATTTTATATGTTTCAGATGCAAAATGTTTAAAATCAGATGAAAAATGAGCTAAGTTTGCATAATTGGCAGTTTCAGTCCCCTAAGTTTCTAAAGTTGTCAAAAACAGTCCCTGAGCACATAATTTCAAAAGTAAAATCACCAAAGGTTCTTTTTAAATCATAACTTGTCAAATTTAGTCCTTTGGTGAAAAATATAAAAAGTTTGAGAAAATTACAAGTTTGGTCCTCCAACTTTGAAAATTGGCAAAAATGGCCCCTGGAAAATTGGAAAATGTCAAGATTGGTCCTTGCATTATTGAAACTTGTCACTTTTAACCCTTGGATCAACTTTGCATAATTGGCAGAATAGGTCCTTTGATTTTCAGAAATGGCAAGACTAGTCCTTGTTTTATTAAACCCTTTAAACACCCAATGGACCCTTGTCATAAACCCTTGACCCCTGCCATTGCCTGTTGGACCCCTGCATTTTGAACCCCCATGTTTAATATTAAATCACCAGTCAAATTGGGTCAAACCTTCACGGGTTTCCCTCCTTTTCACCCTCTTCCCTGCCAAACCTGTAACACTCATAGCACCCCATCCCCCCAGCTCATAACCCACTCAACTTGTTCCCCCCACCTCTCCTAACAATCCAAATAAGCATTGATTACTTCCCCCTCTTTACACTCAAGCACCCACTGGCAAAAAGTTTTTCCCGCCAAAACCAATCAAGGGCCAATATCACTTAAAGTCATCCAATGGTTGTAAACACAGCTGGGATTTGCAGAGAGAGAGAGAAGAAGACATGTGGGTGTATAAAAAGGAAGGTTGAAGCAAGATAGAGGGAGTAGTTAGTTTTTAATTTTTCTTAAATGTCGTTTTTTTAAATTAATGTACTAGTTTAAGCCAAAATGTTGTAATTTCAGTTTATTTGTATCTCCTTTAAGTTAAAATATCATTGTATTGTACTTTTGAGAATTAATTTCAAGTTTGGTTTAAGTTCCAAGTTTTTAGTTCACTGTTGAAAATATCAGTATCCAGTTCTTATTCATAAGCTCTCAGAAGCTTATTTTTAAACTCAAATCAGCTCATTTAAGCTTATCAAAGCTTTTTGTAAGCTTAAGCATCCATTTCAAGCAATTTTGACTCTTGGTCAATAAAAGTCAAAATGGTGCAGTTGGATGTGGAAATGGATAATGGGGTTGTTGCAGAGCCTTGGATGGGGTTTGAATAGATAGGTTAGCTTAGGATTGGGTTCTGGTTTAAGCCTGCAAACAAGCTGGAGCTATGTGAGTGGTATTTCATTTTTCAGTTTTCATCCATCTTTGCATATTGTGCTTGAATGTATATATGTGGTCACAATTAGTTTAAATGTGTTTATGCAGTTGTATTTAGGTCACTTAAACTCAGTTTGATCAATAACTCTAGCCTGTTCATTAGTTAGCTTCATTTATTTTGCAAATCAGTCATATAAGGGATGTTTGGATTTGCTGTCAAAAATGTTTTAGAAGCTTAGTCAGAGGTAGTTCATTGTTGTTTCATGCTTGTTAACCTCAATTGAGTTCATTGCAGTCATCATTTTGTGCATACACAAACTCTAAGTCAAAATCTCAATAAATCTGTCCTAAGTGCTTCACTGTTGGATTTTTACAAATCCAAAAACTTGTTTTGTGTCTCAAATTCATAGGTATAGCTTGATTCAGTTTTATTTCATCATTATACATCATTATCAGTCCTTAAATCATGATCAAACCTCAAATTGGTCAACATTTCAGTTTTGTGAAAAACTCAAGATATTGAAATTCTCAGTTTTTGCTCAACTGAAAGGATTTTTCATGGGCTCATTTTTGAGTCAAATTCAATGAAATTTGTGGTTTTAAAAAATCCTACTGGTCTATTTTCTTATGTCCATTTTAGTATATTTTTGTGAATTTTGTTTAAGTCCCAAATGAGCTTGTCAAAACAAGCTTATGTGCCCTGTGCAGAGCACTAAGCTGCACAGGGATTATGCAGTTTTTGCAGCCCTTGCACAGGGCTTAGTATAGCTTAACTAGGTCTGATTTTTGGTTTAGACACTCTCACCCAGGTCTAGTCTAGGTTCCAATTGTTGGTTTTCACATTCAGCTTATTTTGAAGCTTGTGCATAAGCTCAAAGTAGCTACCCAAAATATGTTTTAGCTTATTAACTCAAAAACATCAAATCTTTGCAATTGGTTATTCAGAGGTTATAGATAGTTGTTACTTGTTGCTTTTGAGTTCCTTTAGCATATCCAAGCTTCTGTTTCAGTGTGATGGTCATTTGGTAGCTTTTGGCTTATTGCTAGTGCTTATTCATAAGCCCATTCCTCATCAGTTTCAAAGTCCTCCACACAAACCCTGTTTTTTATATTTTTCTTAGATTCTAAATAATATTTTAGAGTTTTCCTGAAATTTTCATATTTTTCCAAGCTTGTTTGCTATTTTTCTTAATTTAAATTAGTTTTTAAGCATTTTTAATTAGCTTTAAATACAATTAATTAAGAAAAGGTTCAAAAAAATAATTTTTCATTTTTCTTAAGTTAAGATAAATATAAAAAGCTAAAAAAGTATTTTTCCAAATTTTTCTTAGTTAAATTTGTATTTTTAAATAATTTAATTAGTTTTTAATAGTTTTTAATTCCTAGAAAATCCAAAAATAATCAGAAAAATACAAAAATAGTTTTGAAAATTCTATTTTGTTATTTTAGATTTTTCTAAGTCTCAATTTTATTTTTCTAGCTTTATTTCCTATTTTCTTGTATTTTAGGTAATTATTTATTAGTTAAAAATAGTTTTTAATTAATAATAATTAGGTAATTAGTTATAAAAATAATTTTTCTTTTCTATAAATTTTCTTTTATCATTAGGTTTGTAAAAATGTCATTTTCATATTTTTAGGACTTTTATTTCTTAGATATTACTTTTTATTTTGTACGTTTACGTAATTTTTATTTAAACGTAAGTTTTAAGTTTTAAACGTTCATCAATTTTAAAAATAGTGATAGCGTTTATTTAATATTTTTTATCTTTTTAAATTTTCTTTAATTTGCATTTAAGCCTCTGTAATTTGTTGGCTTTTCCTTAGTTATAATAATTCAAATCCTTCTTTTCCGTTCAAATCTCTCGATCACTATTCGTCGGGTGATCCATTGCATAGCTCGCTGGGACATAACGACCCGGGGAAACACTATACTCCCCAGATCTTCATTGAGTTCGTTCCTGAACCGTTTTAAGTTTCTTACAATCGGCCATTCACAAGTGGCCGGCTTGCGTGATAAAACTTGACTGTTCGGGAGCGCATCAAAATTTTGGCGCCGCTGCCGGGGAACTGTGCTGATTATCTTTCGTTTAGCAGATTAGTGATTTGGATATTCACTCCTTGTTTATACCATCTGTATGTGTTTATATTTTCTTTTTCAAAAACCCAAAAAGATTTTCATTCTTTGTTTTTACAAGATGTTTTTCAAAAATACCAAAAACATTCATCTTTACCCTCTTACCCTTTTTGATTCTTTATCCCTTTACCCTCTATCCATTTGATTCTATCTTCTTCTATTCTCATGGAATCTCTCGAGGACGAATTCTGGGACGAAGTTGAAAAACTTCAGACTTTATCGCAAATGTCAAGAATTCGTGTTGTTCGTGATGATCCATTAATTCTGCGTAGGGATATGGAACGAGAAACCGGGGTGACAAAGGACCAGGTACTTCCCTCTAATAATGGAAGTTCTAAATACGTCCAACCTACGGTTATCCAAAGCTCTAAACCCTCAATTGCTCCTAAGCCGTCTAGAATTGATTCTAAACTTTCACGATTTACGGTTAAAAGCAAACATGCGGAATTTAGACCGGTGACTAGCAAGAATGACTTGCTTAATCTTCACGTTTCTCAAGAACCAGAACCAGAGACCATAACGGAAGTGGTGGAAATTGCTAGCTCTCAGAGCACACCACTTGTCCCACCTCCGGATTTTTCAAAATGTTCTTCGAGACTTAATAGTCATTCGGATCACCATGTTGGTTTTGTTGATTCTTTGAATAAACTGATTCCTTCTCATAACTCTCAAATGCAATCGTTTATTCCTTGTGTCGGTTGTGGTGAGCCTCTCTTTGGTTCACCCTGTCGTTGGTGTACGTGTGTACAATGTGGTAATGATATTCATAACGGGAGTTGTTTGTTTTGTGGTTCGAGGAATTCATTTGATTATGATCCTAATCAGAACTCATTTAACGACCCCTCAAACTTTTCCAATTACCCACCACAGCCCGACTTATCTTCATATAATCAACATATCTGTTGTGAATTTTGTGGAGGTCCTCACCAAGGATTTGAGTGTCAATTCGGAAACACGTTTGTCTATGAACAGTTTTCCAGTGATGCTCAGAACTTTGGTTATAACCAAAATCCATATGATTCACCAGTCCAGACTCAACAGTTTTACTGTTGTGAGTACTGTGGAGGTCCTCATTTCAGCTCTGATTGTCAAATAGGGAACCCAGTTCCTTGTAACAATCATGACTCTTACATGTTTGAAAATTTCCAACCTCCACAGCACCATACGGTTCAAACTCCACCTGAGCCGTTGTCTCAAGAAATCTCCCAGGATTTTGAAACCATAATGAAAACACTTGATGATATGATTAGTAACTTTAAGAATCAAGTGAGTGGTGAAAAGACCATGGGAGAATTGCTAGCCGAAGAGCGAGAAGCCCGCCAATCTAGGGAAGAACTATTAATCCTAGAGCAAGCAGCTCTAAGGCGTTCCCAATTTCTTAAGGCAACTCTATATGATGATGACAAGGAGAGTTTTTATCCTTTTAAAGATAATATTTCTCAACTCCCTCAGTCAGTTGATATTCCAGCAGTTGAGATTTCATCTCAAACAACTGCTATCACACCCAAAGCTCCCACTCACTCTCTGAACATGGGGGACGAGCATCTTGACACTGTTCCTGAAAAGGAATCGGACGAATTCATAAAGTCTAGTGTTGAGGACCTTGTTCCAATCCCAAGAGAGTCACAGGGAACTTTTGACCATATGTGTGATTCTCTTTCCCCTCTTGAGTGTTCAAATGATCATTTGGAAACTTTCTCCGATTTTAGCGACGATTGTGCTTCCTTTGGAAACATCGAGTACGTTGAGGCATCACTTCCACAATCTGATGCTGACCCTCTTCTTGAGGAGTTCTCCGATGAACTCACTCACATCAATCCACTCTTTGATTTCGAAGCCGATCTGAGAGAGACTGAAAGTCTCATTGATAATGATCGTTCACTCACTTCTTATCCCAACAATTGATGAGTGTGTAAATACTCATCATTTTTGTACAAAATAAGCTGCAAAATCATCTGAAAACACTCAGAAACACATCAAAATGATCAAAATATCACAAATCAGTGTTTTATGTGTTTTAAATTCAAAAATATCAAAATCAGATGAAAAACATATCAAATTTGCAAAAATTGCAGTTTCAGTCCCCCAAGTTTCATAAATTGTCAAAAACAGTCCCTGAGCACAGAATTTCAAAAGTAAAGTCATCAAAGGTCCTTTTAAAATCAAAAGTGGCCAAATTTAGTCCTTTGGTGAAAAATATCAAAAGTTTGAGAAAATTACAAAAATGGTCCTCCAAGTTTAAAAATTGGCAAAATTAGCCCCTGGAAAATTGCAAAATGGCAATTTTGGTCCCTATACTTTTGAAGTTTGTCATTTTCAGCCCTTGGAACAAGTTTGATAAATTGGCAGCCTAGGTCCCTACAGTTTCAGAATTGGCAAATGAAGTCCTTGTCAATTATTAAACCCTTGTAACCATTTTGACCCTTACCCAATTCTGGACCCCCTGTCAAAAAGCCTTTTGGACCCCCTGGTATTAACTGCCCAAGTCAAACAGAGGTTTGACTTATCCCAAACCCGCCAAAACACTCATCCTCTCCACTTGATCTCTGCAACCAGCTCTGCACACTCAACCTCCCCATGCCTTATCTCTTTCCCCCCCCCCTCCTCAATAATCATCACACCCACACATCACCCCCCCCCCCCCCTAGTAGCTTAAAACAGAACCTACAGTCAAATTGGCATTTCCCGCCAATTTTGATCGTGTGGCTAAAATGAGTTCTAGCTATCCAAGGGCTAAAAGGACTGATGGGATCCACTCAGAAGGTGAGAGAGAAGCAAGTGGAGCTATAAAAAGAGAAGAAAGAAGCCATATGAAAGTAGTTAGTTTTTTAAAAAAATCTTCTTAATGTCGTTTTTAAGTTTAAAAGTTTTATGTAAGTTGTAAGACTGTTAAATGTTGTAAAATTGTACTCTCTTAAGTTATTTGATTAATATAAATCAATTTCAGGTTCTAATTTCAGTTATAATATCATTCCATATTGATAAGTCAACTGTTAAAATTTTTATTCTCATAGTCTTGAATCCAAGCTTCATAAAGCTTCTTTTCAAGTTTACTTAAGCTTACACAAGATCCTTATATCTTTCTATAAGCTCAAGTTAAGGTTTTAGTCACTTTTGCAACCTGGTCAACAAAAGTCAACTGGGTGAGCAATTTGGCATGGACATGGTTTATGAGTGATGCAGCTTGGAATTGGGTTTAAATAGAATAGGATAGAGTGGTTGTGTGTTTGGTTCTGGCCTGCAAACAACTGGGATACTTGTGAGTAGCTTTCTCAGTTTCATTTTTTAAATCATATTGCAGCTTTTGCTTATCTCTATATCTGTGGTCTCAATTGCTTTCTATGTGTTTATATAGTTGTAATATAATCATATAAACTCATTTTAATCAAAGGTACTAACTGGTTTAGTGTTTGCTCTAAGTTAAATTTGCTTGATAGTTTTTAACTAGTGTTTGGTATAAGTCTATACTTGGAGTTTTTAGGCTTCTCAGTTGATGAACTCAGTTGGTAGAATAACCTTAGGACATATTAGAGTCATTAAACTCACATTTTTGCACCTTAGAACACTTGAAGTCAACTTTAGTCTTTAACTGTTCCCTTGCTCATATCTGTGGGAATCAACATCTGTAATGCTGCATATGGGTAAGGGGTAGTTAAGCTAGCTTGAATTAGTCTTGCTTTAGCATATTACATCAATCTCAGTGCAATAATTGGAATCAAAACTTAGATAAGTCAACTTGTCCTTTCTGTCATAAAAGTCAAAGAGCAGCTTAACCAGTTTTACACAAAACTTCATGGATCTCTCATGACCTCAGTTTTGAATTAAATTAAGTGATACTGTGGGTTTTACAAGATCAACAGGTCTAGTTTCCACAAATGATCTTTTCAACTTTTTCAAGAGCATTCTTAAGCTTCAAATAAGCTGTCCAAAAAGCTCTCAAATGCCCTGTGCAGGGGTCTGTTAACTGCACAGGATTTGTGCAGGTTTTGTAAGGCCTGCACAGGTTTCATCATAGCTCCATTAGGTCTGATAATTGGTTTGCATGCTCTCACCTAGGTCTCCTCCAAGTTCCAATTGGTGGTTTTTTGTTTCTAGCTTATTTAAGTACTTATTTTCTGCCTGCAAGTAGCACCCCAGAAAACTGTTTTAGTTTATTAGCTTTTAACATCTAATCTGATCTAGCCTGTGATTCAGTGGTATTAGCTTGTTGGAACTTGTTGCATTTTAGTTAAATTAGCTTGTTAGAGCTTCATTTTCAGTTTGGTAGCCTTTGGTACTCATTTGCTTATTCTAGTGCTTATTTGAATAAGCACTTGAAAAGCAGTTGCATAATTCTCCAAACAAGCACCTGTTTTTCTAATTTTCCTAGCTTCCTCATATCATTTTAGAGTTTTCCTGAAATTTTCAGATTTTTCCAAGTAGTTTTGCTATTTTTCTCAATTTAAATTAGTTTTTAATCATTTTTAAATAGCTTTTAATACAAAAAATTAGAAAAAGGTTCAAAAAAATAATTTTTCAATTTTATTAGACTTAGATAAATATAAAAAGTAGAAAAAGTAATTTTCTAGATTTTTCATAGTTTATTTGGTAATTTTTAATAATTTAATTAGTTTTTAATAGTTTAAAATTCCTAGAAAATAGAAAAATAACCAGAAAAATACAAAAATAGTTTTTAAAATTCTCTTTTGATATTTTAGACTTTTCCATTTCATAATTTTATTTTTCTAGCTTTATTTCCTAATTTCTTGTATTTTAGGTAATTATTTAATAGTTAAAAATAGTTTTTAATTAATAATAATTAGATAATTAGTTGTAAAATTAATTTTATTTTTCTAATAATTTTCTTTTATCATTAGGTTTATAAAAATATCATTTTCATATTTTTAGGGTTAATATTGTGTAAGTTTCACGTTTTTGTTTGTACGTCACGTAGTTTTTAATTAGGTTTTATTAAAACAAAAAGAACAAAAACATCATTTTAATAATAGTGATAGCGTTTATTTAATAGATTTTATCTTTTTAGATTTCCTTTAATTTGCATTTAAGCCGCTGTAATTTGTTGGCTATTTCTGTAGTTATAATCATAAATCAAATCTCTGTATCCATTCAAATCTTCTCGATCACTAAACGTTTGATAATCCATTGCACAACTCGCTGGGACATAACGACCCGGGGAAACACTATACTCCTCAGATCTTAATTGATTTCGTGCTTAAGCTGTTTTAAGTTTTCTTACGCTTGCGTGAGAAAACTTGACTGTTTTGCGCGGATCAAATTTTTGGCGCCGCTGCCGGGGAGCTGTGCTGATTATCTTTCGTCTAGCAGATTAGTTGTTTGAATACTCACTCATTTGTTCATATCATCCATATCCATCTATATATATATCCATATTTTCTTATAAAAAATCCAAAAACCCAAAAACATCCAAAAACGTATAAAACACAAAAATATTTTTCCTTTTATTTCTATATATGTATCAAAAATAAAAATACAAAAAGAATCGTCGTTTTCTTTAATAATTAACAACTTAAAAGATTACCACCGAAAACCAAGGCAGTGCACTACCTAACTGGGGGTGCGACCATAATAAGTTCCCGAACTAAAGATATAAAACTTGCCTTTGTGTCCTTGTGATTGGTGTACCTTTTTCAAAGAAGCCATTCATCTTGGATTATTGGTTAAGTTCACTGTTGTTTTGCCTCGAATTTGTGTTAATTGATTTTGTTGTGATATCGACGTTTCAGAACCAGAAAACCCATAAAGATTCTTCTCACCCAAGTTTTATAAAACGTCTTCATAATTCTCATTCTCATCTGAAAGATTTTCATAATTCCCATTTCTCTCCTTAACTCTGAGGTCTCTTAGAGTTACGTCTAGTGTATGCGCACTCGCTCGCAAGCTCGTAGGCGTATTCTTAACAAGGAAAACGTACCCGAAATACGAACCGTTGTGCATCCCACCATGTCTGGAATCCAAAGGGAAGGACCTCAAGTCCAACCCGATCCACAAAATCCAGTTCCCGATCTCCGAACGATGGAGGAGCTTTGCCAACCCACGATGAATGGACGGGGCGGTCCAATTGCCCCGGTCGACATCCAAGCCACGGACTTTGGACTTAAACATCACATGATTCAACAAGTCCAGAGCTTTTGCCAATTTCGCGGATCACCGGGTGAAGATGCCAACAAGCATCTTGACAAATTTCTCACTGTCACCCAAAGTATGAAGCAAAATGGGGTCTCCGATGACGCCCTTCGCTTATACCTCTTTCCTTATTCCTTGACGCTTCATGCCACTGCATGGTTTGATCGTCTTCCCAAGAACTCAATCCATAGTTTCGATGAAATGATCTCCAAGTTCTTGGCGAAATATTTTCCACCGTCGATGGTGACGAAACTAAGGAATGAAATCAGCAATTTTAGGCAGCTTCCCGACGAGTCCTTATTCGAGGCATGGGAACGCTATAAGCTTTCAATTGACCGATGTCCGAACCACAACATGTTGCTTGTCACCCAAATAGATACATTCTATAACGGGTTAACACTGAGACATCGTGACACAATCAATGCTGCTGCCGGTGGTACCTTTATGAAAAGGCGACCCGAAGAGTGCTTTGATCTCATCGAAAACATGACTGCCCACCACAATTATTGGGATTCCTCTGCCGAGAGGAGTGAGTCAACGAGATCCACCGCCCTTCCATCTTCGGAATTCACCACTCTCAACAAAAAGTTGGAAGAAATATCCGCCGCCATGCTTAAAATGAATCACACAAATGCTAATCAACAAGTTAATGCCGTGAACAAGAGTTGTGAGACTTGTGGTGGTCCACACCCTTATTTCGAGTGTCCAGCCTCCGGTGGCTTCACTCAAGAGAGCGTATATGCTGCTCAAGGTTCCTACAATTCGGGGGGTAACTCCTACCAACCGCAAGGGGACCGTAGCCTTCTAAGCTATCGTTCTAACAATTACCTTGGACCACCGGGGTTTAATCAAAATCAGAACAATCAAAACAGAAATAATCAGTTTAATCAGAATCAGAATCGGAATTTTCAAAATCAAGGTTCTCAAAATCAAGGGAACTATAATCAAAACCGATTCCCCGCTCCACAACAAACTGTTCAAGCTCCACCTCCTCAAGCTTCCATTGACATTGTTAGTTACATCAAAAACAATGAAGCTAAGATGGTGTCCATGCAAAATCAGATTACCTCTATGAGGAATGATTTTACATCTGAGATTAGAACAACTAGTAGCAAGATTGATCAGCAAAATAGCAAGATCGATAGCGTGCTTGCTCTTCTCATGAGTCAAAACAATCAAGCTTCAACTTCAGGATCTCTTCCAAGTAACACCATTCCCAACCCTAAGGGTGAGTTGAATGCTATTACCACTCGTAGTGGTAAAACGCACAATGGACCTATGACTCCAATGCCCCCTCCACCTGTGGCAATGAGTCAAGTTACCAAGGATACAACGGACGAGGTGCATATCTCAAGCCCACGAAGTACCGCACAAGTCCAACCTTCGGTCGACTTACCTCCAATTCCGGAACCCGTTGTTCCGATGACCAATCCTAAGCCTTCACTTCCTTATCCTTCAAGGCTTAATGATCAAAAGGCCCGCGACAAAACTAATCAACAAATGGAGAAGCTTATGCAAATCTTTCAAGATTTGCACTTCGAGATTAGTTTAGCGGACGCTCTTCTTCTTATGCCCAAATTCGGTCCGACAATCAAAAATTTGTTGACTAACAAAGAAAAGATTTCCGAATTGGCTAAAACTTCTTTAAATGAGAATTGTTCGGCGGTTATCCTCAAAAAGCTTCCCGAAAAGCTAGGAGACCCCGGCAAATTCCTCATCCCATGTGATTTTCAAGGATTAGTTCAATGCTCCGCTTTGGCCGATCTTGGCGCGAGCATTAACTTAATGCCAAACTCCCTGTGGAAGAAGCTTTCATTACCTCCGCTTACACCTACGTGTATGGTCCTTGAGCTTGCCGACCGTACGAGTTCTCATCCGTTAGGTGTAGCCGAGAACGTCTGTGTAAAAGTTGGAGATTTCCATTTTCCCGCCGACTTTGTTGTTGTTGAATTTGATGCCGATCCTCGAGTACCCCTCATCCTTGGGAGGTGCTTCTTGAAAACGGGTCGTGCATTAATCGACGTTGATAAGGGGGAAATCACTTTGAGGTCAAACAAGGAAGCCGTTACCTTCAACCTCGATCAAGTTACGAGATATTCCCCTAGTTATGAAGACACTTCCGTCAACATGATTGATGTCATTGACATTGTGTCGGGGGAATATTCTCAAGAACTTCTTGGATTCTCGAGTGGCAATCCCACTTCGGTTGATCCCATCGTTGCTCTCTCTTCCACATCCCTCACTCCGTTTGAGGGAAGTAACTCTATTTCGGAGGAGATTGAAGCATATTTGTCTAGTGATTCAGTTTCATGGGAAATTGATCACGCCCCTATTGACATCGAGGGAGATATTCTTCTCATCGAGAAGTTGCTCAATGATGATCCCTCATCACTCCCTCCTCAAGAACTTCATAAAGAGGAAATCAAAACGATTGAAAAATCTGATGATCTTCCCGAGGTCGAACTTAAGGACTTACCACCTCATCTCGAGTATGCATTTTTGGAGGATGACAATAAATCACCCGTCATCATTGCTAAAGACTTGAGTGAGGATGAAAAAGCCGCTCTCATAAAGGTTTTGAAGTCACACAAGCGAGCCATCGCTTGGAAACTTTCCGACATCCAGGGGGTTGACCCGAAATTTTGTACTCACAAAATTCTCCTGGAAGATGACTCCAAACCAGCGGTTCAACACCAAAGAAGGGTGAATCCTAAAATTCATGAGGTTATCAAAGCGGAAGTCATAAAACTTCTCGATGCCGGATTGATTTACCCTATTTCGGATAGTCCTTGGGTGAGCCCCGTTCATTGTGTGCCCAAGAAAGGTGGCATTACTGTCGTTGAAAATGATGAAAACGAGTTGATTCCTACTCGATTGGTTACGGGATGGCGTGTTTGCATTGACTATCGAAAGTTAAATGAAGCCACCCGTAAAGACCACTTCCCTTTGCCTTTCATGGATCAAATGCTTGAGAGATTAGCGGGAAACGAATACTATTGTTTTCTCGATGGTTTCTCGGGTTACTTCCAAATTCCCATTGACCCCCAGGATCAAGAGAAGACCACATTCACATGTCCTTATGGAACATTTGCTTACCGACGCATGCCTTTCGGCTTATGCAATGCTCCCGGTACATTCCAAAGGTGTATGATGGCCATTTTCCATGATATGATCGAAAAGACTATGGAAGTCTTTATGGATGATTTTTCGGTCTTTGGGAATTCTTTCCAAACATGTCTCTCCCATTTGGACAAGATGCTTGAACGTTGTGAAAACACGAACCTTTGTCTAAATTGGGAGAAATGTCACTTTATGGTCAAAGAAGGCATTGTCCTTGGCCATAAGATCTCTAAGAAAGGGATTGAGGTGGACAGAGCTAAAGTTGATGTTATTGCAAAGCTACCTCCTCCCACAACTGTCAAAGGAGTAAGAAGTTTCCTTGGTCATGCCGGTTTCTATCGTCGTTTCATTCAAGATTTCTCGAAAATATCCCGGCCTATGACCCGACTTCTTGAAAAAGATACTCCGTTCATCTTCTCTAGTGAGTGCGTTGAAGCTTTTCAAATTCTTAAGAAAAAGCTCACGGAAGCACCAATTCTAGTTGCCCCCGATTGGGACCTACCATTCGAGCTTATGTGCGACGCAAGTGATTTCGCCATAGGTGCAGTCTTGGGGCAACGCAAGGCTAAACATTTCCAGCCTATACACTATGCTAGCAAAACTTTGAACGAAGCTCAAGCACATTACACCACTACGGAGAAAGAATTACTAGCGGTGGTGTATGCTTTCGAGAAGTTTCGGCCATACTTGATCTTGTCCAAAAGCATAGTGTATACGGATCACTCGGCCATCAAATATCTTTTTGCTAAGCAAGATGCAAAGCCGAGATTGATCCGATGGGTTCTCCTCCTACAAGAATTTGATATCACCATCCGTGATAAAAAAGGAGCAGAGAACCTAGCGGCTGACCATCTTTCCCGTCTTGAAAATCCTCATCAAGATGTGCTCGAGAAAAAGGAGATATGCGAAACATTTCCTCTCGAGACACTTAATGTGGTATCTCATCGTAGAGATTCGAGTACCCCATGGTTTGCCGACTTTGCAAACTACCATGCGGGTAACTTTGTTGTGAAAGGGATGTCGTCCCAACAAAAGAACAAATTTTTCAAAGATGTTAAGCATTACTTCTGGGACGACCCCTACTTGTTTAAAATCTGTGCGGATCAAGTCATCCGACGGTGTGTTCACGGGCAAGAAGCCGCTGAAATTCTCAAGGCTTGTCATCATGGACCCACGGGGGGACATAATGGCCCGAACTACACCGCCAAGAAGGTGTTTGATTCCGGTTTCTATTGGCCCACAATTTACAAAGATGCCCATGATCTCGTCAAATCTTGCGACTCTTGCCAACGTCATGGTAACATCTCTAAAAGAGATGAAATGCCTCAAAATGCCATTCAAGTGTGCGAGATCTTTGACGTATGGGGCATTGACTTTATGGGGCCGTTCCCGTCTTCTCGAGGGAACAAGTATATACTCGTGGCGGTCGATTACTTGTCTAAATGGGTGGAGGCGAAAGCACTACCTACCAACGACGCCCGAGTAGTGGTAAAGTTTTTAAAGTCTCTCTTTGCCCGTTTTGGAACTCCTCGTGCCATCATTAGTGATCGCGGCACGCACTTTTGCAATGACCAATTCGCAAAAGTGATGCTTAAGTACGGTGTCACCCACCGTCTCTCTACCGCGTATCACCCACAAACTAGTGGGCAAGTGGAAGTTTCGAACCGTGGTTTGAAAAGAATCTTGGAGAGGACCGTAGGTGAAAATCGTGCCTCTTGGTCGGACAAACTTGAAGATGCACTTTGGGCCTTCCGTACCGCTTACAAAACACCCATCGGGTGTACTCCTTACAAGCTCGTGTATGGAAAGGCGTGTCATCTCCCGATCGAGCTTGAGCACAAAGCCTATTGGGCCTTGAAGCATGCAAATTTCGACCTCAAGTCTTCAGGTGATCACCGGAAAGTTCAACTCAACGAATTAAATGAACTCCGTAATGAAGCCTACGAGAACTCTTTGATCTACAAGGAAAAGACAAAGAAGATCCATGACTCAAAGATTAAGAACCGCGTTTTCAACGTTGGTGACCGAGTCCTTCTTTTCAATTCTAGATTGAAGATCTTCTCGGGGAAACTTAAGACCCGTTGGACTGGTCCATTCACCATTGCCAAAGTTTTTCCATATGGCACCGTCGAATTATCTCAAACAGACGGGCCAAACTTCAAAGTGAATGGACATAGGTTGAAGCACTATTTTGGAGAGGACATTCCCCCTGTGGTTGTCCCGGATCTTCAAACTTTCCCCATGAACCAATGAATGCGGGGATCGAGTCAAGCTAGCGACTCGGGAATCAAAAACAGTAGCATGCCGTATGGGTTTTCACCCATATTTCTGTCTTCTCACCTCCTTCTACCACCCTAGTGTGGGGGGGTTGCCCACATGTCCAAAAAAAAAAAAAAAAAAAAAAAAAAAAAAAAAAAAAAAAAAAAAAATCCTTTCTAAATAATGGCCGTAATATTTCCCTTTTACGTTCTTTGTTTCGGCATAACCGCCGGTACATTGAATATTGAGGGCAATATTCATTTCTAAGTGTGGGGGGGAATTCTCACGAATTTCATATATTATCTACCCAATTCCCCCGATTTTGGCAAAAAAAAAAAAAAAAAAAAAAAAAAAAAATTTTTTTTGGAGTAAGTGTTTTACACTTTCTCATTTGGTTATCAGTCCGCCATGTCTGTAAGACTAAAGGATTGGCTAATCCAGGAGCAAACGGCTCTTGGTAAAGATTTCTCAAATCCGTTTATATGGCTTGCAATTTGCCCAAAATTGTATGGTTCTCAACTCACCATATCCTAAAAAGTGAAGAGTTGGCTAGCCCGCAAGATTATGGCTTGTGGTAAAGGCAGTGGAAAAACCATAATTGGTAATCGACTCACCAAAGATAATATTGATAATTTATCTAAGAGTTGGCTAGTCCAGAAGGGTACGGCTTCTGGTAAAGACAAAATCAAATCCGTTGAAAGCTGGTGGTTTGCTCAAAATCACATGGTTATCGGTGTACCATGGTTCTTACTTGAACTGAAACATTTGGCTACTCCAGAAGTAATGGCTTTTGGTAAAGAGATTAAAATCCATTATGTTTTCTCAAATCATTGCTAGGGACTAGCAATATCTCAGTGTGGGGGATTGATGAGTGTGTAAATACTCATCATTTTTGTACAAAATAAGCTGCAAAATCATCTGAAAACACTCAGAAACACATCAAAATGATCAAAATATCACAAATCAGTGTTTTATGTGTTTTAAATTCAAAAATATCAAAATCAGATGAAAAACATATCAAATTTGCAAAAATTGCAGTTTCAGTCCCCCAAGTTTCATAAATTGTCAAAAACAGTCCCTGAGCACAGAATTTCAAAAGTAAAGTCATCAAAGGTCCTTTTAAAATCAAAAGTGGCCAAATTTAGTCCTTTGGTGAAAAATATCAAAAGTTTGAGAAAATTACAAAAATGGTCCTCCAAGTTTAAAAATTGGCAAAATTAGCCCCTGGAAAATTGCAAAATGGCAATTTTGGTCCCTATACTTTTGAAGTTTGTCATTTTCAGCCCTTGGAACAAGTTTGATAAATTGGCAGCCTAGGTCCCTACAGTTTCAGAATTGGCAAATGAAGTCCTTGTCAATTATTAAACCCTTGTAACCATTTTGACCCTTACCCAATTCTGGACCCCCTGTCAAAAAGCCTTTTGGACCCCCTGGTATTAACTGCCCAAGTCAAACAGAGGTTTGACTTATCCCAAACCCGCCAAAACACTCATCCTCTCCACTTGATCTCTGCAACCAGCTCTGCACACTCAACCTCCCCATGCCTTATCTCTTTCCCCCCCCCCTCCTCAATAATCATCACACCCACACATCACCCCCCCCCCTAGTAGCTTAAAACAGAACCTACAGTCAAATTGGCATTTCCCGCCAATTTTGATCGTGTGGCTAAAATGAGTTCTAGCCATCCAAGGGCTAAAAGGACTGATGGGATCCACTCAGAAGGTGAGAGAGAAGCAAGTGGAGCTATAAAAAGAGAAGAAAGAAGCCATATGAAAGTAGTTAGTTTTTTAAAAAAATCTTCTTAATGTCGTTTTTAAGTTTAAAAGTTTTATGTAAGTTGTAAGACTGTTAAATGTTGTAAAATTGTACTCTCTTAAGTTATTTGATTAATATAAATCAATTTCAGGTTCTAATTTCAGTTATAATATCATTCCATATTGATAAGTCAACTGTTAAAATTTTTATTCTCATAGTCTTGAATCCAAGCTTCATAAAGCTTCTTTTCAAGTTTACTTAAGCTTACACAAGATCCTTATATCTTTCTATAAGCTCAAGTTAAGGTTTTAGTCACTTTTGCAACCTGGTCAACAAAAGTCAACTGGGTGAGCAATTTGGCATGGACATGGTTTATGAGTGATGCAGCTTGGAATTGGGTTTAAATAGAATAGGATAGAGTGGTTGTGTGTTTGGTTCTGGCCTGCAAACAACTGGGATACTTGTGAGTAGCTTTCTCAGTTTCATTTTTTAAATCATATTGCAGCTTTTGCTTATCTCTATATCTGTGGTCTCAATTGCTTTCTATGTGTTTATATAGTTGTAATATAATCATATAAACTCATTTTAATCAAAGGTACTAACTGGTTTAGTGTTTGCTCTAAGTTAAATTTGCTTGATAGTTTTTAACTAGTGTTTGGTATAAGTCTATACTTGGAGTTTTTAGGCTTCTCAGTTGATGAACTCAGTTGGTAGAATAACCTTAGGACATATTAGAGTCATTAAACTCACATTTTTGCACCTTAGAACACTTGAAGTCAACTTTAGTCTTTAACTGTTCCCTTGCTCATATCTGTGGGAATCAACATCTGTAATGCTGCATATGGGTAAGGGGTAGTTAAGCTAGCTTGAATTAGTCTTGCTTTAGCATATTACATCAATCTCAGTGCAATAATTGGAATCAAAACTTAGATAAGTCAACTTGTCCTTTCTGTCATAAAAGTCAAAGAGCAGCTTAACCAGTTTTACACAAAACTTCATGGATCTCTCATGACCTCAGTTTTGAATTAAATTAAGTGATACTGTGGGTTTTACAAGATCAACAGGTCTAGTTTCCACAAATGATCTTTTCAACTTTTTCAAGAGCATTCTTAAGCTTCAAATAAGCTGTCCAAAAAGCTCTCAAATGCCCTGTGCAGGGGTCTGTTAACTGCACAGGATTTGTGCAGGTTTTGTAAGGCCTGCACAGGTTTCATCATAGCTCCATTAGGTCTGATAATTGGTTTGCATGCTCTCACCTAGGTCTCCTCCAAGTTCCAATTGGTGGTTTTTTGTTTCTAGCTTATTTAAGTACTTATTTTCTGCCTGCAAGTAGCACCCCAGAAAACTGTTTTAGTTTATTAGCTTTTAACATCTAATCTGATCTAGCCTGTGATTCAGTGGTATTAGCTTGTTGGAACTTGTTGCATTTTAGTTAAATTAGCTTGTTAGAGCTTCATTTTCAGTTTGGTAGCCTTTGGTACTCATTTGCTTATTCTAGTGCTTATTTGAATAAGCACTTGAAAAGCAGTTGCATAATTCTCCAAACAAGCACCTGTTTTTCTAATTTTCCTAGCTTCCTCATATCATTTTAGAGTTTTCCTGAAATTTTCAGATTTTTCCAAGTAGTTTTGCTATTTTTCTCAATTTAAATTAGTTTTTAATCATTTTTAAATAGCTTTTAATACAAAAAATTAGAAAAAGGTTCAAAAAAATAATTTTTCAATTTTATTAGACTTAGATAAATATAAAAAGTAGAAAAAGTAATTTTCTAGATTTTTCATAGTTTATTTGGTAATTTTTAATAATTTAATTAGTTTTTAATAGTTTAAAATTCCTAGAAAATAGAAAAATAACCAGAAAAATACAAAAATAGTTTTTAAAATTCTCTTTTGATATTTTAGACTTTTCCATTTCATAATTTTATTTTTCTAGCTTTATTTCCTAATTTCTTGTATTTTAGGTAATTATTTAATAGTTAAAAATAGTTTTTAATTAATAATAATTAGATAATTAGTTGTAAAATTAATTTTATTTTTCTAATAATTTTCTTTTATCATTAGGTTTATAAAAATATCATTTTCATATTTTTAGGGTTAATATTGTGTAAGTTTCACGTTTTTGTTTGTACGTCACGTAGTTTTTAATTAGGTTTTATTAAAACAAAAAGAACAAAAACATCATTTTAATAATAGTGATAGCGTTTATTTAATAGATTTTATCTTTTTAGATTTCCTTTAATTTGCATTTAAGCCGCTGTAATTTGTTGGCTATTTCTGTAGTTATAATCATAAATCAAATCTCTGTATCCATTCAAATCTTCTCGATCACTAAACGTTTGATAATCCATTGCACAACTCGCTGGGACATAACGACCCGGGGAAACACTATACTCCTCAGATCTTAATTGATTTCGTGCTTAAGCTGTTTTAAGTTTTCTTACGCTTGCGTGAGAAAACTTGACTGTTTTGCGCGGATCAACAATCCAATAGAGAATGTTGATCACTTTGTTCCCGAAACATTCAAAGCTACTTTCACCAATCCTCTATTTGAATTCGACTCTGAATTCACTTCAATTTCTGAGAATCCACTCTTTGATACTCAGATTGAGGATAGTGATGAGCCCACAATGGAACAAGAGTTCACAATTTCACTTCATGTGAATGATTCTCTTCATAAAGAGTTCTCCGGTGAACTCTTTCATGACATATCTCCTCCGGAACATGATCATTTCTATTTTGATCTTGAGGATGATATTAGCTCGGAGGAAGGTGTACTCTATCATATGAGTGTGCCTATTAATACCCTCACCCTTCCTCCCGATATGTCTACATTTGAGGATGAAGAATGGATCTTGATTGTTATCAAAACCTTTCTTCCTTTCCTCAAATATCTGGTGATTTCTCTTCATCTTCACTCCTTCGAGAATGAAGACACTATCTTTGACCCCGGCATTTTCATTTATCATTTTTGAGCCGGTTCTATGTATATCTCATCGGTGTGGAACTTTCACGTGCTTCAAATGTTTGTCCAAACATCTTGAATGAAAGTCCGATGGAGATTGTTTCTTCCACTTTGCTTCCCCATGAACAAATTAATTCGGGGTCGAGTCAAGCTAGTGACTCGGTAATAAAAACAGTAGCTTAACATGGGTTTTCACCCGTGTGTACCACCCTAGTGTGGGGGAGTTACCCCACATGTTATATATATACATATAAGTTTTCCAAAAAAAAAAAAAAAAAAAAAAAAAAAAAAAATCATCTTTCTAAATAATGGCCGTAGTATTTCCCTTTTACGTTCTTTGTTTCGGCATAACCGCCGGTACTTTGAATATTGAGGGCAATATTCATTTCTAAGTGTGGGGGGGAATTCTCACGAATTTTAATATGTATTATCCACCCAATTCCTCCGTTTTTGGCCAAAATTTTTTTTTTTGAGTAAGTGTCTTACACTTACTCAATTGGTTATCAGTCCGCCTTGTCTAAAAAACAAAAGGATTGGCTAATCCAGGAGCAAACGGCTCTTGGTAAAGATATCTCAAATCCGTTGACGGCTTGCAATTTGCCCAAAATTGTATGGTATTCAGCTCACCATATCCTAAAAAGTGAAGAGTTGGCTAGCCCGCAAGTTTATGGCTTGTGGTAAAGGCAGTGGAAAAACCATAATTGGTAATCAGCTCACCAAAGATAATATTGATAATTTATCTAAGAGTTGGCTAGTCCAGAGCAAACGGCTTCTGGTAAAGACAAAATCAAATCCGTTGAAAGCTGGTGGTTTGCTCAAAATCACATGGTTATCGGTGTACCATGGTTCTTACTTGAACTGAAACATTTGGCTACTCCAGAAGTAATGGCTTTTGGTAAAGAGATTCAAATCCATTAAGTTTTTCTCAAAAGATTGCTAGGGACTAGCAATAGTTTAGTGTGGGGGATTGATGAGTGTGTAAATACTCATCACCAAAGACAAACTCATCTCAGAGGTACTAAAACTATACGATGATGCTGATGTGCAAAAGATGCATAACAAAGTACTATCAACTGAAACTATTGAATCAAATATTGAAAATATGGGTAATATCAATGTTGTCCCATATGATCAATATGTGAAACAAAGTGAAAGTGAAGTTGTACCAAGTGATGCATCTTCTGCAGTCAACAATGACTATGTTTTTTATGAATACACTGCATGTGCCCCTGATGATTCTGTAATTTCTGAACTAAATGCCTATAAAGAACGTGTTGCTATTTATGAACAACGTGCAAAATTTGAGTTGACCACTCGTGAGCAGGAAATGGATGACCAAGTGCGTACAATCATTAGAAAAAGTAATTTTAGAGAAGAAGTATTAAAACAAGAGTTAAATTCCTTGCAAGAAAAGCTTTCTAAAACTGCTAAACAAAAATAAGAACTTCAAGAAAATGTGAAAATGCTTAAGCAAGAATTTAATGCAAAGGAATCAAAACTCTTGAAAGATTTTTCTAATCTGAAAACTTTGAAAAACAAACTTGAAAACAAGTTGTACATACAAGGGAACACCATTCAGACTGCTCACATGATCACTAAGCATAGAGTTCTAAGCGATAAGCATAGTGTTCCTATTATAGATAAACCCAACCCTGAGTACGGGAAGATAGCAAAAGCAGCTCAAAATGTGATCTATGATGGCAATGAGATTCTTAAACCTAGACAAAAACCTAGTTGCTTTGAGTGCACTGAGGAAGATAAGAAATTAGATGAAATCACTAAGGAGAAGATGAATAAGAAACTAAATGATCCTAAATGCAAAGAGAAGAAAGTAATTATCACTCCCCATGACTACAAAAAGGAGAATTGGATCTCCCTGAACATGTTTAAGCCTCAAACATTGTTGACTCCCGAACAAGTGTTCTGGAAAAAGGACTTAGATAAGCAGAAAGCAGAAAATATTGTTGTAACAAACACTCCCCTTAGGAAAATGCCTAAAGCAACTGTGTATCCTCCCAATACGCCAATGCATCTAGTTCTTAGAACGATTGCTACTAAAAGCAAGATCTTAATCAGTCAATATGTTATTTTTCAACTATTTGTTGATTTTGAGAAAACTTGTAAGAAAAGGATCACACCCACTGGGATTACTGAAGGGGAAAGGGGTTTTGAACAAACAAAAGAATGCTATTTAACCGAGGTCATGCCTTTCTTTAAACTTCTAAAAGATCACTTTTAGAGTCTTAAAAAGGGGATACATACTGATATTAAGGGAATGGAAAAGGAATTTGATGCAATGATAGTTGAAGTTAGTGACTATGAGCGAGCACTAAAATATAATGAGATTGAGAGGAAGAACTTGCATACACTAAATGAGAACCTGATTTCTGAATGTATTGCTCAAGATGTGTTTTTCACTGCTACAAATTGTTCCATTAATGCTTCCAAATTTCATGAATTATCGGTTGCCCTGAAAGTCTCCCATGATCGTGTCATTGAGCTTGAAAAAACTAATTCTGAACTAAACGAGAAAATTGAACTGGATGATCACGACAATTTGGTTAAACATTTTTCTAAACTAGAAGTTGAGCATTTTAATTTACAACTAAAATATCAACATCTTAAAGAAAATGTCAAAACTTCAAATATCAAGACACACTCAGATGCTCCAGAGTTTGATGCAGTTTTTCAAATTAACAAACGTGATGAACAGATTCAAGCTCATTGCAACACGATCAGAAAGTTGAAAGCCCAAATCTCTCAATTAAAGGGTCAAACGAACAATATGACAGGCTCCCAAATGCCCCCTCCTTTAGATTCTCAGAATTCTCAAACGTTTCATCTTCAAAACCTAGTAAATGCATTACAAAAGGAAAACGAAAGTTTTCTAGAAGAAAATGAAAAGGTTAAACGTCATTTCAATGAGTTATTTGAATCAATAAAGGTCACTCGTAACAAAAATAACGAACAAATAGCTTCATTGCAAAAGGCAATTGAGAATCTGAAGAGTCAGGTAAAAGGGAAAATGCCAATGACCAATGGGGAGAATGGTGTATCAAAGGTTCACTCTTGTAATAAATATGCTTTGTCTGTGAAATATGTCCATCCTCATCTCAGGAACAACAAACTTGTTGTTCAAACATACTTCTCATCCCTTAAGGATTGCCTAGAATGTCTGCGTGAGATTGTTGAAGAGGATAAGTTAGAGAAACCTCATGATAATGCAATTGGACATGCATGCTTATATGCCAAACGATCTCAAGAAATCCAAGAATGCTTGATCACAATATGCCCAAAGTCCTTAGGTGAGAGAGTTAATCCTTTTATTCCATGTTCAATGCCTAATGCCAAGTATGATATTCATTCGATGCCCAATGTCTTGAATGTGAACCTTAGTGTGCCTTTAAGTAGTTCAGATTCCAGATCTGTCAATGCTATGAAAGAGAACTCAAGTGTGCCTTCTAGGAGTACAAATCCCAGCACTTCTGTAAGATATAACTTTTCACATACACATCAAACCATAACACAAAGTAGCATATAGATGGAATTCTAGAGAGAGAAAGTTAGAGGTTTAGGGAACTTTAGTGAGAGAAAGAAAAATTCTTATTATTAGCTCCAACTCTCTACCTTGGGAGGTAGAGAGTATTTATAGTCTTACATAAAACGCCACACATCGGGCTGTGGATCAGGCATACAGTGGGTAAAGACCCGTCCGTCCTCCACGGTGTTACTTAACTAAATACTACTTAACTTAAAATAACTACGACTACGAGCTTTCTAACGAATACAAATACTTGAGGTGACCGACTCTTTAATACCTGGAATTTCTAATTCCTAACAATCTCCCCCTAAGGGAGGTCACCTCAATCATGTACCAAAATTACATTGAATACAAATAGATATTACATTAAAAAATTGTTCTTGCATTCTTGATGTAGTCCTTTGTTCCTAAGCTCGTAGTCATTGATTCTTCACATTGCATGTTTGGTAACTTCAGGTGGAGGTCTTTTACTGATCCACGTGATAGAGATCATCAGCAATCAAAGATCTCTGTGACATCCATTGTGGTGTTGGCATTATGTGATGTTGTGACTTTAGGACCGACATGCTCACATTCTGGATCATGATATCTACTCATCAGAGTAGCGGAAGCATTTGTTGAATCATGATATTGGCAGCAGCGTAGCAGAAGCATGGAGTGAAAATATCAGAGTCATTGATGCACTAATCATGATTTCTTTCGAGATGAATGTGTTAAGTGAGCATGCGGCTATGGATTGACCGCATCATTCTGATCAGCTGCAAACGTCGGGCGTACCTGCATACAACAGTTAGCAATAAATCGCACGAAAGTGTCTTTGATCACTTTCGTTGAATTGAGGTACACGGCCCACGGTTCCCCGTTGATCAGTACATGTACTGCCTGTGATCAGGTAGGATTCCTAAGAATCTCCTTGACAGGGTTTCGCAGCTGCTCTAGCTGTTCTCAAACCGGAACGTCTCAAAGAAGACAACACGAAGTGAGTGAACCAGCGAATTTTAAGTCCACTGATTGATGAAAAGAGATTTGAAAACAATCGTGTATTGCTCAATAGAAATTGTTTTTGCAATACAACGAAGGTTTTATTGAAAATCAATTATCAATCATAAAAACACCTTTTGGTTTGAAAAATGAGTACACGGTCGATGTGCTAAAGAAAAAGTTTGTTAAGCACAAAGACCGGTTTTTCAAAGGTATCCGTCAATCCCTAACCTGAACCAGGATTGATTCAAGAAATTGAATCGCCCCATTGTTTCTGTTCAGTTGTCACATGGTTGATCGATATAATAGATCTCACATGCCACCTACCAGGAGCTTGTTTGATGTTGGCTCCAGAAGGCTTTCCATCTTCATTGTGAATGTGTAAACACATCACTCAGATGTTCTGGCAATACCACAAGGATAATGCGTAGGACTCAAGATATAATCTCTCTTTCCACATTGTGTGAAACAGAGAGTCTTCATTGAAAGTGTCCTAATGAGATTTATTGATGATCTCGTGGCTCTAGACTCAATTTGTGCATATTTGGATCCTGTGCCGGAGACTAGGGAGAGGGTATCCTTCTTCAATATCAACAATCTCTAAGAGAAAGTCGATAGATAATGTCGGTTCCCCGTGAGAATGAAACAAGTCCTTTTAAGAGGAACTTGAGTGGTTTGGAAAGTTGAAGTGCAGTGCGTCACTGGGTCCATGACGTCTTTGTCTTCAATACCGATGTTACCATCAGTAGCATATGAAGTGAACCCGGTTTCTGCCCTAAGGTTGAATAAATGGAGGGCTATTTGTTTTCACCCTATTCTCATTCAATTCTTTTTAATTCTTCAACCCCTTCAGTGCTTACTGAGACTTCATAGCTAGAACCTTGTTGGGTTTATTCCAGTACTAGCTCAGTCTTAGTCCGCACTCTTCCCATATCTCATTTTTCTCCTTTTATCATCATACCTAAGGACTTCTACACTAACTAGTGGATTGTCCCTGGGTAGATCCCTCCGGTTCTGGCGGATCATGGGAACCAATACCTAACCTTATCATCCTTATATCACCGTACATAAAATAAAGTTGGTCGGTCTATTTGGTATTGTTCATCTGCCATTGGATCCAATTGAAAACCATTTGAAAAACAATCCAGATACTTGTGATATATTATCAAAAACATTTTGTACCTGAATTGTTTTTGATATTTTTAGAATAAGTGCTCCCCCTCAACATGTGCATCAAATATTTGAAATCGTTTTGCACACGGAGGCAAGAGGAAGAAATTACTTCTTTGATTACCATTTTCTAAAAAATATCACCATCACTTCCTTGATCAAATCAAGTAGATAAAGCATTTCCAGGAAGGATGAGGTTTCCATGATTTTGCTCCCCCTCAATATGTGCTTCTAGGTTTGAAAAGAGTTTTGCACATACTAGAGGGAACCTGCACATTGAGATAAATGATCATGTTTCAAATCATAGGTTTAAGATAGATGCTCCCCCTCGACATGTGCATTGAAAATTTGAAATCGTTTGTCACATGTGGGAAGGACAGCATGTACGTCCTCATAAAACCACTTACCGAATAATCAGTTTAAATCCAATTTAAATCACACATTCTCCCCCGATCACAATTATCAAATCATTTGAGATTTGTGATCTCTTATAGATTTAAATTGATTTTGAAAGCTTTTAAGGAGAATTGTGACTTGATAATGAAAGCGTTTTAACTGATACGGATCGGGATCGGATTTTAAGACTTTAAACTCCATTGATAAAACATGCATGTACATCTTTTGAAAACAATTTAATGCCAAATAACTTTTTAATTTAATTGAAATCATTCTCCCCCTCAATCAATGACATAGGTTGTTGATTGAGAGATAGAGATTTTGACAAATAAGTCCTTATGATTATCAAAAATAGAGATCGAGTTATTTTTTAAAGCATTTAGTTTTCAGCAGATAAATGTTTATAGAATCAGAGCATGGAATTTTGAAAACATGATAAAACATGGCTCTGTTCTTTCTTTTGAAACCGGGTTATTGCCTGAAAATGACAATAAACCATTGTTTCTCTTTCTCTCAAAAATATTTTTTGATTTTTTTTTTTTTTTTTTTTTTTTTTTTTTTTTTTTTAAGAATTCGAACAACATCTAAAGTCCCGTGTCATTCTTTGAATGACAGCACAAAGACCATAGATATTATCGAACCGAAAAAACATGACAAATTGACAATATTTTTTGAAGATTTTTCGAATTTTTCAGATTTTTATGGATTTTGAAGGTTTTTATAATTTTCTATTTGATTTTTGAGGATTTTATAATTTTGTATTTTGTTTTTCGAATAGATATATACAAGAGACGGATGAAGATAGACCTTTACTCCTCGTCTTCCTCCTGAAGACGTTTGAGTGTTTCTGGTTGAAGGCTTTTTAAGCCAAGACGTGGAAGAATAAACTCAAAACGTTCTCTTGGAAGAGCTTTGGTGAAGATGTCAGCTAACTGGTATTCAGACCTCACAAAATACAGTTCCACCACACCTTTTTCTACTTGTTCCCTGATGAAATGATGTCGAATGTCGATATGCTTTGCTCTTGAGTGTTGAACATTGTTGCATGAGAGAGCAATAGCACTTTTATTATCACAGTACAGAGGGATTTTGTTGAATACAAAGCCATAGTCGGATAATTGAGATCTCATCCATAAGATTTGAGCACAACAGGATGACATGGCTATGTATTCAGCCTCTGTAGAGGAAATAGAAGTACTCATTTGCTTCTTTGAAGACCAGCTCACAAGCTTATCACCCAAAAACTGAGCACCTCCAGAAGTACTTCGATGTGTATCTTGACATCCTGCATGATCAGCATCTGCATAGGCTTTTAGTGACATACCGGTGTCCTTCGGGTACCAAAGTCCCATATTGATGGTTCCTTGGAGATACCGAAAGACCCGTTTAACCGCTTCAAGGTGATTTTTAGTAGGCTTAGCCTGGTATCTAGCACACATGCAAACAGCGAACAAGATGTCTGGTCTACTAGCAGTGAGGTACATCAGGGATCCAATCATACTACGATATTTCGTTTGGTCAATCATGATCCCTGAGTGGTCCTCATCAAGTTTGGTTCGGTCAATCATAGGGGGTGTCAACAGGGTCACTTGAATCAAATCCAAATTTCTTTAAAATCTCTGTTGCATATTTAGATTGATTTATGAAAATGCCTCCGGGACTTTGTGAAATTTGTAATCCCAAGAAAAATGACATTTGTCCCATCATTGACATTTGAAACTTTGAACTCATTTCATTTGAAAAACGATCACATTCCATTGGGTCAGTCGAGGCAAAAATAATATCATCAACATAAATTTGAACATGAGTTAAATGTTTGCCTGACTTCCTGGTGAACAATGTAGGATCAACTGCTCCTTTGCTAAATCCGGTTGATAGAAGAAACTTTGACAGTGTATCATACCATGCCCTTGGAGCTTGCTTTAAACCGTAAAGAGCCTTCTTCAGACGATAAGCGTGAGTAGGATGCTCTTGATTCACAAATCCTTCAGGTTGGCTGACGTAGACGACTTCTTTAAGATCTCCGTTCAGAAATGCCGTTTTCACATCCATCTGATATACTATCATGTTCTTACTAGCAGCATTAGCCAAGAAAATTCTGATTGCCTCGATTCGAGCAACCGGAGCAAAAGATTCTTCAAAGTCAATACCCTCCTCTTGACGGTATCCTTTAGCAACTAATCGAGCCTTGTTCTTCAACACATCACCATGCTCATCAAGTTTCACTTTGAAGATCCATTTAAGAGCAATAATCATAGCACAGTCTGGAGCGGGTACTAACTCCCATACATCAAGTCGATCAAACTCATGAATTTCATCTTGCATGGCATTGAACCAGCTATCTTCATTCATGGCGGTTTTAACATCTTTTGGTTCGATCTTAGATAGTACGGAGTTGAAGAAGCACCATAAGGCATCTGTTGCAAGTTGTTTCTGTGTGGATACAGGACGAGAGGGATTTCCAATGATGTTGTCCAATGGATGATCGTGAGTCCATTTTCTAAGGTGTTCATGTGGCAGTGGTTGAGGGACTGAAGTAGCAGAGTCGATGTCTCCTGAAGAAGATGGTTCTAATGAAGATTCAGGAGCAAATACATTTTCAAATGGAGCATCTTCAGGAGAAGCAAAGGGATTAACTTCATCATTAATACCAGACATAGTTCCATGAAGTACCCTCGAAGTTTGATGATTTGTTGATGAGACAAAGTGATCAGCAGCAGGCGCTTCTTGACTTAATGATATTGAGATTGAAGGTTTGACGTCATTCACAGGAATATAAGCAGCCTCTATTGTTGGAACTGATAGATCAGTGACACTTGGCTCATAATTATCATCAAACATTGGATCAAATAGTTTCTTTAAATCATCTTTTGATGGAGGTACATATGGAGTTGCTGGTGAGGAGTTTGGTACAAGGGATGACCCAATGGGACTGAATTGAAGTGCGGGTCCAGAACTGGATTGTTCAGGAGCCATTTGCCCGAACAACTCATCGAACGTAACGTGAATAGTTTCCATAATATCTCGAGTTCTTTTGTTGTAGATTCGGTAACCCTTCTTGTTTGGTGCATAGCCTACAAAAACTCCAATATCTGCTTTAGCTCTTAATTTACCTAAATCTTGACCGTCATTTGTTGGATAGCACAAAGCACCAAACACACGAAGATAGGATAAATCAGGTTTTCGTTTATGAACAAGTTCATATGGAGTTTTTCCATGAGAGGTGTGAATGAGAGAACGATTTTGGGTGTAGCAGGCAGCAGCAATGGCTTCAGCCCATAGAAACATTGGAACCTTCGAATAAATTAGCATTGTTCTAGCGGCTTCCACAAGAGTTCGATTTCGTCTTTCAACTACACCGTTCTGTTGAGGAGTTCGTGGAACACTTCTTTGATGACTGATTCCAATACTTTCATAAAATTGACTTAAGTCTCGATTGACGAAATCTGTGCCATTGTCAGTTCGAACAATTCTAACCGTGTTGATAAGACGAACCTGTAGTTGCTTGATAAGTTTGATGATGACAGATGGAGTTTCATCCTTAGTCTTCAAAAACTTTACCCAAGTAAATCTAGAGTAGTCATCAACAAAAACTAAAATGTATCTCTTCCCATTAATCGTTTGCACTCTCATTGGAATCATCATACCAATGTGTACATGAAGCAATAGCCGGATGCACTTTACCATTAAACATATCGAAGATGTCGATAAGTAATATCATTTCACGTACCATATATTCTCCTCACATTTCTTTCAACTGAACGCTGAAGTAACACATACCAAAAGGCTCCAGAGACCATTTCCCCCAAATAGTTGGAATAATACATCCTTCCCCCTTGCTGGTTTTGATACCTCAGAATCAGCAAAACATAATAAATCCATAAACATAAAATCTTGTGAGAAGAACTCAAATAGCCCAAATGAATCCTGTGAGAATCAACAGCTACATAAACTCTTTCTGACTATCTTTATCAACCCATATGTAGACAATTTGAAGTGACCACTGTTGAAGAAAAACCCGATATACCAAACTTGAAACTGAAGTCGAATTCCCTGCATTTGTGTCTTAAGCTTGCACTTAAAGATGGAAGAACGGTGTCGAGAATCTATGCTTAAAGCAAATCTCTAAGTACTCACTACTCAAACAAAGTATGAGACATTAACACCTCTTGAGATTATCCACATCGTCATCTGCATGTGACACTGAGTAAAACAACGTAACTCCTAATAGTGATAGTTAACCAGGTCTTCAACCATCCACCCCGACTGCTGGTAACTAGATAAACCAAGTCTTCAACTCAAATTCTTAAGCCCGAGCAAGTTATCAAATAAGAACACGCCTTTGTGAAAGTCAACTTCAATCTCAAACAAGTGATAAATGATTAACTTTGAAGTCATCAACTTGTGTCAAATGCCCAACACGTGAAAACAACATACAATCGGATGTACATTGACCCACTGAATGAACCGGAACAAATGATTCCTCAACATCAATGCATTCTTCCTTAAACGTAAACATGTAGAGACTGATCTGGAAGATTCACCAATAATGTCTTCGAGCGGATGAGGAAGTCATTTTTCTTTAAGTTCATGTGGTTGATTTATAGCGTGCACATTGAAAGAAACAATAATCCGTGAATATTTGGCAAAGGAATACCAAAGAGCGGATCACTATTCATGAACAATAATCCGTGAAGATTTGGTAAGGAATACCAAAGAGCGGATCATTATTCATGAGTGCAACTGCAATATTATGATAGTCATTATTAACGCCTTGAGGAATAACTGGAGATTTGGGCTTCTTGAGAATTCCAAGAAGTACTTCTTAGATGGTGAACCAGTTGAGTCAATAGAAACCGGAGCATGAGCTTCAGAAGCTGGATGATCAACATTCGTCGGAGGTTGAAAGTACTCATCAAACATATCTTTGAAAAACAATGAATCCCAAACATTGATTCCCAATTATCCTTAGTAAGTGAAGCGTTTAGGCATTGGAGAAGAGTCATCAAAAATCAAAACAATGAATCCCAGTTATCCTTAGTATATTCACTCTTTACCAAAAAGAATATACACTCATCATCATCAAAAATTAAGTCGTATAACCATTATTCAAACATCCATTATCATGTAGTATATTCACTCTTCTCCCCCTCAAAAATTGCATCCGAAGTTGCCATTTTTGATTTAACAAGTGAATAGGAGTATACACCAATGAACATAGATCCACTTGATGATAGAATGAGGATGGAAAAACATGAAGCTTGTTGATGAAGAGTGTAGATGAGTATGGCCATTCATGAGAGAATTTCTCTTAAGCTGAATATAAAGCGCACAGAAGAGCGTACACTTTTCTTTTCTTTGAAGAACGGGGCCTGAAGTGTTATTTGCAGACACCATTATGATGAAGTACGAGGCCTGAACTGAAGTGAACAGACGTCATAGCCGGTTGAATATCAATGTTGAGTAACTTGAACCCGTGAGTTATGAGATATCAATCCATTTGTAATCCATACTTTAAGCCAGTCCATGTATTGAAGAATCGAATTATCTGCAACTGAGTAAGGAGTACCTGCACTAACATGACAAGCTTGATTGCATATATATGGGTTAGTGACATTAGTATCCAAACTCTTTGGGGTTTCACGGTCAACCTTGATTTTTCCATCAGAAAACAGCTTTCCGGTAGGAATCCACCTAAGTCCAACATCCTTAAACATTCTACCAGATGGTATCCACTTATGGCAAGGTCTAGGATTGTAAGGCTTCTTATGCATAGTGGAAGACTTATCCTTGTTCCTAGTTTCCAAAGATTTAGCAGTTGGTATCCATCTAGGCGAAGTTTTTGGTTTGTTTTGTTTCACAACATGTTGAACCTTAGTCACGTTAGTGGTCTTAGTGGATTGTACATTGGCATGTGAATTAGGAAAATGTTTCTTATGTGGAAAAGACTCAAAATTTCTAGTTTTGTTTTCTACATGCTTAGCATTCTTATGCACATAACTACTTTTAGATGCACGCCAATCCCTAGTCTTTTGAGTGTTCCTAGGTAGTGGTTTACAACTACTAGTAGTGCCTTGAAATCTTGTAGAATTCCTCACCCTAGGTCTTGCACCTAAAATTCCGTCTTTTCGAATCTGTGCTTTTTTTCTAGCTTCGTCTAGATAATAGTTCTTCCTCAAGTCATTCATATCATATGAATTTTGGGTTTTAATGCTTGGTTTTGACACTGTTTTCGAACTAATCCTAGAGGTGCTGGGAGTAAAAGTAGCTGCATGTTGAGGTTTAGAGGAACTAGAAGCATGACTCTTAGGTAACACAGGTGAAGTGACTGGTTTTGACAAAACTTGTTTCTCATCAACTTGGGAGGCAAACCGTGTTTTTGAAAATTTTGGTCTTTCGGATATAAACGCAGTAGGCTGCCTAACACCAGACCGGTTTCTAGTGGGATGAGAAACTGGTTTCCCCAAGGTTGATGGTTTTGTAAACTTAGTGTTCACACTTTTCCCTACAGTTTTCCTAAGCTCATTCTTTAAGGCAACAATAGCGAAACTCTTATCCTGAAGTTGAGCTTTGAGTTCATCAATTTTTTCTATCAAAGGGTTTGTTTGTTCCATTTACTTAGTTCTAGCTTCTTTGACAGAGTCACTTAGTTCTATGTGATGCTTTCTCAAAGACTCATTTTCCTTTAGTAATTTAGCCACATAAATTGACAGTTCATTATTTCTTGTTATAATAGCATCAATGTCTTGTGTATTCATGACTAAATTACTTTTCTCATTCAAGACAGAAATATGTTTCTTCAGATTGTAAATGGTTGACTCTTTGTCTTGAAGCTGAGCTTTCAAAGTGTTAATTTCAAAAAGTTCACGGAATTCAGGAAGTTCCGGTTTTTTACATGGTTTGTTAAGTTGAAAACTTTCTTCTTTACTCTGTATCGCGATTTCAAGTGAAATGCAATGTTTTTCAAGATTTGAGAATTTGTTTGAAAGTTCATCAAAAGCCTTGTTATCAACCATATCTTTTGTTTTGAAACACTTAATCTCAGACTCAGCCTCAGCCTCAGTAACAGAATATTTATGAAAGTCATGTTCAGCATCATGATCAGTTTGTTTAAGTACTTTAGCAGATGCACTATGTTGAACAGTAAAGGGTACCTCATTACATGACACCTGCTCAATTTCTGGTCTGATATCTGCATCCACATCATATGTAACAAGAGTCACTGAACCGCTGGATATGTCAAGCTTATCAATCTCTGAGCCTCTGTATTCATTGCCACCCGATTTTTCATTATATGTTGACTCTGACATTCTGCATTCAGCAACACCCGATTCTTCAACAGATACATTACCCAACTTATCACAACTATCTCTCAACTGCACCTGACACTCATTCATGTTTTCATGTTTATGTGTAACTTCCTCAATGTACTTCTCCACATTATCCATGAGTTGTATGAATGTCTCAATGAACACGCTAATTTCCATTCCAGTGTGTTTCTTGAAAGACACTTCAGTCATGTCATCATCAAAATCTGAGGAATATTCCCCCCGGATAAATGGCTGAAATTGATCGAAGATTGTCACACCCCCAAATTACCTGTTTTGCAGCGGAATGGAATTCCTGGGGATTGACTGTCATAGCATCACAGTTACAGATATATTGAACGACCTAGAGTGTCGTTTGGAAAACACATCGTTTGATTTAATAAAATAATCAGAGTTTACAAAGTATAGGTCCCAAATGAAAATCATCTTGTGCGGAAATAAGTTTGTTACAATACAAACGATGTTTTAAAGTGCATAAATCCCAAGTGAGACGCGTCGTCGCCGCGACTCTATGATGTGTCCAAATGCATGCCATGAATTGAATGCCTTAGATACCTGAGATAAAACATGCTAAAAGTGTCAACACAAAGGTTGAGTGAGTTCATATAGTTTGTGTTGAAATGTAAAGCCTTTCAAAATCGTTTATGCAGCAAAGGCATTGTAAATCCACCCAGTTCCAAGTTCCGCCCATACAAAACTTGCAACCTGTGTGTTCACAACCCACTGCCAAAATGTGTATAGTTTATGTTCAAACACGTAATGTCAAATGAATTCACAATAGTACCTAACTCGACGTAGAACAATAGCACTTAATCAATAGAACTAGACTCAATGTATCAGTAGTCAACTGATTTAGAACATTATACGACGTAGAACTATAGCACATAATCAATAGCACCTAACTCAATGTATCAGTAGTCAACTGACATAGTACTTTATTCGACGATGTGTCAGTAGTCAACTGACATAGAACTTTATACGACGTAGAACTATAGCACATAATCAATAGCACCTAACTCAATGTATCAGTAGTCAACTGACATAGTACTTTATTCGACGATGTGTCAGTAGTCAACTGACATAGAACTTTATACGACGTAGAACTATACCAAACAAACAAGCACAACTAATATAGTACAACATTCAGTTTTGAAACAATGGTGATCATGATAGAAGTTATCCTTAAAAATATAAAGTACTTGTGAAAAATAATTGAGCATGTATCTCCCCCAAAATAGTACAAAACAATTGAAAGTGGGGCTATGAAAACTCACCTGTTGCAATGATTATGATGACAAAAGTGAATACACTGAAATGTAGCGTGAATCTCGAAAATGACCTATTATGAATGATATGATACGTAATGAGTTATGATGTAATGTTATGCATGCATTTCATATGTTATTTATACCATTTGTGAGTTTTGAAAATAATACTTATCGTCGAAAAATACTTCTTTTGACGTCTTGACCATTCTTAACTCACTTTGCAAGTATTTACGTCAAAATGTCATCCTACAATAGTTTCTTAATGATTTATTGTGAAATTATAACTTTTCGTCGTAAAATAATGTCGTTGGAAATTTCATGAAAGTGACAAAAATGGCTTCGAAAAGCTAGTCGTAAAATGGTGTACGTCGAACGTTAGGAAACGAATTCAACGGTTTTGGAAAGCTTGTATTAAAATCTCGAAGTTTTGGCATTTAAGTTTATCCTAGAGGTCTCGTTCATAAAGAAAAACATAGGTTAAGTAGGGTGATTTTGTCCAAAATGTTGTTTAAAAGTGAGTTTCGGCAAAGTTTAAGTAACCGTAAATAATTTATTACAACTCCGCTATACAAACGGTTGGTCATTTTGAAAAATATGCTTGGTGATCTCGATTTTATTAAAAGACATCTCGTTACAAAAAGTTCTACGTCAATGTTAAAAATAGCCTTCAATATGGTCACTTTGTTTATCCGTAACACTTGTCAAATAAAAATAAAATAGTTTTTCTTAACTAATAAGTTACGGCAATTTTGTGAAAACGTGCATATTTTAGTCGTTACAAATCCGTTTTCTACGTATTATACGTCCTTAGCTTCGTATCAAAGTATACTAATATATTTTTGATAAGTCGAAATAATTTATAAAGCTTAAGACTCGTTTTTTACTCGTACAAAACAAAAATAGTGTGCTGAAATTTTCAGGACATATATATTTCGTCGTCAAAATTGAAAAATTCATAACTTCTTCGTTATAGCTCCGTTTTAATCCGTTCAAGCGGCCACGGATTCGTTTTAAAGTATATTTTCTAAATATCAATGCCAAAAATTTATGTCTACAGTCTGATTTTCCAGAAATACAAAATAAGATCAGACCCTTATTTATACTTGTCGAAAAGAGTTTTTCTCGTACTAAACCTATTCCAATCCCTTCAAAACAACTCCAAAGCTATTCTAATCCTACCATACACCTTCTTAGGGTGTCATGGGTTCCTAAACATCATCAAGACTAATATATAATAAGGGGTAAATTATAGGATGACTTATATATATAAAACTCTAAAAACAATGTAAAAATGGTATAAACATCCATAAGTCTTGCATGCTTTGCTCAAAAATGATGAAATAGATATGAAATGATAATGAAAGATGTAAAAATGAAAATGATATGCTTACTAGTTACTTGATGAGGTGACAAGAACAAGGATTAAACCTAAACACCCTAGGTTTTTATTTCAAAACCTTGATTAAGAGTGTAACTAGATTGTATACAAACTTGATCTTGAAAAACTTTTTGGTTTTCTTCCTTGAGCTCCTAAGGCCGGTTTTAGAGAGAAGAAAAGAAGAAAGAAAGACTTGAATTATTTGATTGTGAAATGAAGTGTAAGAGTGAGATTGAGTGTAGATTTAATTTGTAAGAAAATGTTACCACTCAATTAATGCATACCCCCCCCCCTTGGACCGGTCAAGGGGTATGTATTTGCAATAATACATCTTTTTTTTTCTTTTATATTGTAGATAATTGTAAAAAGTGTAAGTAAAATGTATAGGTAATAATAACTTGTAAGATTGTATATACATTAGTGTATTTAAGGTAGTTTTAGCTAAAAGAAATTTTTAATAGATCAAACTAAAGTATAATGAGATCATTAAAATTGTAAAAATACATTTCTTGTAAAATTTGAGTGATATAATAATTATCGTGTCGTTTTTAAGAAAAACGTCGTAATAATATAAATTTAACGATTTATATACAAAATAAATTTAAAACACTAGGTAAACTCAAAATATTGTTTTTATAAACTAAATGTAAGTATAAAAATATATCGGGATCATTTTTGGAAGTATCGGATTAAATGTTCAAATAATAACTTACGCGATAGCGTTTATTTAATATGAAATTTACGCGTTTATTGTAAAATGCAAAACCATGCATGAACTAATATGATGATAATGATATGTAGACTAAACTTAGTCTATATGAAATGTCTGGAAAATACGAGTTGTCACAAAGATTACATGAAGAGCTGCATTAGATTCATCAGTTGAGAACTTCTCTTTAGTAATTTGAAACCTCAGTTGTTCTAAGTTGAGTAGCACAGTTCTTGTCAAGGTGGAAAGATCCTGACGAAGGAGAGCATTGCTTGTTCGATCCATAGTTGTAGATAAAAGTAGTTTGAGGTGCTGATAAAGTAGTTGAAAGGGCTCAATGTTACATTCCATCAGCCTTGCATTTTGTAGCATTGACTGGTGCATTTCTGTCTTTTCAGAGTCTGAACCCGGAGATATCACATCCTCATTGATTGATTCAATCATCTTTAATTGTTCAGTGTAGCATACATTATCATTGATGTCCACAACATCATACAATTTAAGCACTTCTGAAATCACTGGGTCAGTAGAATAAGACATGATGTAGTAGTATGCACGGGATTTTACAAGTCTATAATTTAAACCGAGAAATAGAATCTTTCGCGGGATTTTACTAAAATCAAGACGAAACCGTGATACAATGACCAATAGAACGAGTTAAGATAACTGATGGACCCACACAATGATAGAGGATTATGTGTTAGGAGTGATGATTGTTTGAAGGATTAGCTGAAGTGTTATTTGGTTGTGAAGTGGTTTTGTTAATGCACGTTTTTACGGTGAAATTTAGGTCTAAAAACTTAAAAGCTCAATAACTTCCTTTCGGAGGGGATTTGGGCCTCGAAAAATTCGTTTCACGACATCGCTGTGAAACCTCACAATATTCAGCCTGTTCCGGTCGTTTTGACAGGTATTTCGCTGAAAACGGAGTTACGGATCAAAAGTTATGGTCGTTTGAAGTTTTGACGTAAAAAGTCAACTTTGGTCAAACCTCTTCTTCGTAAAAAAATCAACCAAGTCGCTAACACCTAATTCGCTACACCCCCAAGTCGCTAAAGTCCCAAGTCGCTAGACAAATGCAAGTCGCTAAGTAGTAACTCGCTAAGCCTCAAGTCGCTAGCAAAATTTTGGCAGCAATTCGCTACTCAAGTCGCTAAAGATGCAAGTCGCTAAAGAGCAACTCGCTACAGACCAAGTCGCTACTCGTAGTGGAGAGTCCACTACTTGTACTTTAACTTGCTAGATCTAACTCGCTAGGTTTAAAACTGTAACTCGCTACAAATTTGTAAAGCAAGTCGCTATGAAGAAAATAATCCGTGAGCTAAGTCGCTAGCAAGAAAAACCATATAAACATCACTTTTCAATCCAAAAACAACCCAACCAAGATGATTCAAGCTTACCAAATGAAAACCTAAACACTTGTGATGATTCTAAACATAAAAGTACTAACAAAATTCAATCTTTAACACAAGAAATCAACCAAATGATGCAAAAACCACTAAACTTTTTCAAACTCAAAAACCACCTAAAAACCACTATAAATCCAAAGATGTGCAAGATATGATCTAACCATGGCTCTTGATACCAATTGTAAGATATAACTTTTCACATACACATCAAACCATAACACAAAGTAGCATATAGATGGAATTCTAGAGAGAGAAAGTTAGAGGTTTAGGGAACTTTAGTGAGAGAAAGAAAAATTCTTATTATGAATTCCAACTCTCTACCTTGGGAGGTAGAGAGTATTTATAGTCTTACATAAAACGCCACACATCGGGCTGTGGATCAGGCATACAGTGGGTAAAGACCCGTCCGTCCTCCACGGTGTTACTTAACTAAATACTACTTAACTTAAAATAACTACGACTACGAGCTTTCTAACGAATACAAATACTTGAGGTGACCGACTCTTTAATACCTGGAATTTCTAATTCCTAACAACTTCTAGTTTTAAGAAAGTGAACCTTAGTGTGCCTGCATGTAGTTCAGATCCCAGCACATCTAAACAGGTGATGCAAAGAATAGTAAAACCAACTAATGTTCCCATTCCCTCTACAGGAGTAATCAGTGACATTAAAGGGAGCAGGTCAAAGTCTCAAGACAATACAAGGAATGATAGGACCTTACAAGCTAAGAATGTGCACTGGAAAAGAGTAGAAGAACAATCTAGGAACTTTAAGCTTGAACCGAATAAAACGAATCGTGTTGATTCTAGTATTAGCCATAGGCGTACTGTAATTAATTCGAATTCTGATACTATTTGCAAACCTTGTATTGATGTCTGCTTGAATTCTGTTTCTAATCATGAATGTGGTATTAATGTTTTGTCTAATGATGTTAATTGTCCAGTTAATATTGTTAATGCTAAAATTCATGCTAAGAAGGCTAAAAGGCAAAAACGAAAGAAAGTTAGAAAACAGTGGAAACCCACAGGAAGAACATTTAGTAAGATAGGCTATTATTGGATACCTGTTGGTCATAAGAATAATCAGACAGTGCCCACTAGAAAATGGATGCCTACTGGTAGAACTATTCCCTTAAGGAGTGAGCACACTGTGAACAGGGCTAATACAGACACCAGTACTGCATCTATTCACAATGATTCCATTGCCTTAATTTCTTATATGAATGCTTCTATTTCTGATGTGGGTGTTCCAACCATTGCTACTAACCAAATGGAACCTATTCTTGCATGGGGATCCCAATTATCCAGTTATCCATTCTTGTCTGTGGTCAACTGCAGATCGTTCAAATCGTTCTGTGGTACCTGGACTCAGGCTGTTCCAAGCATATGATTGGCGACCGGTTACGGCTCATGAACTTCGTGAGCAAATTCATCGGGACAGTTAGATTCGGGAATGATCATTTCGGTGCTATTATGGGTTATGGAGACTATGTTGTTGGCAAAAGTGTTATCTCCAGGGTTTACTATGTAGAAGGTCTTGGTCACAACTTGTTCTCTGTTGGTCAATTCTGCGATTCTGATCTAGAAGTAGCCTTCAGAAAACATACCTGCTTCGTTAGAGAACTTGATGGTAAGGAACTTTTAAAAGGTTCACGTGGTTCAAATCTATACACCATCTCTATCGAAGATTTGATGAAGTCTTCTCCATTTTGCTTGCTGTCAAAGGCCTCTAAAACAAAGTCATGGTTATGGCATCGTCGTCTCAATCACTTGAACTTTGGTACCATCAATGATCTCTCCAGAAAGGACTTAGTTGTAGGTTTACCTAGACTCAAGTATGAAAAGGATCATCTTTGTTCAGCATGTCAATTGGGAAAAAGCAAGAAGTATGCCCATAAACCCAAACCTACTAACTCTGTCACAGAAGTTCTTCATATGATTCATATGGATTTATGTGGACCAATGAGGGTGCAGAATATCTTTGGGAAGAAATATGTGTTAGTTGTGGTTGATGATTACTCTAGATTCACGTAGGTCAAGTTCTTAAGGACAAAGGATGAAACTCCTGATATCATCATCAAACTCATCAAACAGCTGCAGGTTCGACTTAACAAAACAGTCAGAATAATCCGAACAGACAATGGAACTGAGTTTGTCAACAAACAACTCAGTGAATTTTATGAAAGCGTTGGAATCAGCCATCAAAGAAGTGTTCCACGAACTCCTCAACAGAACGGTGTAGTTGAAAGACGAAATTGAACTCTTGTAGAAGCCGCTAGAACAATGCTGATTTACTCAAAGGTTCCAATGTTTCTCTGGGCTGAAGCTATTGCCACTGCATGCTACACACAAAATCGTTCCCTGATTCACACTGTTCATGGAAAAACTCCATATGAACTTGTCCACAACAGAAAACCTAATCTCTCTTTCCTTCGTGTGTTTGGTGCATTGTGTTATCCAACTAATGAGGGACAAGACTTAGGCAAACTTAGAGCTAAAGCAGACATTGGAGTATTTGTAGGATATGCACCAAACAAAAAGGGATACCAAATCTACAACAAAAGAACCCGAAATATCATGGAAACAATTCACGTTACGTTTGATGAGCTGTCCGGTCAAATGGCTTCTGGACAATTCAGTTCAGGACCCGCACTTCAAAACAGTCCCATTGGTTCATCCCTTGTTCCAAACTCTTCTAAAAAAACTCCATATGTACCTCCATCTGAAGATGATTTAAAGAAATTGTTTGATCCTATGTTTGATGAACTTTCTGACCCAAGCACTAATGAGGTGTCGATTACTACAACAGAGGCTGCTCATATTCCTGTGAATGAAGTCAATCCCTCAGTCTCAATATCTTTAAGTCAAGATGCACCTGCTGCTGATCCTTCAGTCTCATCAACAAATCATCATTCTTCAAATGTACATAATGGAACTGTTTCTGGCATCAATGATGAAGTAAATCCCTTTGCTACCCCTGAAGATGCTCCATTTGAAAACATATTTGCTCCTGAATCATCATCAGAACCATCTTCTTCAGGAGACATCGACTCTGCTACCTCAGTCCCTCTACAACTGCCACATGAACACCTTAGAAAATGGACTCACGATCATCCACTAGACAACATCATTGGAAATCCCTCTCGTCCTGTATCAGCACGGAAACAACTTGCAACCGATGCCTTATGGTGCTTCTTCAACTCCGTACTATCTAAGATCGAACCAAAAGATGTTAAAACCGCCATGAATGAAGATAGCTGGTTCAATGCCATGCAAGATGAAATTCATGAGTTTGATCGACTTGATGTATGGGAGTTAGTACCTGCTCCAGACTGTGCTATGATTATTGCTCTTAAATGGATCTTCAAAGTGAAACTTGATGAGCATGGTGATGTGTTGAAGAACAAGGCTCGATTAGTTGCTAAAGGATACCGTCAAGAGGAGGGTATTGACTTTGAAGAATCTTTTGCTCCAGTTGCTCGAATCGAGGCAATCGGAATCTTTTTGGCTAATGCTGCTAGTAAGAACATGGTAGTCTGTCAGATAGATGTAAAGACGGCATTTCTGAACGGAGATCTTAAAGAAGTCGTCTACGTCAGCCAACCTGAAGGATTTGTGAATCAAGAGCATCCTACTCACGTTTATCGTTTGAAGAAGGCTCTTTACGGTTTAAAGCAAGCTCCAAGGGCATGGTATGATACACTGTCAAAGTTTCTTCTATCTACCGGATTTAGCAAAGGAGCAGTTGATCCAACATTGTTCACCAGGAAGTCAGGCAAACATTTAATTCATGTTCAAATTTATGTTGATGATATTATTTTTGCCTCGACAGACCCAATGGAATGTGATCGTTTTTCAAATGAAATGAGTTCAAAATTTCAAATGTCAATGATGGGACAAATGTCATTTTTCTTGGGATTACAAATTTCACAAAGTCCCGGAGGCATTTTCATAAATCAATCTAAATATGCAACTGAGATCTTAAAGAAATTTGGATTTGATTCAAGTGACCCTGTTGACACTCCTATGATTGATCGAACCAAACTAGATGAGGACCATTCAGGGATCATGATTGACCAAACAAAATATCGTAGTATGATTGGATCCCTGATGTATCTCACAGCTAGTAGACCAGACATCTTGTTCGCTGTTTGCATGTGTGCTAGATACCAGGCTAAGCCTACTAAAAAGCACCTTGAAGCAGTTAAACGGGTCTTTCGGTATATCCAAGGAACCATCAATATGGGTCTTTGGTACCCGAAGGACACCGGTATGTCACTAACAGCCTATGCAGATGCTGATCGTGCAGGGTGTTGATAACGCTACACGCGTCGTTCGGGGTCAAAGGAACTTCCTTTTCTTCGAGCAAGTTTTATAACACCCTAGGCAGTGAACCTAATCGTTGTAGTGTAGTAATTAGGGTAAGCCACGGGTATTGATATCGTTCTCTAGGGGAATAGGAATGCTAGTAGGGAGTTACTACGCTAAGGTTAAGGTTGAGGAAGATTATTTTTTATCTTTTTATATTTTATGAAAATGGAAAGGTACGAATCTCGGGTATTGGATTTGGGGGGTTGGTATTTCTACCGATTACTCTACTATTTATCTAATTATCTAAACTAAGATTGTGGGAGTCTATGTCTAATTAATGTGTGCTCGTATGATAGTTTAAAGATGTGTTTACTTAGTTTGTATTACTCCTTAATTATCTCCTATTGATGGTTGAGTGTCACGTCTTATTCCTAGTTGCGTTGTGTTTCTAAAGTTGTAGGGTATGCGTTTCTCCCTAACTCTTTGAACTTACCAAAGGGTCTTGTCTACAAATCCACTTAGAGATTATAGACTCCTACTCTAAGGCACTCTTCGGATGTTTTAGCCTACAATCACTCAGGTAATCATACTCTAAGGTTCACAAAGATGAATCAAGCATTAAGTACACAACGAATGACCTATCGCATTACTAGATCATTAATCAACTAAGATAAGAAACAACCAATCAATATTTAATAATTAAGTTTCATACTTCCTAAGCAAACACACAAATAAATTAGCCGGACATGGAGAACATGCAAGCATACACACAAATAATCAAAGACATAATTGAATTAATGAAGCAAAGACTTATCTTGGTGTAAGATAGGGTTAAAAACCCTAAAATACTGTACAAGACACCTTAAGTTCGGTTTTAGGTTTTTACTCCAAAGACTCTCCACACAAAGACTGAAAAATTCGGATTCTATATATAAGATTACAATTGCGACGGCGTCACCTTATGTTTAGTGACGCCGTCGTGTCGCCGCCATTAGGGTTTCGTCTTGGCCACGTTAACCTTGCGACGGCGTCACCTTATGTCCGTGACGCCGTCCTCTTCAGCTTCTGACGTCGTCTGGATCGCATCTAGGCCGTCTGAGTAGCGACGACCTACTCTTTCACAACTAGACGCCGTCCCTTGAAAACACGAGTTTTGAGTTCTGACCCGTCACAATAATTCTCCGACGGCGTCGCAAATAGCTCCTGACGCCGTCGCCTTCTACATTCAGCGACTGTGAGTGTCTCGATTTCGACTTTGGCCATTTTCTTCATATATTCGCGCCTTTTCGTCCAAATAAGTGCCATTCCAGCATTTTGCCTTCACGAGACCTAAAAAGTGAAAAGGAACGATATTAAGCAATAACGGATACAAAAGTGATCAAATAAGGACTTAAACGACCCCTCAAAATGGTACCTTTTAAAACCTTATCAGTGTCAAGATACTCGTCGAAGTACATCTGGAGGTGCTCAGTTTTTGGGTGATAAGCTTGTGAGCTGATCTTCAAAGAAGCAAATGAGTACTTCTATTTCCTCTACAGAGGCGGAATACATAGCCTTGTCATCTTGTTGTGCTCAAATCTTATGGATGAGATCTCAATTATCTGACTATGGCTTTGAATTCAACAAAATCCCTCTGTACTATGATAATAAAAGTGTTATTGCTCTCTCATGCAACAACGTTCAACACTCAAGAGCAAAGCATATCGACATTCGACATCATTTCATCAGGGAACATGTGGAAAAAGGTGTGGTGGAACTCTATTTTGTGAGGTCTGAATACCAGTTAGCAGACATCTTCACCAAAGCTCTTCCAAGAGAACGTTTTGAGTTCATACTTCCACGACTAGGATTGAAAAGCCTTCAACCTGAAACACTTAAACGTCTTCAGGAGGAAGACGAGGAGTAAAGGTCTATGCTCATCTATCTCTTGTAATTATCTATTCAAAAAGCAAATAGAAAATTATAAAACTTCCAAAAATCCATAAAAAATTGAAAAATCTTGAAAAATTCCAAAAATATTGTCTTTTTGTCTTGTTTTCTTCGATTTGATAATATATACGGTCTTTGAGATGTCATTCAAAGATTGACACGGGACTTTAGATGTTGTTCGAATGTTTAAAAAAAAAAAAAAAAAAAATCTAAAAATCAAAAAAAAAAATCTAAAAATCAAAAAAAAAATCAAAAAAAATTATTTTTGAGAGAAAGAGAAAAAATGGTTTATTGTCATTTCAGGCAGTAACCCGCTTTCCAAAGAAAGAACAGAGCCATGCTTTACCATGTTTTCAAATTCCATGCTCTGATTCTATAAACATTTATCTGCTAAAAACTAACTGCTTTGAAAAATAACTCGGTATCTATTTTTGATAATCATCAGGACTTATTTGTCAAAATCTCTATCTCTCAATCAACAACCTATGTCATTGATTGAGGGGGAGAATGATTTCAATTAAATTAAAAAGTTATTTGGCATTTAAATTGTTTTCAAAAGATATTCATGCATGTTTTACCAATGGAGTTTAAAGTCTTTAAATCCGATCCTTATCAGTCAAAACGCTTTCATAATCAAGTCACAATTCCCCTTAAAAGCTTTCAAAATCAATTTAATTCAATAAGAGATCACAAATCTCAAATGATTTGATAATTGTGATCGGGGGAGAATGTGTGATGTAAATTGGATTTAAACTGATAATTCGGTAAATGGTTTTATAAGGATGTACATGCTATCCTTCCCACATGTTGAGGAGGAGCATCTATCCTAAACATATGATTTGAAACGTGATCACTTATCTCAATGTGCAGGTTCCCTCTAGTATGTGCGAAACTCTTTTCAAACCTAGAAGCACATATTGAGGGGGAGCAAAATCATGAAAACCTCATCCTTCCCCAAAATGCTTTATCTACTTGATTCGATTAGGGAAGTGATGTTGATATCTTTTAGAAAATGGTAATCAAAGAAGTTAATTCTTCCTCTTGCCTCCGTGTGCAAAACGATTTCAAACATTTGATGCACATGTTGAGGGGGAGCACTTGTTCTATAAATATCGAAAACAATTCAGGTACAAAATGTTTTGATAATATATCACAAGTATCTGGATTGATTTTTCAAATGGTTTTCAATTGGTTCCAAATGGCAGATGAACAATACCAAATAGACCGACCTACTTTACGTTATGTACGGTGATATAAGGATGATAAGGTTAGGTATGTGTTCCCATGATCCGCCAGAACCGGAGGGATCTACCCAGGGACTATCTACTAGTTAGTGTAGAGTTCTTAGGTATGATGATAAAAGGAGAAAAATGAGAAATGGGAAGAGTGCGGACTGAGATAGAGCTAGTACTGGAACAAACCTAACAAGGTTCTAGCTATGAAGTCTCGGTAAGCACTGAAGGGGTTGAAGAATTAAAAAGAATTGAATGAGAAAAGGGTGAAAACAAATAGCCCTCCATATATTCAACCTTAGGGCAGAAACCGGGTTCAATTCATATGCTACTGATGGTAACATCGGTATTGAAGACAAGACGTCATGGACCCAGTGACGCACTGCACTCCAACTTTCCAAACCACTCAAGTTCCTCTTAAAAGGACTTGTTTCATTCTCACGGGGAACCGACATTATCTATCGACTTTCTCTTAGAGATTGTTGATATTGAAGAAGGAGACCCTCTCCCTAGTCTCCGATATAGGATCCAAAAATGCACAAATTGAGTCTAGAGCCACGAGATCATCAATAAATCTCATTAGGACACTTTCAATGAAGACTCTCTGTTTCACACGATGTGGAAAGAGAGATTATATATTGAGTCCTACGCATTATCCTTGTGGTATTGCCAGAACATCTGAGTGATATGCAAACATATTCACTATGAAGATGGAAAGCCCTCTGGAGCCAACATCAAACAAGCTCCTGGTGGGTGGCATGTGAGATCTATTCAATAGATCAACCATGTGACAACTGAACAGAAACAATGGGGCGATTCAATCTTTTGAATCAATCCTGGTTCAGGTTATGGATTGACGGATACCTTTGAAAAACCGGTCTTTGTGCTTAAAAACTCTTTTCTTTAGCACATTGACCGTGTTCGAATATTTCAAATCAAAAGGTGTTTTATGATTGATAATTGATTTTCATTAAAACCTTCGTTGTATTGCAAAAACAATTTCTATTGAGCAAAACACGATTGTTTTTCAAATCTCTTTTCATCAATCAGTGAATTTCTATTCGCTGGTTCACTCACTCCGTGTTGTCTTCTTTGAGATGTTCCGGTTTGAGAACTGCTATAGCAGCTGCGAAACCCTGTCAAGGAAATTCTTCGGAATTATACCTGATCACAAGCAGTACTTGTACTGATCAACGGGGAACCGTGGGCCGTGTACCTCAATTCAACGAAAGTGATCAAAGACACTTTCGTGCGATTTATTGCTAACTGTTGTATGCAGGTACACCCGACGTTTGTAGCTGATCAGAATGAAGCGGTCAATCCATAGCCGCATGCTCACTTAACACATTCATCTCAAAAGAAATCATGATTAGTGCATCAATGACTCTGATATTTTCACTCCATGCTTCTGCTACGCTGCTGCAAATATCATGAATCAACGAAAGCTTCCACTACTCTGATGAGAAGATTTCATGATCCAGAATGTGAGCATGTCGGTCCGAATGTCACAACATCACATAATACCAACACCACAATGGATATCTCAGAGATTTTTTTTGGTAGCTAATGATCTCAAAAGCTGGCTCAAATTTATTATCACGTGGATCAGTAAAAGACCTCCACCTAGAGTAACCAAACATGCAATGAGAAGAATCAACGACTACGAGCTTCGGAGCAAAGTACTACATCAAGAATGCAAGAACAATTGTTAATGACATATCTGTTTGTATTCAATGTAATTTTAGTATATGTTTGAGGTGACCTCCTTTAGGGGGAGATTGTTAGGAATTAGAAATTTCAGGTATTAAAGAGTCGGTCACCTCAAGTATATGTAATCGTTAGAATGCTCATAGTCGTAGTTATTTTTAGTTAAGTAGTATTTGGTTAAGTAACACCGTGGAGGACGGACGGGTCTTTACCCACTGTATGCCTGATCCACAGCCCGTTGAGTGGCGTTTTATGTAAGACTATAAATACTCTCTACCTCCCAAGGTAGAGAGCTGGAGCTCATAATAATATCTTTCACTTTCTCTCACTAAGTTCCTTAAACCTCTAACTTTCAAAAAAATTACAAAATTCAATTTTAGTATTTTCAATAATTAACCTTTTCAAGAAAATTAAATACCCATGGTTCATAAATATATAACCATTTAATTTTCATTGAAAACTAGGATCCAAATTGTCATAATTTCATTACGTCAGTTGATCTGCTAGTAATGAACCTTATACAAAATGGTAGAGCTTTTGCTCAATTGCCAATTTCAATTGCAATTCCTAGATTTATGGGATTTACATATAGCCAATTTCAATTGCCATGTAAACATGTTTTATCCCATCTTATGCCTTGAGTTGCGTTCTCACTGCCTAACTCAATTAAGTTGTCCAACTTAAGAAACTGCAAAATCGTCCATGCCCGTTCTCACGACACGTGGACATTTTACCCTTTGATTACGATCTAAGTCACGGTCTCACGCAAATAGAAAGTAATCTTAGGTGTTTCCGTTTCGTTGGATGGCATATAACTTAAATTAAAGGGTAATAGTTTTGATGTTAAATCAAATATGTACAAAGATGTCATGCATTCATCTTTGTAGCATAGTTTTTATTAAAACATATATATCTTGTTTTAATGTATAAGCTTTTCATCATCAAACTTTAATTGAGGTATTGGATTCACCAATCAAGGAATTTAGTATTAATTATCATACATTATACCGTACTTTTGCTTAAGTGTAAACACTTAGTGTTTCGGATAATTACCACTGAAGTGGCGCATGGAATTAAAACTAATTCGCCCTTAAGATGAGCTTGCACATTAATGGCTTACTAAATAGCTCCATTCGAACTTACAGAGGGCAGAGGACCAGGTACGCGCTAAAGCACAACCTTAGACATCCTTTCAGTGTGACTGTGCGCACTTCTTTAAACCCCTTTTATTAGTTCATTCTCATGGGTGAGCCTTTCAGCCATTTGTACCAAAGTCATCAATCAATTAAACGATTATGATTACTATGCTTAAAAATTACATGTTTCACCATTGTTTAGGTCAGTTTATTTTCTTATAAAAATACCCTTGTTACACATAACAAACAAGCAAGTATTAAAAAAAATAAACATATAAACAATGAATGCATAAACAAAAAAATTCATGCATATCAAATAGCCACATGCAAACGTTTTGATAAATCATATTAATAACCAATTCTAGATTTGTTAATATGCATATATTTAATTAAGACTTTCACCCGTTTTCATCTATGTACGAGGTGAGCCACATGCATCGATTCATCGATTGCGTAAGTCAAAATTAAACATATACCACATAGCACATAATTGATTAAATAATAATTATTGAGGTCTTCCCCAATTTTAGATCTATCATAAATTAATGTATATCACTTAAACATGAAAGACATACAATAAAGTAGATCCATGATAAAACATGCATGTAATTATCATGGACATAAAATTACACTTAACAATTAATGCAATTAAAACAGAGTTACGCATATACACATAAAGTTGCATGCATCTTAGGGTTTCTAATCCAATTAAAACAATAGTTTACAAAACCCTAATTAGGGCACCAAAATAAACGCCCCCCCTCAAAATTAGGGTTTAGGTTTTGCAAACCCTAGATCTAAGCATACAAATAATAACACATTCATGTTTATTTTAATTATGTGTTTCAGTAATTAATTACTTGTTATACAAGGCTCGTGATGCCACTGATGAGTTTATGATATATAAAATACAATAAAACATAAAGACATCAAGAGTACACAGCGGAAGACTTAAGATCATAACAAATAAATTAATTAACTGAAAGTATGCGTAACGTACCTCTTGCGAATGTCAAATCCCTCGAGCAAAGCAAAACAACCCTCGAGCAAAGCAAAACAAAGAAGTACTTATTGGTGTAAGAATAATGTCTTACAACCACGTTCTTGTACACACGAATTAACCAAACGAATCAAGCGATTGCTAGATCTAACACAAGTCCTCGTTTAAGAAAAACGAAACCAAACTCCCTTACTTATGGGGTGTTCGGCCGAATATTAGACTAGAGAGAGGAGAGGAGAGATCTAGGGTTAATTCAATGCACAAGTGTTTGAAACCCTAGAACCTAACCCTCTTTATATAATAGATGGAATACTTTGGGAACAAGTTAGGGATTGGGTTGGGACAACCCATTGTGGCCGGCCATAGGACAAGCCCACAAGAAAACCCACAACTTTTTCTTTCAAGATTTTCCATTACTAGTCCTTCTCTTTTCATTTAACGGTCGTTCGTCATTTTTCCGTTAAATACTTAACGATCGTTAACCGGACTTAATGTGCAATAATTAATCGTAAACATAAACATTAATTATTAACTTTAATTCTCATTCGCTAATGTGTGCAATCCCGTGGTCACGAGTTCGAATCCGGACATTCACATGTTTGTAAATATATACATTTCCAACAGCTCCCACTTGGATATGTTTATAAAAACGTGAAATGACATTGGTTAGCGTCTGGCAACACGCCAATGCCCCCGGTACAACTCATGTATGGTTTTCTAGAGAAAAACCAAGTTTTGATGATTCATCATCATATTCATCCTTTTGTTTCTAATACTATGTTAATAAGAATATGGATCTCACTCATTTCTTAATTAACTATTCTGTTTCTCGCTTTATGTGATTGATAAAGATTACCAATTCTTCTGAACATATTCCAGAAGACCTTGGGCATGGCCATGCAAACATCTTAACAATCCTACGAGGGGCCCAGTAGTATTATACTTCAAAATAAATTTGAAGGAAACAAATCTCATTTTGACTACAAGCAGGATTCATAAATTTCGCAACACTTCTGAAAACAACCCTTATAACTACCAGTTACGTATAGCGTTAGATTGCTTCACAAAATGCACTACATCCATGACATATCTCTTGTATCTCAAGTCAGAGGATAAATATTCATGATATACTTAATGACAAAGATCCATAAAGTATTATCATGCGAGTGGGATAAGTCCTATACTCAATACATTGAATATCATCTGAAATTAGTCATGCTACGCATCAATATACTTTGAAGTATATTCTAACTAATACTCAGATTTGTCTTAATTCAATATCATTCCCATGTTATTGATTGACAACGGACTATTTAGAATATTTTAAGTTATTCAAGGATTTAAACATGTGAATATAGGATAACATCATAATAAATGAACAATAAACATAACAAAATATTTTATTTCATTTCAATAATAATGTTTAGAATATCCTTTTATCCAAATACTAAATAGATCAATGCATGATAATTCTTAGTTAATGAATTTTGCCACAAGTCATGCAACTCATACTTGTTGACAAGGCATAATTTCAACTAACTTTGATCTATAGGAATTTTGAGAATACTTATTTCAAGAATTCAATAAGTGAATTTCTTGTATATGTTTACACATATCTTGATATTGTCATATCATTCCATAAGGTGCGTGATAACCTGAACCACCCTTTTATGACAATTATCTTTCAAAACCTTAAAGTTTTAAAGTATTCTTTATTCTTTAATGTATAATGCAACTATGCTTTTAGTTGAGCATAACTAGTCAACATGGTCATCATCAAGGATACCATTACAAGAATTGAGTGTCATCTCAATTATACTAGCATCATTGTATACAACAATATGCTCTTTAAACATCCGTAAACATTTGAACAGTTATAGTGTAATATTGGTGCCAACCAAAACTCAAGTTTTGTTGGCAATGACAATTATGAAACAAATTGTCATATTTTCATCCATAGAATCTAGGAGCATCTCCAGACTGTGGAATGTGATTCTAAATCCAAACATATTTCCTTTTAAAATATTTATTACACTAACAACTTTCAATGTTGTCAAATCATCTTGTAATCAAGCATGACACAACAACTTTATACACAACATGATGTTCATGATGAATCTTCAAGTTAAACTTTAAGATCTCATCTATCTTGTCAAAGATATGTATTCATCATGTTCTATTAGACTCATTTATTTACCGCATATGTTTATAATAATAAACATATTTTTCAATGGTTATATATCTTATTTTCAAATCTTACAAACGAAGTTCATTCCCAACTAAAACTTAATTTAGGTGGAATGTAGTTGCCCATACAACATATAAGATTTAAAATAATACTCCCACTAGCTTTTAAGAATACTTATGAGCTATCTTATTTTAATTATTAAATAAAACATAGATTTAATATTAAACATAAGAAACATCTCTTAGATGCTTGCATATATCCATCCATGGATTCTTGCAGTTTGTACATATCCAAGGATTATTTGAATTCATAAAACTTCTTTGTATTACTCATCGTCCTCGCAAAAGTAATTCCACAACAAAGAGTTATGACATTCATTGTCAAAATTTCATATCAATGAAACTAAGTATGACAATTATAATCTTTATACTTCTATTTAATGTATCTAGTAAAGAATATTCAATCATAGTTAATTGCTTAAATATAATTAATATTATTATCACTAGACATGCATTAAATATGTGTACAATATTGTCCATATGATTTCTACATAAAGATTTAAACCACTAGGGTTTCCATCCTTTGAAGAAACTCATATTCATTATTAAGATTAACCAAGTATCTAAAGTTGATTATCTTTATGGACAACATCTCAACATTCATAGTATGATTGATTTTCCACAATTCAACATTTGGTAAATTTATCATTATGATTAACAGGCTTACCATGATCCTGTAACTCATATTCCTCAGCATATTAAATATCTGAGATATCCTTACGGATCTATGAATGACAATTCCATCATATTAAGGTCTATCATTTTCATGTTTAGCCTCATCATGATATTTGCTAGTGCTATATGAATCTTTTTCTTCGGTTATTTATTTGTGTTTCATGGCCGGCCTGCACGTAGTTGCATTGGCGTCGACTTCGGTTCCTTTGTTTACTTTGGTTCAAATGACTCACGTAACCTTTTCGAATCTCATCGCAATTCAATCATAGGGTTAAACTGTGCTTGATTAGTACCGGCTTTCGTTGAACTGAACAAGCGAAATGAGAATGTCAGTCTAGTGCTAATCTTGAGGTTTCGTATTTTTTACGTAGTGGCTCAAACATGTTGCAGCTTATAGAGGAATGACTTTTTGCTTCAACTTACAAGTAATGTTGTACTCCATGCATTCGGTTGGGACATTGGGTGTATACCATTGTCTTGTGGTTATATGTCTAGTTCGTTTTACTCAAACCAAGGGCGGAGCTTGGTGAGTTTTTTGGGAGGGCCAACATGTAATTAATATATACATATATCTTTTTATTATTAAAAATACATTATGAGACAAAGTTGTCGGAGGCCACAACTCCATCTAGTCTCTTCATAGCTTCACCGTGGTAAGGAGTAAGGACGGAGCTTGGTGACTTTTTGTGAGAGGGTAAAAATGTTATTCTCTTAACGTAAAGGGGCCAACATGTAAAATATATATTTTGTTTATCAAATAAACATTCACTATGAGACTAAGTTGTGGGAGGACCGCAACCAAAGGCGGAGCTATGTGAGGACCGGGAAGGGTCCTGGCTCTCTAGGCCTAAGCTCGTTAGTGTATTTTTTGCGATTTCATGTGTTAAAAGAAAAAAAAAAAAATCATCCTAGCCCTCTCATTTTATGTTTTTCCCAAAAAAAATTTGCTTCTGTCCTCCCAAAAATTTCTTCTAGCTCCGCCACTGACCACAACCCTCTCTAGTTTTGTCATAGCTCCGCCAGTGACTCAGAGTTTGTACATATTTCGGCGAGCACTTGTGGTTATGCTAGTTACTGCGTATACCGAGTACACTAATTCGTTTTGGTGAAAATACTTTGTACCAGTAGCGGTGGTTATTTAGTATACTCTTTTTGATACGGTATGGTATTGGAGGCGGTATTTTGGGTTGATGTTTATGCCTATAATGGAGCAATGCATGTATTAGACTATTCATATTATTAGTGTGCGTTAACACTCAAAAACACAATTTTCTCAAATGATATCCAAGATTAGATCACCTGAAAAACAATTTTTAGTTAATTAAGTTTGTTGGTCAATAATTAAGCAAACTAATGCATGCTTTATATCTTGTTATGCAATCATTATTATTCCTTGTTTAATGTTTAATTTTTAATGGGAAAAGATGGTTCACGTGGTTTTCAGGATGCATTGCAAAGATAAAAGGATGGAAAAGCATATTCTTCTCAGTTCTCCCTACAGTCAAGTGTAAACGCGTTTTTCCTATCTACAAACACATGACTCGTCGTGACGTCGTCTATCTTTGTCGTTTATGCATGTACAGATCACAGATGATAATTCTACCCCACATGGATAATCTTATTTTTGCATTCACACATACTTTCTTTTTCTATGAAACGTTGCTTCAGTAATTCAAATGTGACGTGAACCCATGAAAAAATAGTGAGAAACAAGACAAATGATGGGGGTTTTAATTATAAAATAAAACTTTGTGCTAAACAAACGGACTCTAAACGGCTTTGGTTCAGTTAAGTACTTTTTTTGTTGATTAAATTTATTAGCGAATAAGTAATCCTCAACGAGGGTTGACTGGGTACATTATGAAGCTTTTAACATTAACTATGATAGTTAACCGTCATAAAACAACTATACTTAAAATTTCATATAAAAGAATAGCTCTGACAACTCTCCTTGCCTAGTGAGGCATCAACTGTAGTGAGCACGAGCCAAGACTCAGACCCTTAAACTCTTATTTCACAAAATCTCTCTAGTGCGTCGATAGTTAACCGTCATAAAACAACTATACTTAAAATATTCACGTGTATACTATGTATAACTAACAGAAACATACATGTGTAGGCAGAATTCAAGCGGTACATATCTATATGTCTATGCTTTTTCTATGTTTGTCATACAAACTTCTTAAAATATTATGCTTATTTTTATTCAAAAAATAAGGATAACAAGCTTTTTGACACATGAGGAGACAGATTGCGTGGGACAGAAATGTACACTTCTTTTGTTTTTAGCTCAAATAGATGTAGTACGTTGAATACATCTATAGACACACACATTTATTCAATTCTCTCCATGTATACCAAAAATATCATGAATTAATTTCCAACGAATTTTGTGATTATTTTTTCTTTCAAAATCCAAAACTTCACACGAGATGCCCATAAACAAACACCTTTCTTTTTTTGAGGAAGCGTGTAATTTTAAATAAGGAGTCCAAAGTTCAAGATAAGAATGAGTTCGGTACCAATCCCGTATAGAACAGGTACTGAATTGATGATATCGTCTTTTTCATGAACATAGATAAGATTCTAGTATCGGTACTTGTACAAGCAACGGTACTCGTTATCGGAAAAACGATACATATTCGTTTTTTCCCCTTTAAAAGAAAAATAAACAAATCATAGCCGAAGATATATTTTTAGGTATAGTTCATCTCGGACAACAAGATTAATCAACAAGTCAATTTTTTTAAATGACCATTATATAAGACTGATTACCAAAATGAATCATCGAAAGTTGTGTTACAAAAATCAACGAAGTGAGCAATATAAGTTTGCTCGCCGGAAAATGACGAGCATTTCCTTGCTCACCTAACTTTGCTCGCCCAAAAGTGTTGTCAAAGTGCAAAATATGTGGCTCATATGAATTGACTCATATAAATTGATAGAACATAGGCTTAAAAGTGACGTATTTGTGACACTTGAAGGCTTGAAGCAGGCTAATACTTGATGATTCTAGCATTAAAATACCAAATGACAAATCAATTACATTAATAAAGTTTAAATGATGTCACTAAGAATTTAAATGTTGGTTTATGGACATAAATTAATAAGTCGTATGTTAGGATCGAACTCGAGATCATAAGATTGCACACTTTATGTATGAAAAGTTAATGATTAATAATTTAGTATAAAAGGTTATATTTAATTATTAAATACACAAAACGTCTAACGACCGTTATGTAATTAACGATAATTAACTAACGGTCGTTAAATAATAAAAGAAGGACTATAGATGGAAATAAAGGTCAAGAGGCTTCTAGAATCCTCTAAGGAGGAGAGGGCCAATTGGTTAGGATTAGGGTTTCCTAATCCTACACCAACTTGTCTTCCAAGTTTTCCAAACCTATAAATAGAGGGTCATGGGTCATTGTTTTGAGATTTTTGTGCACACACAATACCTAAACCCTTTTTCTTTCCTCTTGGTTTTGTTTGGCTGATCGGATCACATCCCTATTAGGGTGGATCGATTTTTATTCAAACTAAAATTGTTTTGTGTTTTTGTTACTTGCATAAACATTAACTTGGTATTAGTACGTGTGTACAAGAACATGATTCAATCACACTATTGATTGAATCTTGGATTGAATTACAAAATGATAAGGGGTAATTCTAATAATCCACATAAACCCTAATTAGGGTTCATCTCAATTGAAGAGTTACTTAGATTGATTCTTGTTTAGCTATAATTCAAAGGTACGCATACTTTTAAGTTTTAGTTAATTAATTATTCATTATATGTTTTTTACGCTTTCGCATATGTACTTGATGTTTATTGTTTATATTTATTAGTAGTCATGTTATATATAATTCCAACATTTAAATTCATCCATTTTCAAAAACAACAACTACTTATGAATCAAGATAAAAAGAAAAAAATAAAATAAAGATTAAATGGACAAAATTTAATCATTCATTTACCATAGAAAAAACACATTTTACAGATTCTTTTTTTAAAAATAATATATATATTACAAATGATAAATCGTTGAGCGACAAAAAATATATCATCGCGACAAGACTTTTTTACCTTTCAAGAGACGGACATTTGGATATAATTTTGACAAAAAAAATCGCCTTATTTATGGTTGATAAATAGATAATACGAAATCACATGTGATTTATAATGCGAGCATTAAATTTCAAATCACAAATCACATATGATTTGTAAATGAGATTCTCATGTCGTAAATTTCAACACCTAACAATTGTTAAAGCTTTCGTTTTTATCTAGTGGTGGCACCACGCGCCAAGACTATAGTAGAGGTCACCCGACACGTGCCGGGAGCCCCCATTTTGCACTCGTTCGGTGGTCTGCAGCATCGAACCGATTCCTTTTTTTTTGGATATATTGTGGGGTATATTTGTATAAAGTAATGTATCTTTATGTTTTTGGTTTGATGGTGAGTTTAGTGGTGATCATAGAAGCTAAAAGGTGGTGGGTTTAGTTGTGAGTTAAATGGTGATTTGGCATTGATGTGAAGGTGATAGATTTGATGACCATGATATTTAGCCTTAGGGTGGTGGCAATGGAGTCGGTTTGGGGCTCGGTTTGCCTAATGCCAATCGGCAATAGTGATGCCTACGAATTGGCATGATTCGGCATGACAAGAGGGAAAGCAAAATCGGCAATTTTTGCCGATTCTACATGCAAAGAAACTAACCGTTGGACATTAAAGGTCATATATATTTATTAATGTATGGATATATTTAGTTGAGGTATGGGTTAGGCATGGTTGCCACTACAAATCTATTGTTAGGTATGAGATTGGTATGAGGTGAGTTGACGAGATATTATTGGTAGATGACTAGGCATGAAAAAAATTTGTAGGCATGACTGCCACCACCTTTAGGAATCAACTTCCTTACAACCCAGTCATTAAAAATGTTGTACCTTCATCAAGAAAATTTAAGTTTTCTAGTTTTGCGTGTTATTAAACTTGCATATCGTGGTAGTTAACAACTTATTTATCATTAGTAATCATAGATTTGTTAAAAATAGCTTGTAATATCATTATAGTTTTTGTACGGTTAAAGTTAACTCTAAAAAATATTCCGTAAGGATTTTGCTATGGGTATTGATATATGTACATATCAATTTGATTTGTGCATATAAAAAAACGTAAATAAACTGTTATGCCCTTATGATGTTTTTAAGTTTTAATCATTTTTAATACCTAACAAGAGATTGCCTTCTCTACGAGTTAGTGGGTTACCGATTAGTTCCAACGTCGCCCATAATTGACTTATATAACTTCAAAAATACTAAATAATCAATAAATTCTTAGTGTATAACGAATCGAACATATATTGTATTGAATTTGTTTTATGGCAAGGCTGCCATCTAATGCGAAAATTCGATGACCCTTTTTACTGCTGAAATGATTGTTTTTTTCTTTATTTTCCATAAAAGTTTGTTAATTTCTCAACAAGCTCTTTATCTGGCAGAGAAGCCTCATAACTTCGCTTACACTTTATCTGGTACAAAGTTAAATACTGAGTTCTTACAAAGGAAGAACCAACCCAAAACCACAATCTATCAATACAAGTTTATGATACAATGAAATGAATGATCAACTAGAATCCAATCAGTGATCTAGTGATGTTGATAAAGACTAGAAACATGTAAACTTGAGGCTTGATCGTCCTGTGTGCAATCGTAGTGATCTTATCTTTCACAAAGAGCTAAAGAGAATCATCAAAAACAAAAAGCAAATTATGAGTTTGATCTGAAATCAAGGGTTGGAAGATGTTATGAGAGTGTTAGAGAGAATATATATGAAAGATGTGTGAAAACAATGAGAAATGACATTGTATTTATAGACAAAAATGTTACTGTAGCCACGAATCCGATGAATCCCTTTCAATAGGGATTCGACAAGTACAAACAGAGGAATCCGGCTCATTGTATAAAAAAAATCCGGATTTTTGGATATCAAATCTCAAAAAATCTTATGCAATCTTTCAAAGATCTTAGCAAGATATGATATGTGATGTCCTGCATGAGGTAAAAAATGAATGACATTTAAGTTAACTTTGCGTATTTTATAAAATGTAAGTATCATGCATTTTCTAAGTAAAATGTATAATGTTATAGTTACTAGTGATATTTTAAAAGGCTATTGGTATAAAATTTTTGTAATCTATTTTATACTTAAAATGATTTTATGATTGTTATCGACAAAACATAAAGAGATTGTGAAATATAAATGAACGTTTTTACGGCTTATTTGTATTAACACTATGGACCTTGGTGGAAGAGTTAACGTTGTGTAAAGCTTGGATAAACACGTCACAAGATAGAGTCAAAGGGAGCGCGCAAAAGACTATGGGATTTTGGACGCAAGTAGTTGATTACTTTGCGAAGGAAATGGGGGAATCGAGAAGAAGATATGATGCCCGCAACACCAAATAGAAAAAGAGGCTTCGTCTTAAAATTGGTCAATTTTGTACGATTTACTATAATGTAAAATGGAGGAATAATAGTGGCACATGTGACCAAACGATGTTCGATAAAGCGTCTGTTGAATCTCAAGTGACGTGCGGCCAGCCTTTCACAATGATTAAGCTGCGAAAGCTTTTGAGGGAACAAAGAAATTGGCATGAGATTGATATGCCAATTTTTTTCAAAACCGAAGGAAAGGCTCTAAAAAAATCAAAGACATCAGAAACTACCTCACACGCTACATCGAACTCGGCACATGGTGTGATTTTTAGGAGGAAGAGGTTCGGGAGGTTCGACCAACAGGCCGAGACAAAGCTAAGAAGAAAGTGTCATCCTCCTTCGCTCCTTCGGAATCTTCAGTTGCTTCTCTTGTTGATCGGGCCAGTCGAAAAATGAAAAAACAACGGGTTTGTTTTTCAATTAAAAGGAAGCCCAAGGTTCTTATTTAGAGATAAAGCAACGAAAAATAGAAATGAAAGAAAAGACGCGTCAACGGCAAATGGAACTGGCAGAAAAGAAAATTCAACAAAAGCAAGGATAATCGAGCTAAATCATCAAATGTTCATGTTTAATCAAGAAAAGCAAAGAAAAAAAAGACATATTGTTCTATTATACTCCCGATAAACATTTGACATAAAAATAACAAGTGATGATTTAAAGATGAAGCAACAAAGAAACGTGAAATATAATTTATACTATTAGTTTAAGTTTTTAGTTTTTATTTAAATGTTTTTAATTTTGTATAAATTATTAATGTAATATTTTAATTATTAATGAAATTAAAATTTTAATATTTTAAAAAACTGAAAAGAGAAATGGTGTCGTTGGTCTTCCCTTTATAACCTGTTTGTTGGTCATGAAGTCATAGAAAAGGAAACTTTATAACATTTGGTGTTCTCGTTTAATACTATATCTTCTCGAAAAAATAGAACAATTGATAAAGCGCTTCGTTTACACCCCAGCCTCTGAATTTTACACCCCAGCCCCTGAATTTTTGTCTTAAATCTTTGTCTACTAATTTATAAGAAATATTACAATCCGTCTACCGTATGTCAATATCGTATCATCAGTAATCCAAAACTCTAACGTCGGTTAATGAATCTGTTAAGTAAGAGGGCATCTTGGTATTTTCTTCACACACAAAACATCCACGTTCTAACATTTGCACTACAAACACAAAACACATGTTACATTTAAGTTTTAGCTTCATATTAATATACCTCATCTTCCAAATAAACTCATGTGCATCGAAGCCATACAAATTAACACGTATCAAAACAGGAAAACGATATAACCGATTAACACACAAGCAAAACCGGATAATTAGATCCAAATGAATTGTTAGCTAATCAATCAATATACCCTAAATCCAAACTAAACACACTTTCAAGCATCATGTCGTTAGAGCCACCACCCGAAATCACCATACTTTCTTCGTGAATTCAGATATAGCATCTCCGTTATTTTTTCTTTTTAAATTTAAGTACACATCGTAACGTTGTTCGTTCATAACCTTGTTACAAATCACCGTACTTTGGCTAGAAATCATTGTTCATCATATTTCTTAATTATCTCAAATGGTGATACATATAAAAAGATTTGATACATGGCAAAAATGAAGGAAAGAAAGATGTAACGTTTTATCGACACGTAAGTAATGAAATGACTAAAATACCTATAATTTTAACGGATTGTTTAGCGAACGTGCTTGATTTCGGACTATCGTCGTTATGTAGCACATATACAGGGGACTAATAGAGAATTTTGTTTGACAAATAGGGGTATTGGAGCAAGTTAGGGGACTAGTTGTGTAAGTGTTTATTTTTAAACTTTTTAATTTGTTGGTTAGATTCCTTTTGAGTTCTTCTGTTCTTCTTCTATCACCCCACCCATTATATTACCGGCAACCATATTTTTCTTCAACATTCATTCACTCTTTACAAGCTTTACTGACTACTCTGACCTACTTCTTTAAAAGCTTCCTGTAAGTCATTTCTTACATTCCTTATAGTAGCTATTAATTTAATTTTTTGCTTTGTTTTATGATCATCTCCTTCTTTTAGTAGTATTTATTATTTACTGATTAACTGTGCCGTTCGAAATTTATTTTACTGATTAAATGACATTTTTTATTTTATTAAAAAAAAAAGGATTTACATAAAGGTGGAAGGCAAACGAGCAACAAGTTGCGCCGCTAGCCCTTTTTGAATTGCAATTTTTTTTTTTTTTTGAAAACTAGGTGTCATAACATTACTATGCATGACTCGTTGGATTTTGAGGAACTCCACTGCCACGTTAACGGAAACAACGATAGACAAAATTAATAACTTGTTGTAAAGTTAAACTAGATTAAATATCGTAACGAATTAAGGATCTGCTGAAGTGGCCGACTAACGTGATCGTTAGTTTGGAGGGTGAGTTGAAGTGTGTTACGAGTGACGTGGCACGGTGGCCAGTGGTGGAGTCCATGATGGAGATCGAGTGGTTGTGACGAGTGGTGACGGTGACGTATAAGAGAAGTACTAGTTAATATCGAGAAATGTGCGATTTTAGGCTGTGTTTTTTTTTTTTTTTTTGCCTCTTAACGCGTCTGAACGGGCAAAATGTCTGAATCGGTCAGACATTTTGCCGTTCAGACCGTTTGTTTTTTTTTTCCGTTCAGACGTCTGAACGACGTCTGAACGGAAAAAATGTCTGAATCTGTCAAGACCTGAGAGGGGTGTCTTAACGCGTCTGAATGCTTCTTGTAGACACAAAATAACCAAAAAAAAAATCCCGTTCAAACATGCGTTTTTTTTCTTCGTTCAGATGCGTTCAGATTCAGACATTTACGCATCAGATTCAGATTCAGACGTGCGATTCAGATTCAGATTCAGACCCTCTTAAAAAACAAACACCACCTAACTTTAGAAAAAAATTCTTAGTTATCTATCTTGATTTTATAAATGAAGTTTTTTTTTTTTTTTTTTTTTTTAATTTTATTTTTATTTTTTTTTTATCTCTAGAAAAGTGTTACATAATTAAAAAAATGTGTTTAGATGATATTTTTATGAAAAAAATGAAAAATGGAAGAGATTTGTAAAAGAAGTGCAAGGAAAAATGTTGGGAAATGTAAATTGCTCTTTTCAATTTTATAGTTAGAATTTAAATTTTGAACTTTTCAAAATTAAAAAAAAAAAAAAAAAAAAAACTATAGTTTTTTTTTTTTTTTTTTTAATGAAAAATGCCCAATTTCTCACCCAGTAAACGCAAACTAAGGTATTGACAAGTTTTGTTGGATCTGTTGTGAATTCCGAATTCAGGCTTTCGAATTGAGGCTTTTCAAGTGTATGATGAAAGGTTAACTGACTTTGTTTTGAAATAATTTCCAAACAGTATGAGGGCCTCCTTTTATGGAACAGCGCGTTTAGTTGTTTTTTCACTATTGTTGTTCTGTTTTTAGTATAATTTATTGAGCATCGGTCTTAGGCTGTGTTTGTTTTTTTTTTTTTTTGCCTCTTAACGCGTCTGAACGGGCAAAATGTCTGAATCGGTCAGACATTTTGCCGTTCAGACCGTTTGTTTTTTTTTTTTCCGTTCAGACGTCTGAACGGAAAAAATGTCTGAATCTGTCAAGACCTGAGAGGGGTGTCTTAACGCGTCTGAATGCTTCTTGTAGACACAAAATAACCAAAAAAAAAAAAAAAAAAAAAAAAATCCCGTTCAAACATGCGTTTTTTTTCTTCGTTCAGATTCAGACATTTACGCATCAGATTCAGATTCAGACGTGCGATTCAGATTCAGATTCAGACCCTCTTAAAAAACAAACACCACCTTAATTTAACTTGTATCTGGTTGCCTAATTGAGATCTCTATTTCGGTACAAGGAGTTTAGTATTATAAAGAAATAATTAGTCCTCCGCTCAAGGAAAATCTTATTACTGCGAAATTAAGTTATAGATTTGAGTCTTTGACCAAAGCTTTTTCTGAATTGTTCCCTATATAAAATATGTATCAGATGCCCACAAGGACTTCATTTACAATATGTTAAAAAGTGAAAAATTGTCAAACATTGTTTCACTTTGCTGGAAACAAAAAGAACATGTTTCACTGTTGAAAATTAAGCCGCAAATCTGACTTACATAACCTTGATCTGATATAACATCTTGTTTAATAATACGCCCTGTTTCAGGAAACTGGCCTTTTCATGGATTATCTATAGTTAAATTGGTATAAGTATTCATAGTTTCTGGGTAATTAAGTACTAAACCTTTGTAATTAGAATGGTATATTGGTATGCAACCAAAAAGAGAAGGCCATGTGCAATTCTAGAAGCAAGAATGACAGTTTTAGCCAAATAGTGTTTGAAATTAAGAAACACGTCAAATGAGGAGTCAACGCTTTAGAGTGGGATTGTTCAAGAAATTTAAGCAAATATATATTAAAGAAATCATATAGATTAAAAAGTCCTGAACTACTAATCTTGTGTGTGTTTTGTGTATAGATAAGTATAAAACCTTAAAGACTCTTTTGTATTGCAATTGTGTGTTCAAGAATGGTGTGAGAAGTGGTGGTTGTGATATTAAAACCTAGGAGCATCATTGTGAGACAGTCCCTTCATTTATTTGCTTGCATTATACATGCTTGATGTGTTTATTTTTCTCCGCCAGTAATATTTATACTCGCCTGTTTTATGTTTGGTATTATTCGTTTGTAATCCTTTTATTTATTTATGTCCGTGTTAGGACTATCTGTGTTTTAGCTTACGAAAAAAATTATGGGCTTAATTTAAGTTAATACTCCGTATCAAATGATGTTGTGATAAGAGCATCCAACATTTGTTAGTCACATTTTTCAATCAAATTGCCGTTCAGTTCAGATTGACTCTCAGGGTTAAAATGGTACTGTATCTTAGAAATGATCTAGTTGGAACAGCAATTAGGTCGTCATTTTTCATTCAACGTCACTTTGAAACAGTACCTCGGAGTATTAGGCCTCTTGTTCATTTGATACTTATTTATTCAGTTTTGTCAAACAGGTCTCTTACTGAGGTTCAAGAAGCTGTCTGCTCAATCCCCATGGCCTTGAGTCGGCCAATCCAGCCAGTTGCATCTGCATATTTATCCAGTTATGGTTCTGGTGAGTCGAGGTATCTGACGCATCTTATGGTTTTTGAAAAAGGAGAGGAACTTTTCCAATCTGATCCGTCTCGATCTATAATCACTGGTGGTATGTCTATCTTCCTGATTTCTTATCTATCTGTCACAAGAAACCCGTCTCTGTTTCAGTTTGCAAATATTAGACCCCTCGAGTAGCGCTTCCCAGTTATATACAAATCAGAAGTTTGGAAAAATAGACTTTATAAGTTAAAATTTTGATCTAGAATAGGACTGTTTCCACTAGAGACTTGTAGTAATGGGTTGAAGTTCGTACCTGGCCTTTAGGAGTGATTTCAGCTTCTTCTACTATATGGTTTCATCATATTTGTTAGGTTTTTTATGCCTGGTTTGTTGTGATTCTTATAAATCTCTAGGTTTTAAGCTGAGGGCTAATGTCGAACCCCTTAATCAGAGTACACAGGGCAAGATGATAGCTGCAATGAAGCAAATGAGTTTCCGCAAACCATATGTCCTTGTTCAGTTTTGGTCACCTCATGTTGTTGGGAAGCAGAAATTACTTACAAATATACATCAACCATTTGGTGTTGGTGTAATTGATGAAAGACTTCTTTTGTTTATGAAAAACTCAAAGCGCAATGTGCTTGTTGTGGAAGATGAATCTGAAGAAGAAGACCTTGATCCTATTGCTCGAGTATTTACTCGTGGATTTCCGGAGTGGACTTGTGATGTAACTAATTACTTGCTTAAATATTTTCCGCAACAAGCCTCTGCGATCCATTTCGATCTCCATGGATATTTGGCTTTACCAGTATTTGATTCAACTACACAGTTATGTGTTGGTGTGATTGAAATCTTGACGTCTTCAAAGTATCCGGATTTTGCTTTTGAGGTTCGACAAGTTTGCGATGCTTTGAAGGTTTCTATCTTAAATCTGATAACCCCTTTTATTCCTAGTGTTTTGCACACACGTGTCTTTTTTTGTTGCTATTTGTGGTGTTTGGTGTTTTCTGTTTGAGTTATTGGTTAAGCACGAAACAACAGAAGCTTGCTATCTTGTACGGTTGTACAGATGTCCTGCTTCATTTTCCTCAAGAGTCTTCAAGATTTTTGCATGATATGTCTTGTCAGTTTGATATGCCTCGACTACATTGTTTTTTTCCATTTTCCATGTTAGGATTTTAGACCATGTTGTCAAAATTACAAAACAATAACACCAATACCATGCCTTAGGTGGAACACTATGGCTACAATGGTTGTCAGGTTTCCTGGGGTCATATATATATTTAGGATTTTATTGATTTCGATACACTTCTCCTAGAAGCTTTCGCAATGATATCTAAAAGAGTAGAAAGATTAGTATATTCACATTAATAGATCCTATTGTCTGTTGTATTCTAGTTTACACTTCCTTGCATTGCTGCTCATTTCAAAATTGTCGTTATCTTGCAGAAACAGAACCTGACATGCACACGAGTATTTGATGGTCCTGCTAAAAATGTGAGTTGATCTTTCATTTTATAATCTAAATCTTGATTTGATTTGGAATTCTTATGTGTTAAAAGGCTTTTATATACAGATTCCAAATGAGTGGGATAAAGTCCGGGATATTCTGGAAAGTGTGTGTGATGACCACGTTTTACCTCTTGCTCAGACTTGGGCTGTTTCCCCTTTCACTACTTTTGTTTCACATGATACATTTATAAATCAGTGTTGCAGTAGTTTTGACACTAAATGCATCGGGAAAATTTGCATGTCCACTGTCCGGCTACCGTTATATGCTCGAGACGTGAACCTGTTGCCTTTCTGGAAAGCATGTAGAGAAAGGCATTTAGACAGTTCCCGTGGCTTAGTTGGCAAGGCGTTATCCCACGGTTCATGTTTTTGTGAGGATGTAACCAAACTCAGTAAAGAAGAATACCCTTTGGTTCACAATGCACAGATGAGTGGGTTAACTAGCTGCTTTGCAATCCGCCTGCGTAGTGTTGAAAGCAAAACTGACTATGTCTTGGAGTTCTTTTTACCATCTGACATGGAAGATGTTAGCTATGTGGTGCAAACATTGAAACAGATAATCGAGGATGGCTCTGGATTTGAACTCGGTGATACTCCACCCTTGGATTTTTCAGGTAAACTTTGAACCTGATACAATTTTGACATCCTTGAATGAGATGACTGACAATTTTATATTTCCATACAGATATATCAGATTCAGAGTCAGTTGTGACAGATGTTTCAGAATCTGACTCTGCAACAGGCTCGTCTGCTGATGCAACTATGGATAAAACATGGGACACTAGCAACCCTTCGAAACAAGGCATAAAGCGGAAAATAGACTCCTAAAATACACTGATGAAGATAGTGATCTGATACTGATTGTTTGTGATGCTGGCTTGGCATCTGTTTTGGTTACTCCAGGTAGTAATTGTATCAGCTTAATCTGTCTAACAGATTAGGCTAATCAATTATCAGGAGTACAATGACAATCTTTTTTTATAAATGGTTTGTGAATATGTATAATGATGATCCTCGGAAAATTTCTCTTATAACTTATAGTATATGTTAATTGCGTGATTACTGTTCTTAACCGTGGTGGATTATGTGAGCCCCTATTATCACTTAGGGTGGTGGCAACCCTCATTCCCCATCCCTCACCATCCCTCACTATTCACCAATAACATTCTTCCAACTCATCTCATCCCCACACCACCCCTCACCATAGATTTTTAGTGGCAACCATGTATCCCTACCCCTCACCATTTTTTTTTTTTGCTTAGCCGTTCAACGGTTGCTTTTTTGCTTAGCCCGATTCGAGCTTCTTCCCCGCTGCAAGATGAGCCCGCTCGATCCTTCTATGGTGGCGGCGGTGTAGCCGCGCGGGCTAGGCCAACCCGCTCCTCAGCCCGAAGCCGTTGCCACCACCCTTATTCACTTTTTCTTCATGGGTTTCTATCATTTATGCTTGCTTATAATTAGGGGTGTTCATCGGTTCGGTTATCGGTTTGTTCAATTCAATTTGTTCGGTTAATTTTTTTTCTGGGTATAACCGAGAACCGAACCGAACCGAATTCAAATTTGACTAAATCGAACCGAAAACCGAACCCCCAATAACAGAAAACTGAACCGAATAACCCGAATTACCTAAATTTAATCATTTATTCATTTATTTATATATATTTTTTGAAAAAAAAATAATTTTCAAGCTTAAAAAATATTATATATATATATATATATTATAAAAGAGTTTTAACATTTTTTTATATAAATTTGTAAATATATATATATATATATATATATATATATATATATATATATATATTGAAAAGAATGAGAAGGCATGTGGAGGTGACATGTATCACCTTTGCCACATCATCATAACCCCCACCCACCCCCACCCCGCCCCGAAAAAAAAAAAAAAAATCCCGCCAAAAAAAAAAATTTTTTTTGGACAATTTTTTTTTCCCGCCAAATTTTTTTACTGCATCACAGTTATAAAGTTAGTGCATCACAATCATGATTTTAGTGCATTGAAGTTATAAATTACTGCATCACAGTTATAAAGTTACTGCATCACAATCATGATTTTAGTGCATTAAGGTTATAACCTTAATTTTAGTGCATCATAGTTGATGCACTTAACTATTAACTATGATGCAGTAACTTATAATAAAGATGCACCAAAACTTATTAGTGCATTAAGGTTATAAGTTACTGCGTCATAATTATGATTTTAGTGCATTAAGGTTATAAATGACTGCATCACAGTTATAAAGTTACTGCATCACAATCATGATTTTAGTGCATTAAGGTTATAACCTTGATTTTAGTGTATCATAATTGATGCACTTAACTATTAACTATGATGCAGTAACTTATACTCGTAATAAAGATGCACCAAAACTTATTAGTGCATTAAGGTTATAAGTTACTGCATTACGTTATAAAGTTACTGCATCGTAATCATGATTTTAGTGCATTAAGACTATAAGTTACTGCATCACAATTATGATTGTGATGCAGTATTTTTATAACTGTGATGCAGTTAGGGGTGTCAAATGGGTCAACCCGAACCCGATAAGGCCTTATAGGGTCGGGTTGATTCGGGTCAACTTAGTTTATCGGGTTTATCGGGTCAACCGATAGTCTTTAGGGTCGGGTTAGGGTCTTAATTAGTTCATTATCGGGTTATCGGGTTGACCCGATAAACTCGATAAGCTATAATAACACATTTAAAAATCTAAAGTTATTGAACTAAATTTTTATATCACAGTCCATAAATTTTATTTAGTAAGCCTACTTAGAGACAATTTTAATATACATATGCCCTACTGACCTACTGTACTCATGAGCATCATAACAGTTCATACGAATGAATACATCTTAATATATACGTGCCCAGTTCATGTGTGATTTTACTTGTATATTAAAGTTTCTATGTCTAAATGAATGAACAACATATGTACTAACGTTTTGTTACTTAGTTTACTAATTTAATAATCTCATTGTAACATAATTTATTGAGAAATTTACAAAGTTAACGAACTAAGCAAATTGTGAGATAAAATTAACACGTAACCCGATAACCCGATAACACAACCCGATAACCCGCAACCCGATAGACCCGAACCCGATGGACCCGATACCTTATAGGGTCGGGTTGCGGGTTAGTTTTATTTTTCCAAACCCGATAGACCCGACCCGATAAGCCTCAAACCCGACCCGATAACCCGATTGACACCCCTAGATGCAGTAATAAATTTTGGCGGGATTTTTTTTTTTTTGCCCAAAAAAAAATTTTTTTTGCGGGGGGGGTGGGTGGGGTGAGGGTAACACATGGCATGGTGATATGGCAAAGGTGACACATGTCACCTCCACATGTCTTCTCATTCTTTTCATTATAAGAAACTTTTCATTTTAACCCCACCATATATATATATATATGAAAAGAATGAGAAGGCAAAAAAAAAAAAAAAAATACGTATAGTTTAAAAAAAAAAAAAAAAAAAACCTAATCATTATAACTCTCTACATGAAGAAAAATTCATCACTATTTTAGGGTTTTAATGATTTTTTTTATATGTTTTTGTGCAGGATACTAAGGTGGTTTTTGTTGCAGTTGGCATAAATGCTTTGTTTGCCTAGGGAGTTTGGATGCCCTTTAGTAGGAGTTCGGGTAACTTTTTGACAGCAGCGTGCTATGTGAACATGGAAAAGGTTGCAGCTAACAACACTATGCTGAGATTTTGGATTGGCTTTAACTGTTTCAGTCGTTCCCTTTCTGATAGCATTTTTTTGTCTGACCCGTTTCAAATACATAACAACTATGATATGTTATTTTCAGGTTAGCACAAGCTCCAGCTGATCATCTTCGGTAACAAGTTTGGATCAAGTGGTTCTTAAGGTAAAAAAATCTATACTTTACACAACGTGCTTATGGTTAATATTGATATGTTCTTTTATGATACATATTTTATTTATAAAAACCAACTGACAGTTTTATGCACCAAGTTAATCAATAACCTCATCTAATTTTTTTTAATAAAACTCACATCTTTAACTTTAAAGGTGTTAGTGCTCTATAGATTAAGACAACAGTGGCTGCTCTGCGCAACACAAACAACCCAAATTGCCTTACCTCGGGTGACTCACAATAGCAAAGATCATGAGAACTCGATTTTCTTGATTGGTAAAGGGAACGTTTGGGCTTAATGATGTGGAAACGGATAGAGACCCAACCACAAACAGAGTGATGGTCAGATATCCAAAATCTGAAGTCAATATCCCTCTTTATTTACTTATTATTACTATTATATGTTGCATGTATTTATATGTGCAATCTCTTTGCAGTGGAAACACTGTCATATTTACATTATGGTTTCAGGTTTTAGTTTAACTATTAACATATTTTCTTATTGCTTATACTTAATTTTATTTGATCTTAATTCAGTTAATATGAAGTCCATTATATGATCCAAACCCTGTAGATACCGATAGTTACATGGTGATGTTATGCTACAAGAATGGATCTATAACTCGCGAAGGTACACTTCAAGATCTAATATAATGCTGTTTGATGTATGTACAAACTATCACCATGTAATTTTGGACAGTATATGATATTGATAGATATACGTGATCGTTGCGCGGATAAGTCTTGGGACATGTTCAATCAGTCCCTAAATCAAGCTCTAAAGTAGAACGGTATATTTTACTTATGTTCTTTTGCACTTTTCATTCTGTGATTTCATACAGTTATGCTGCTAATTGTTACAGTACTATTAATTGGTGTAGATTTTGCTTTCGTTCATATTTATGCCGACTCTTGGTAAGTCAACTGTAACTCAAAACCTTATTAGATAACATGTGCATGGGCATGATAAGCCGCATGCTATACTTACAGATCTAATGCTCTTATGAAGGATTGCAGATTGGATGTCCAGTTGTGTATGGGTTGGCTGTAAAGGGGGAGTATGGAGCAAAAAGTGTAATTGAAATATTAAAGGATGGATTGGATAGTAGCTTTGTGATGCTTTAAAATTTTTTTTAGGTCCTCAGTTACTCCTGGTAGAACCAAAGATCCAATGAAGCCTACTTTGATCATTGAAGATATTGAAGATCTTTGCGTTCCTAAGGTACATCCTGTGGTGATTGAGACCGAAGAGCTTCTTACAGGTGTATGGAATCATATGAGTGAGAATAATATGTCATTGGAAAAGAATGTTTTGTCCAAAGCCATAGTGACCGTATCAGCAAAAAAACCATCTCGTCACCGTCGTAAAGTAAGAAGTACAGGTCGGTTGAGGACGGAACACAAAGTGTAAGTATTTAATTTAATTCTCATACGTCAGTTACTTTTCTTTATTTCATTATAAAAAGTGGTTAATATCGGAATTATGCAGCTATGAGCTCCCGGATTGGCATCCTCTGGTGCAAGTGATTAGTAGCTTTTTCCGTTTAGTTACATTTTATACAAATGTCCCTAAACTTTTCAAATGGTTTTTTGTTGCAGTTGGACGATGACATAAGTTCGACCCAACAAACTATTGATTGTAGTATTAGTTTGCTTATCTTTTTGTTTTGTTTTTTTAAACATCACCGAAAGGCCAGAACTTAAAGTTGTACATCGTCCTCAAGAATCAAACTGTTATGGTTAGTCGTGTTTCTCTCTACTATGTTCCAAGTTTTGTAGCTTACATGTTGTAATACTCAGACCCGAAAATACCGGATTTCAGTACACAGATTATCGTGATGTACCCGCTCCTTCCTCGGGTGGCTGTTCACCATGGGACAGCAGTGTTACGAACTTAGGCCATTCATGTGGTCTTATTGGGTATCCACATACACTCCCTAATCAATGTTCCGGTTTTAATTCCTGCCCCATGCCGCAGGCTGCTGCTACAGTCTATATAACCGGCTCACTTTTTTCTATCTATGTAAGTCTCATTTATCTTATTACTGAAAAGAATTTTATGGTTGCTCAAAAAAAAGAAAAGAATTTTATGGTAGTTAGGCGAAAATTTAGTTATACATTTTCACCGAGTGCATAGCCACTGTATAGCCTAAGTATTTGCTATCTCTTTGAACATGAGCTGGCAGTGAAGAAGTTCCTTGATCTTGATTTTTCAGGTGCTGCTTTAGCATAGTTTAAGAGAGAAATAAGTAAAGTGTCATGAAAACAGTTTATGAGATTAGCCTTTATTAAGTTATTTAGGAAGTATATAAGAGGTGTTTTGAATTGCATCATTTACCTATAGCTTTTGTGTATTTCTTTAGTCACTGCATGTTTAATCTACAAGAGTCGGAAAGCATTAATACCATTAAAAATGATAAACCAATGCATGTATGATTGCCCCATCGGTACACCAAGCCACGGTTTATGACTATGTAAATCCATGAGCCCATCACATTTTACTAACCTCTTTTATGTAACCCATCAGGCTCACAGGCACGAGCCCTATGAACTTTTTTCTATGATTGAAGACTTTCGAAATAGAATTTATTTTTCTTCTGCCCATACTAAATATTACTAGATGAGCATTATGCTTATGTTAGGAGATATTAATCATGGATTTTGATTTTTTTTTCTTCAGAATAGAGAGTTAGCACTCCATATTAATTCATGGATTTTTTTTTTCCGAATTTTTTTTGAGGAATTGGTTGCTAACAACGATTTTTTTTTTCATGTGCACAGGGGGCGAAACCAAGTGCAGCTGAGTATCTTGTGAATGAGATGGAAGAGGCATTTTATATGTTTAAAGGTTATGCAATGTTAATCTTGGATTTAATTGTAGGTCAGGTTTATGTGCGTAGACACCACTTGCACCAGTTAACTCCTCCATATCCGGTCCAACCCCATATTACATACCGTTAGTGCACTACAAAGAAGGAAAACCACGGGCCCTATCAACCTCCATCTACAGGATTAGGTGTTTATAACCGAGGACATTTGTTAATGGTAAATGAACCATTATACAAGGGTAAGATGATTCAGATAATAGAAGCTGCCATAAAAGAAAAAATGATTTCTTTGAGACACACTAATGGTGGAGGTGACACACATGAATCTTTGGAAATTGATTCAATACATTCAGATCAAGAGAGTTCAAACGACTCTGAAAAAGCATAAATAAATTCACCAAGCAATTTCCAAATCGAATAAACACGACGTGTACTTTCTTCTTCACGTTATGGAAGTGTTAACAACTGTTTTCTTGATCTAACTGAAGTATGTTTTGAGCGGAACAAGTTGGACACAAATGAGACGGTTCCAGAGAGCAGGAATTCAAGTTTTCAGGAGAAAGGTATTCGATATGTAGAGAAGCGCATAACTGGAAACAAGTCCCTTGAAGGCATACGTATTTTGCTGGCAGAAGATAATCAAATTCTCCAGAAAGTAGCAACTATAATGCTTGAAAAGATGGGCGCTGTAGTTGTGGTGGTAGGAGATAGGTTGCAGGCAGTTGAGGCTCTACAAATTCCTCCAGAAAATGGCCACAAAACTCAAACAAAAATGTGTGATCCCTCATCGTACGACTTGATACTCATGGATTGTCAGGTAATGATGTTATAATATTATATAATTTAATACGTAGTAGTACTGAAGGGTGTTTGGGATTGCTTATTTGAAACTACTTGTTTGTTTAAAAAACCTGCTTATTTGCTCTTAATTAAGCAGTTAATTGTTGTTAAAAAAGCAGATAAGCACTTAAATAAGCAATCTTGCAAACCCTTTTATGTGGTAGCTTCTGACTTTTTTTGTCCCTTTGAAATACCAGATGCCAAAGATGGATGGTTACGAAGCTACTAAAGCAATTCGAATAGCAGAAATGGGAACAAAGTTGCATATTCCCATTGTTGCATTGACAGCACACGCCATGTCATCTGATGAAGCCAAATGGTTAGAGGTGGGAATGGATGCATATCTAACAAAACAGTTCGGGTGTGATGAGGAATCTTCATTTGGTGTTAAAACATACCATATAGTGTTTAGACTGTTTCACACTCTAAAAGTCGAAACTTAAGGGGCATCCAAGTCTATTTAACATTCACCCGCGCCAAGGATGTGTCTTATTTAGGAGTGTCATGTATATTAGCGTGTTTCTGTTTTGTTGATTGTTTAGGTTTCTCATACTATACCATTGGGAAGATCAACCTAGATATTAATATCCATATTAAGTAAGAACATATGGTATAAAATAACAGCTTAAGGAGGAGTAAGCAATGTCGCTTTCTATCCAGGTTGAACGATACTTCAAAACAGTATATTCTTCTCTTATGATACACCTATGTTATAGTTTAAGAAATACTTATAATAGTTTAATACCTTTTTCAAACTGTGCCGCATGTGCGGCCTAAGACACACGACTCTTTAAACGATGAAACATTTGGCTCAACCTAATCTAAATAGTGAGTCTGTTGGAGTCAATTGCTTCATTTGTGGTACCTTATATTGCCGGCCATACAGTTTACATATTGTACTAATTTTGTATGTTCGTCATACAGTTTACATATTGGAGTCAATTGCTTTAATTGTTTTATAATATTGTTTGACAATTCTAAAAAATGTATTTCAGTTATCAAAAAACAACAAACAAATAATTAAAAATCATGCCCGCCCATTGGGCGGGCTTCGAAAACTAGTATATATATATATATATATATATATATATATATATATATATATATATATATATATATATATATATATATATATATATATGTATATATATATATATATTTAAATTCGTTTTCGATTTGGATTGCTAAAACCATAACCGAACCAAAAACCGAACTTTTTTTTCGGTTCGATTCGGTTTTGGCAAATTCGGTTCGGTTACGAGTTCGGTTCGATTATTTACGGTTCGGTTCGGTTTCGATTTTCGGTTTATTTAGATATTACCCAACCCATGAACACCCCTACTTATATATATATATATATATATATATATATATATATATATATATATATATATATATATATATATATATATATATATATATATATATATACTAGTTTTCGAAGCCCGCCCAATGGGCGGGCATGACTTGTGATTATTTTTTGAGTGTATTACTTTTCGAATAGTAAGATATATATGTATACGAAGCTATTAGTAGTGTAAGAAGGGTGAAAATAAATGAAAATCAAGATTTATAGAACAATTAAAATATACAAATTTTTTTAAACAACATAGTATATGATTTAAACTCAAATGAACGTTATGATTTATAGAATAATTAAAAAATACAAAGTAAATTTACTCATAAATGGCTCCATAAATGGTTTTTTAGACATGGATTAACTTTTGACATATCATAATTCTCTAATATAAAAGAGAGGTATTTAACCATATAAGAGATGTTTCCTTAAGTATTGTCTAAGAACCAGGATACTTGCATCGAGTTTTTCAAGCCGCTTAAACAATGTTTTAGCCCGCCAACCGAATGCATCAGCCCGTTGACCGAATGCATCAACCTCGTAAATTCAACAATCACCTTCAATAGACATTGTAATGCCACAGAATGTGAAAGAAATATAGTAAAATACCATGTCATGTTATAAAGATGAAACCAAATTGTAGATATAAGCTTTTAAAAAATATGAGATATCATATCACCTGTAATTGCCATTAGTGTTCCAAATGTTTTAGCAACCACTCGAATGATATGTAACCACTCGAATAGTAAGATATGCATGTTTAGTAGTTCCTATGAACTTTTTCAATCCACCAGTAATTTTTCTTGAATTTGAATGATTCATAAAAATATTGAGAGTGTTTGGGATTCCTTATTTTTTTCACTATTTTTAAGCATTTTGTATTATCCAAACTTGTTATTTCAGCTTAAAAACGCACATTCTAATGAGCAGGTATGGGGATTATTAGTTTAAATGGCAGGCACAATAGTTGGAAGCCCAATGACGTTGCTTAATCCTCATTATCACTATCTCACTTAATCACATACCACTACGTGTCATTCCACATATATCCAAACACCAAAGAAATAAAAAAATAACCAAAAATATAAAAACTAACCTGTTTAATGAAGAAGCCTGCGGATCAATGACTTATGGTAAAGGGGAAAAGCTGTATGGAAAACACCTTCACAGCCTTCAACTGCATTGTCAAAGGAGGGTGTCAATGGATACTAAATTATAGGCCATAAGAAGCGAAACGATCATTTGTATGTTTATTTGGTCGATATATGCCTATGAACGAAACACACCTCTTAAGTAGTTATTTTTATCACTTTATTGATGTCCAGTTACCACCTTATGAACCTACTGTGTTCATGTTGATAGAAGTTGATGAAATGTGAGGACACTAAAAGCAGATGAAATCGCCTTACTTGTAAACTAATAGATACTGCAAATATGTAAGATGAGTAGAAATATTTTAAATTATCCATATCCATTCTTTGTAAGTTACGTCGAATAGATTAAGGGTGTTTGGCTTGTTACTGAACTACATCTCAACTATTGTGACAACATCCTCAGGGTCTGACCACTTATGCGTTCAAGATTTCACTTTCTTTCTATCTGCATCAACAAAAGACAACATTAAACTGTGTATCACCTAGCGTATTCTAAAATATTTATTCCTTCTGAAACACAAAACAAACATTTTTGTTATTACACGTCAACTGAAAAAAGCAATTCATGAAACATTTAACAAATCTCATACACACTCTTACTCAGCAACTTTACATGAAAAAACTGCTCAACTCAAACTCCCATACGATTTGCACTCAAGAGTGGTATTCCTGCCATTTGAGTTGTCCTGGGCTCCCAGACATTGCCTTTCCTGAGTAAGATTTTTGATGTCATTCATTGTGCACGTTGCAGAGTCCCGTGGCACATTGAAGGTGATACTTCCAAACACTATTTTCCATAACGTTTTTCAATTTATTTTCTTAGGAACCTGGATCTCTCGGCCTGTTAAAGTATATTTCTTAGTTTCTTTCCACATTGGTATTCAATAGGTAATAAATCTACAAACCACTGAGAAGTTCACCTCAGGTCAGTAAATTTTGTTAAAAAATGGCAATGTTAAACTTATGCATAAGCGCAACAAATTGCTTTGACAAATGGAAATCTTAAATGCACATTATTTGTCACAATGGGGTTTTATTTGACATATCATCAGGCATAATCACAATGACTGCAAACAATCACCTTGCTTGAACTATGGCATCTGAAGTTTCCTGCGATAGGTCTCGGCTTGGGCCTGATATTAAATTTTAACCTTGCCTGGACGTGAAATAATGATACTTTAGATTAAATTTTATAGCAACATAAAAATTACTAATACATATCGTTTTGATATGAAATACCGAAGCTAATGTAAGTTTTACCAATGCTAGTGGTTACTGATTCAATATATGGTGTTTGTATGAATCACAATTGCCTTATATTTGCTACTGTTGTCTCAAATAACCCACTTCAGTCATGAGGAATACACTCCTCAATGATTAATTCACCTTAAAGTAGTCAAACATAAAGTAAAATGGCTGAGTAATTAATTCCGGGCTGAATATTTATCCTCTAGCTTGATATAATAGTGCTCATTAGTCTAAAATGGCTAAGTAAGTATTTATATGCTATATTATTACCTTGATGTTATCTAAACACGTGACTGAGGATGATTAAACATGTTATAACAGTTTATTTGGATGGTATTATTTGGCTAAGTTGTGTATACCAAAGTAAAAGGAATTGTAGATATATAGTGGCTTAAGTTGGAACAGTACCGCCTGTAAATTCAATGGTGAATACCCGGAATTTACATGATCAGTCATCAGTTCAATTCTCTTCATGTGTCCTAAGAAATATTTATTTTTGCAGCAATCTATCAACTTAACAATAGCCTAATAATGATAAGTGCTCATAGAACACCAATTAACATAGGTCTTAGATATTTAACCCAACTACATGAATAAAACAAATTGCCTTACTAAAACTGATGCACGGGCATAGGACCATCACAAGAATTATATTTCTAATGAAACTTTTAAGAGGGAAAGTAAAAAGGTTACAGTACCTTACAACAGCATAGCCAATGATGCCAGTAGTCAGCGACCTGAAAATAACACTACTCCACCATAAAACTCTTTCCCTAAAGTTGAGTTCCGTTACCAATTGATCTTTGTTCATATTTGATCTTGCAAATGCAACATCAGTAAGTTAGAAGAGCCAAGTTATTATCATTTAAGTAGCAGGTTAGCTAACAACAGACTTGGTGGTAACCGCAATACTAACACTCTATTTACCCAAGAAACACCTCATCAACAGATAGACAATATCTCAACCAATGACATCCCAATAATACTTTGAATTTGGGGAGTCATGGTTTCCGAAAATGCCTTTTCAATTTTTGTATCGAGTTTTTCATAACGTGCGATCCCTGGTTCAGGTAATAACCTATGACTATGTGGGGGTCGGTTAGACACGTATCCATCGACTAAAGGTCAATTAACCCTTAAGAAATAATAGTGCACCGTTCCTATGTGTGTCCTTGTTGTTGTAATCCTGATAGAGTTCTCTATCGTACCAAAGAAATTTTAAGTAAATGCATACGTTAGCAACATTTTGATCATGTCCTTTTCGGCATCCTGAGATTATATCAGTTACAATCATCTATTTTTTTTTAATCTGAAACAAACTGGCCAGGGATGCAAGGATATATCCTTCTGGGTCAGCGGCCAAACTTGCACATATGCAAATGTTTCCGGTTACTCCTAACCTCTCCATCGACTAAAGGTCAATTAGCATTTTTGTGGTATTAGCATTTCCTTAAAAAGTTTGAGACGTCATGTATCTTATACAATTTATAATGCTACAAAGTCATGATTCTCACATTTGAAAGTTACAGGTTTTGGCAAAGTGATAAAGTATTAAATATTTAGATACTTTGTTCCATAATGAAAATCAAAACACCGTTATCTTTTTTTTTTGTAACTTCGTGTGCAATGGTAACTGACAGCATGTATAATATACCCACAATGCAGCAAAGCGATGAATAGGAATAATGAATTTATTTACCTTCAATTGTAGAGAGTCTTCGGCTACTGGTTGCATGGTTATTGCCAAAATCATTTCCTACTTTTCGATTGATAACTGTAGGAACATATCATTGAAAAGAGTTAGTATCACCTAAACCTTTGTTTATATATCGCGCCAATGAAATTGTTTTAAAATACTGCTGTAACAGTCATGTTAATCACATCATGTTAATCACATTTACAGATTTCGGGCCATTGTGCTGTCCACACATGCTTACGTAAAGAAGAACATTCTACTTAATTTGTTGTTGCAACCGTGCTCACAGTAGATAGTATGCACAAACATAATCTTGGGTGCTAACTATAATCTCGTGACAGTGCGGGAAGTTAGTTGGAAGATGATACTATAATTTACATTGTTATTTATATCCAGTGGCAATGAAGCTTTTTCGTAAAGATTAGGGCAAAAGAAATACATATCTGCTGAAATCAATAATGATGAATACGGAGTAGTTAACTAATAAAAAATGGAAAGTGGTAAAACAATTTATGTGCATAAAGATTTCGTCGAATACTTCCTAGGCACTTAGAAACCACAACCATCAAAGAAAATCTAGGCAAGAATTAGTGATATGCACCTGTTCCAAGGTTGAAATAGCCAAAATGAAGATGAAATAGGTGCTTTTCGTGTCAAAGTACATATTATTTGAGCGCCCCGCTCGACCACAATGACTTTTATCTTCTGATATCGCATGGTACCTCCTTGGTGTGTCCCGGCTCTCTCTAAGACTCTGCAAGTAAAAGCTCCTATCAATAACATTAATACTCAATCCAGAATAAAAATCCTAAATTCATATCAACTGTAAAACCAATAGTAACTGGTTTAATTGTATTTGCTCATACACCAATGCACAAGTTACATGAATCACACTGAGAGTATCAACATGATGAGACCAAGCAGGAGTTTATTGTGCACATAGTTTCAAAAATCCGATAACCGAAATGAAGACGTGAGGATGGAAAGAAATGTGATAACTGATGTCATAGAAAATGTGAGTGAAAGGGCATCTGCTAATGCAAAGATGATGAAATATGGTTTATTCTTGAGAAGTGGATAACCTGTATCTTGATCAGGACCTCCAGGCACAGTGTAAGCCGCAGCAAAAGCAACAGTAGCTATGAGCACAGCGATAATGGTGCAGTGCTCAGCTGTGCTCTTCATCCATTGTTTGGCATTAATGTGGAGCTGCTCATTGTTCTCATTGAATAGTTGTTCAGCAGTCTTTCCGTCATTGTTCATCTGCAAGGTTGCTAACTTTGTACATACTTCTCTCACACTCTGCTTAGAGAACCAAAAAAAAAAAGACACCTATAAATCATCCTATTTACATGCTTGCTATGGCATATACATTAACTAAAGGTTATTTGGTTATTGATTACCTCGAACATAAGCAATTCTTCTCGTATTATAAGAGCAGGGTTTCTGATGTCGCCCACAGTTTTGTTAACTTTTAGGCCACCCATGTGAAAAATTGAGTTGCCTTGTTTGTCAATCTTCCCTCTCAACCTCGTTAAAGGACACTTCATTTTGATCACACTTTGAAATATCTCTGATATTCGATATTTAATTTAATTGCCACATGCAAAATGGAACTTCCGTCCTCATCAATATGTTCTACTGCCTGAGGGTACACTTTCAGTATCTTCTTCACTATGTCTGTACAGCCCATTTTTGTGGCTAGAAACAGTGGAGAATCAGGATTGTTATCTATGACAATCTCCCGAGGTACTGTTGTCTATGGTTTCTTTATATATGGATGTAATCTGTTATATTCAGGATTAGAAATGGTTTCTGTTGCTTCCCATGAAGCATCAGTTTCAATCAAGAGGGTTGCAAGTTTCTTTGCTGATTCACTTTTGAGCATTTGTTTCTGAATTTGTTTTACGATGGGCACTCTACTATTTCATTTTATAAGACTTGAAGGAGTGACTGAAAATGGTCAGAAGTTAGTAATGTTATTATGCTATTGCTTAAGTAGCGGGATATATATATGATGTAAACTTACATTTGTATATGAGCCACTTGAAAAGATTATCTTTGAAACCACTGTCAAATGCTGATGGCTTGCAAGCAAGAAGTTGAAGAGCTGTCATCCCATCTCCATCTCGCGCATCAATCAAGATTGGATATGTTTCAGCAATTTTAAAAGCCAATTCTGTGTAAAATTTAGATATTTATACATTATTATTGAAGGAAATTCATCATCCGAGATGACATTACTAACCTTCTTTTGAACATCATTAAGTATAGAAAATGAACAATTTGCTCCAATGCAACCATACACGTTAGCACTAATATTATTTTATTTGTGTATTCATGTACTGACCGATTTTATGATATTGTTGTTGCATGGTTCCTGTAAGAGGCATCGATTGTACTTTCGATAGTGGTTTTTCTTTTCTTCTAAAATGAATCTTGCACTTCCAGTTACAGATCAAAGAGGATGTAGGGAGTTACGTTTCACAAAAGATTATATGGTTATTGCACTTATAAAACTCAAATGATCATAAAACAATAGTTAACAAACCATTTATATTTTAGAATTTAATGACAGTCGTAACAGTATTATTCTTAGAAACATAACTAATGTATTATTTATCTGTATAAAAATTTAGAAAAAGACAGAAGTGTTTTAGGGTCAACCAAACCTAACCTAACCGGCCCATTTTGAACTACACAAAAATGACCCGCTTTCAACCCAAACCAGTTTTGAAATATGACCCAACCTGCCAGAACCACCATCTGCCATCTCTATGATATTGTCATAGGAATGTATAGACTAAATAAAAAACATAGGTGAACCAATCTTTACCTATTGGCGATGGTGAAAACTGTTATAGTTGTCATCGTAGCTTTTGCGTCATACCCAAAGGCTAGAACTGGTTCTTCAGCAGATGTGGGGTTCAAAAGGGTGGTGAACTTGCAGAGAGAAACAACCAGATCATCCAGAACATCTTCAAGATGATGACAGGCTGAAATTTTTGCAACAGCTAAGAACCCATCAATACAGGATTGGAACACATCTTCAAGCTCAGCGTGATCAAATCCCACCGAAATGCCTTGGTAAACCTTGAAACTGTCATGAAGGTACATATAGAAGCTAAGTAAACTTCATCTACATCTTCAATGAAATGACTAAACCAACAAACCACCAGATAACCAGGCAGTTTATAAAAAGGAAAGGAAGTTGGGTGATGATATTCTTTAAGAGATTATCAGACAAACTGAGGTCTATATTACTCATGTCTAGGTATTTGAGCGAAGAAAGTTTAGTGAGCGACTCTGTATCTTTCAGAATAATGTAAGAAGCTGAAAGATCAAGAGTTTGTAAGAATGTAAGATTACCCAAATGAGGGGGGACTTTGGATGCTTCATAATTGATGTAGGAAAGGTTGAGGTAGCGAAGGTTTTTGAGGGAGCCAATGAATTCTGGAATACGGGTGAAGTTATTAAAACTGAGGTCCAAATGGTTCTGGATGGCCACCGCGCTCACTCACACCACCACCACTTCTTCATTGGCCAACACAGTGCCAAGAGCAGGGCACCAATTGACCTGGAATAACACCAGGAGGGGGAGAGAAATTGCAGGGGGTTAAATTAACAACTCTAGTGACCATTGTAGGTGTAGTCTTATGACCTAAATTTCAAAACAGAAGTTTTTATTAATAACAAAAGGTTAAATTATTAGAGCATGCTTACCTCGTTATCGAGCATTCTTGAGAAATCTTTAAGAACATATCTGCGTTCAATTCCTCCGGCCTCGATCTGGCGAGAGTACTGCTTTACTTTTTTCTTCATGAGCTTGTAATTGATATAATATATGGAGTTAAAAGCCATAGAAAAAAATGGTGATTTACATAATTATTTGAATACAGATCATATCAATATATTATAGACGCAAAATGCAACATACCCCTTCCATTCTTGAATTTGCCGGTCCTTCAACTTTTTCCCAAAAGCCACCATCTTTCACTGCACACGTATTAAATACATAATACATCAGAAAATGTCCTCAAAACTATCTTACATTACATCCTACAAATGGATGCTCCAACAAAGCAAACATATAAAAGGTTGTTAATTTAGATGTTACCTGAATCCATGCCGAGTTCTAGCAATATTGCAGCTTTCTCACTCTTCAGTTATCTTTTGGCACTACCATCTTGATTTCCAGCACTGGTTTCTGCCATCGAAGAAGTGACAAATGGTTTCTTAGCTAAAGGAGGGACTACAATAGATATGACCTACACAAAACTTAAGTGATATGATAATCGGTTTTAATAAAAAGGCTGAAAACGATGACATGTTTGAAACTGCTTATCATCGAATTAGGGTTTGAGCTAAGATCAAAGGCTGGATAGTTTTTTCTTAGGTTTTTAGAAAAAAAAGAGGCGTACCTAGGGCTAGGATGCAAAGATCTAGCTACAGAGAGTTGTGGAGTGTTGCCCATTACATATCTGCATATGGTAAAAAATACACTTACACATCAAAGATGGCTTTGAAAAGTGGCCAGAGTCTTTGAATTGCATCAGCGACAGCTTCTCGATTATTTACATATCTGCAGATGATTCATTAATTCAATTACAGGAGCCACTGGGTGAGCTTATATCCGTGACTGAAGGCTAAGAAATTTTTATCAGACCTAAATATATTTGCAAGTCGATCGATATGAACAGTTTAGTAACCAAAATTTACACATTACTTATTAGTATAACAACATACAGAAAATAGAATTGATGTAAAACACTTACATAGTAACATTCCTTCATTTAATTGCCAAATATCTTGACTAAAATTCGAATCCATGATTGAGCTAGTTCTTTGTTTTAGGGTTGGAGAATGGATTTGTTTTAGGGTTAAAGAAGGTTACGTAGAATGCTATAGGATGACTTGGGCTGGCTTGTTAAATCTTTATTATTTATTACTGTATTTTTTTTGAGTTTATAGATTTGGATTTGGTTTTTAATTACAAATCAATGGCTTGCCACTATTGGTTGAGACACTTGCATTTGAACCTAAAGACCCAAGTTCGAATCTTGCAGCATGTCTTTTTGTACAAATTAAATTCGAAATTTATATAATATATTAAAAAAAAATCGGTAAAAATAAAAAATTGTCTAAAATTCAAAATTAATTAAATGTCTTCAAATAAAATAAATTTTAAAAATGCTTACATGGCAACAATGTGATGACATGGCTGATAATGAATTACTGGGCAATGAGGTGGCGTTTACGTGGCATTATCTACGTGTAACGCCTCCTGTTATATATAATATATATATATATATATATATATATATATATATATATATATATATATATATATATATATATATATATATACCAAGGTTGTAAAAATCGCTAGGCGCTAGTGAGACGGTTGGGTAGGGCCTAGCGATTAATCGGTTAGGCGGGGATTAATCGGGGATTAATCGGATTGGAATTTTTATACACAAAATTGTAATATTAGATATTAGATTATATTAGGGTTATTATACAAAAAAGTCACTAAAGTTTGCGGGAAATTTGTCCTAAGTCACTAAAGTTTAAAAGTTGTCATTCAGGTTACTCAAGTTATGAAAGTTGTCATCCAGGTTACTGAACTTATGAAAGTTGTCATCCAAGTTACTGAACTTGTAAAGAGATGACATTTACATTACTTAACATATCAAAAAAATAAACGTAAAAATTGCTAAAATTATAGATTTGTTTGCTTTTTAACGTTGAGTAACCTGAATGACAACTTTTAAACTTTAGTGACTTAGGACAAATTTCCCGCAAACTTTAGTGACTTTTTTGTATAATAACCCATTATATTATATGTATGAGATAAGCATAGGACATCAAAGTTCAAATATTTCAAGTGTTCAAATATAAACATAATACATAATTCTTCAAAGTTTAAAGTCAAACATAGATATTATTCGGTTTGTAGACCATTTTTAAGCAATGTTTGACCGATTTTGTCCGATTAATCGGTTTGTTGACCAATTTTTAAACGATTTTGTCTGATTTTTAAGCAATTTTGTTGACCAATTTTTAAGCGATTTTGTCCGATTAATCTGATTAGACCGATTTTGTCCGATTAATCGGTTTGTTGACCGATTTTTAAGCGATATTTGACCAAACCGATTAAATAAGCCGATTATGATAAATCAAGGCGTTTAGTGAGCAATCAGCGATTATGCGGGGATTAATCGGCCGCCTGGACCGATTTTTACAACAGAGATATATACACATGATGTGGGGGTAAAGATAAAATAAAAAGTGAAATATTCGTGAGCAGTGTAAAAAGACTTGAAAAACATAAAAGCTTTTCGAAAAATTATGAAATTTTACCTCAAGATAGAAAATGTTAGTGCATCAAAAAGTTGTGAAAAAGTTTTATTTTATTTTGAGTTTTTATACATTTTTTTTAATGCATAGTAAACGAAATTTTAATGCAGTTATTTTTTATGCACACAATTTTTAACTTGTTATTTCTGATGTGCAATAAAAGTTGGATGCAAAAATTATTTTATTTAGAGAAAATGATGACTAATAGTAACAAAGTTTGATAACTGTTCCAATTAAGTCACCCAAATTTTAAGTTAACCATAAAAACCATTCAAGTTTTAATACTGTTTCATTTTGTGTAAGTGTTCAAAAAAGGGAGAATTGCATATATATCCCTCAAAAGCCTCATAATTGCATATATATCCAACCAAAAGTCATAATTGCATATATATCCTTTCAAAACCTTAAAATTTTCACATATATCCAACCAAAACTCATAATTGGATATATATCCTTCTAAAGCATTAAAATTGTCATATATATCCAAATGATTATTTTAATAGAAAAAAATTTCGAATAATTATAATTGATATATACAATGACGATTATAATTTTATTTTATTTATAATTTTTTTTTTTTTTTTTTTTTTTTTACGATTACAAAATATCTTTTTTATTAGTTTGAATTTTATCATGTTATTTGATCTATATATATAGGAGTTTACGTTTAGATGGAACGATGGATAGTGCAGTTTATATTCTTATTCAAGATTCGTTGATAACGAACACAGTTGAGTCGCCGAGCATAGTTGCTCTTTCTTTTCTTAGAAAATGGTTTAAGGATATTTTGTAATTGTTAAAAAAATAATAAATAAATAAATAAAATAATAATAAATTAATAAGTATACGGGTATAATCGTTATTTTATATATCAACTGTGTGTAGTCGTTATTTTATATATTATATATATTATAATGGATATATAAAATAACGGTTATACTTTATATTTATTAAATTAATATTACTTTTTATTTATTATTACTTTTTTAACAATTACAAAATATCCTTAAGCCATTTTTTAAGAAAAGAAAGAGCAATCATGTTCGGCGACTCAACCGTTTTCGTTATCGACGAATCTTGAATAAGAATATCACTGCACCATCCATCGTTCCATCTAAACGTAAACTCCTATATATATAGATCACATAATAAAATTCAAACTAATAAAAAGATACTTTGTAATTGTAAAAAAAAGAAAAAAAAAAGAAAGTTCTAATCGTCATTTTATATATAAATTATAATTATTAGATATTTTTTCTATCAAAATAATCATTTGGATATATATGACAATTTTAAGGCTTTGGAAGGATATATATGCATTTAAGAGTTTTGGTTGGATATATACGACAATTTTAAGGCTTTGAAATGATATATATGCAATTATGAGTTTTGGTTGGATATATATGACAATTTTAAGGCTTTGAAATGATATATATGCAATTATGAGGCTTTGGAGAGATATATATGCAATCCCCCCTTCAAAAAATTATCTTTAAGATATTAATATGTGCATTGTTTGGTTGTACCTTAAAAATAAATACTCACCATCTGAATTTCACTAACCCCAAACAACTTAATGTACAATCAACTTATGCACATGTGAAAAGAGATATATGTCATAAAATAATAACCAAATTTGAAAGGTATTTCGTTTTAGTCACTCAAACATAAAAATTACATAATAATAGAACACTATTGAAAGTTTGAGTGACTAAAATGGAATATTTTTCAACCTTAATTATTATTTTATAATCAAAAGAAAGTTATAGTGACTAAATTGAAACAAAATTGAAAAGTTGGTTACAATTTCATGATTTTCACCCCTTTTTTTAAGCATAAAATGTTGATTTACAAAATTTTATTGCGCATACATTATCTTTCACGATTTCCTGTATCAAAACTATACTTTTCGAAAAAATTTCTTCACAACTTTTCTCTCCAACAACCTCCCGTACCTTTTGGAAATTTTTAAAAACTTATTTTTATTATTTTGTAATCTTTCTTACGCTCCTTATGAATGATTGTTTTTTTATTTTAACAATACCCTACATAAGACTGGTGGTAATGATGACCGTAAACATGACCGGCAACTCAATGTCACATCAGCTTTTCAACACTACCAACATCACCGCCAACATAATATTACCACCTAAACATGCTACACTAAAACAAAAATATTTCTCATAACACACTCATGCACATAAATTGTCCAAGACGCGTCAATCGGGATAAGTGTAATAAGAGACACGTTGTGGCTGGCCTAAAGATGCGTCTATTGACGCTCATTACCACTAGTCTAGTGGTTTTCTTATTATAATCTTTTTTAATCGAAGAGCGAAACGACGTCGTATGCTACAGTGAAAACCCGAGCTCAACCCGAAAGTATGTGAGTGGTGTGCACAGTGAACATGCCTTTTATTTGTCGTTTTGAGTTTTGCCAAAACGTTAAATTATCAATTTTTTATATATCACCTCCTCATTCTTACTCCTAAACCTAAATAAATATCAACAAAGAACCCAGAACCTTCACCTAAGAACTTCAACCGTAGCATATATCACTGCCATCCACCATCTGCAAACATATATGGTACGACACCTTAGATGACTTGGGTCCTACTGTAGACGGTAACATCTGGCAAGCATACAACTTCTATAGTTGAATTGGGGTCAGGGTTTTCTTCTTTTTGGTTATCAGGTTTGTTGCTATAATTTTTTAATTCAATTTTTCTGCACCTTAGATGATTTGATTATGTGGATTTAGATTCAATGGTTTGAAATTGCTGGAAGCTTTGAGGGAAAGCAAAAAAGGTATATATAGCAAAAAGTCAAAAACTGTAAATGTGGTTTCGGCCATGACAGGTATTTCATACCATTCACACATCCACATATCTGAGCCTTACTTCTAGGTGTTAAATATGCATATGGTCCGGTTAATCAAGCATAATCAAATTTCAATAAAGATTTGAACTTTCAATCTCATTACGAGTTTTTCTGCATCTTTATTCTACAAGAATTACTGCTCACAGCTGGGTCGTATTAATATCTTTTTAAAAACTCTGGGTCAGGTTTCTTTTAACTACAATTTTTATAGCTCATTACCATTCATAGTTAACTTCATATTTGACACGTTTGATATTGTGCAATGGAATATAACAAAAACTGATAATAGCCATTTTCCATATTGGCATGTGTTGACATACAAATGAGATGCTAAGGAATAAAAGATTGGGCCTGTTCAATTGGAGCTGAGATTGTCTACGCCTTGGCTAGGCAACTTATTATAGTTGCAGCCATGGGGATGTATCATGTTTGTCCCTTTTTTGGCCAAAATATAGACTCATCTGCCAAGTTGTAGCCCCACTCACATTCTCCCGGGTTGAAATCGGGTCTTCACTGTAGCATACGACGTCGTTTCTGACATCGATTAAAAAAGATTATAATTTATGTTTATGAGATGCAATTGATGGTGATAAAGGTTGTAGTAGGCTGTCATAAGTCTGAGTACATTCGATAAAGCTGAGATTATCCGCATCTTGGTATGGCAACTTATTATGGTTGCAACCATGGCGTATTAATCCTCTTTAGTCGATTGTTCACACGTATCAGGCGATAGTGGGTTTGGAATGCATACTAATCCCAATAATGTTTTCCGGATAGGCTGTGATGATTGTTGTGAACTGAGCGACATTAAATGTGTCGCTCAAGATCCGACTGTAACTTGCCAAGGCAATGACCGGATGCCATAGCATATATGTATGCCGTGCAACCGGGTCTATTTGCAGCCGTTGCAGAATGTCTGGAAACCATCAAGCATGTTCATGAAGCAGGGATTAATGTTTGTTCAGGTATGTTAAGCTAAATCTTAAGTTTAGCAATTGACTTTATCTTATAGAGGTAATAGAGCAGAGTTTCTACCTTTATTCCAAAATATTTATGATATATTATTCAACATTTGGGAGACAAGATACATGACAGAACTATCATATAAGATTCAGTCTTCTTTTTACAGGTGGTACAAAAGACTTATTATATGGTCTATGGTGGTGATGTTAATGGGTTATCACGGGTCTGTGGTTGCTCTTTCAATGCCACTGCTCATTTCATTGCTGCTATCCTTGGTGTGCGACGATAGTCACGGGTACATGATGATGGTGGCATGCCTATATATTCCAATATGAAAGAAATGGGCTGTGGTGATAATAGCATTTGCGCATGTCCAACCAAGTTCGATTAAGGTTTGGATTATAGCCATCTTGGCAGAGCAATCTTGCTAAGTTTGCAGCCATGTCTGGCGTGTTCTATATGGCAGAAAATTTCTGAAATGCGCTATTTGAAATAATGGTTGCATTATAATTTCGGCCTTTTAGGTTATTGCTACTGCCTTACAAAGGCGTGACTGGATTTAGGAAGACGCCATATTCTTTGCGTCTTGGCAAGGCAATGCATTGACTTTGCAGCCATGGCAAACGAATCCTCTTTTCCCGATGAGGCGATGTCAGTTTCGGTGGGTTTTATAACTGTAGTTGTGTCTATTTTTTTAGAATGAGAAACTGTTGGTGTATGCTGTCGGGGTATCATGAAGATGAGACCACCCATATCTTGGTGGGGTGATATGTTATGATCGCAGCCATGGCGGGTGGGTCCTCTTTAGAATGTCACTAGCCTGATGCTGTGTTTGGTATGACGCTAAAATCTGTCCTTTTGAACTGTAACAAGATGTTATAGCTAACGCAGTATTGTCAAGCCTCTTATAAAAAGATATTATAAATGAATCAATACGGTAGCATTTTAAAGGTGTTTAAACAACTCATTGTCATGTAAATTTTCCTGAGGTTTTGGGTTGTTTGTTGCCCTGCTGTTGGCCTGTTTAGGGATGATCAAAAAATTGATTGTCATAAAGAGATAAGGTTGCCCACACAGTCACGTTTCTAGGATAAATTGGGAATTGTATATCTTATCTTACTGCGTCTCTCTCCTAAATCGGTTACGTCGCGCTTCCCTAATATACATTACCCTATAATACATAAACAGTGGCAATGGTGCCTTTTATGACGCTTTTTCAATAGAGGCAATGATGAACATAAATGGGTCCGATTAAAGCTGTGATCATTTGTGTCTTGGCACGGCAAACCTTTAGGTTTGCAGCCATGCCAAATGTATCGACCTTTTTTTGTGACGGATTTCTTTAGGTTCGACTAAACCTTTCATCATTTGGCGCTTGGCACGGCAAACCCTTCGATTTGCAGCCAGCGCCAATGTATCAGGGTTTTTTTCACCTTTACCGTATCTGAGCCTCATACACATGCCTCTCTCTCTCTTAAATCGCTGCGGGTAAACCACGTATAACAGGAATGTTGCAGCTATAGTCTTCGGTGTGTGACATATAACAGGCCAACCGTGTATAATAGGAATGCATATCCAAGACCACAAGGTGTTTGACCTGATTCATGTTAACGTGTTTTTTTTAATAAAATTACACTTGACTGACCTAAATTATTTCAAAACTTGCAGATAAAATGAAGGAAATAAGGATCATGTGTTGGTACCAAAGGTTTCAGAACTCCAGTGGTAAGCGTTATGCAGTGATTTATTAATTAATCTCTCTTAATAGTATCAATGATGTCTTTCCAAAACTAATGAAATGCCATTATACCATTATCAAACTCAATTGCTTATGAATGGATTGATTTGGCTATGTCTTATATGTATCGGGTCACACTGGTAATTGCAAAATACGTCGACCATGGTTGCAGGCCAAAAAATTCTTATGAATGTGTCGTTTATGTGTGGACTCATTGCGCAGTCACCATAGAACGTGTAACTGCAATGAGATTCTGCTTTTTTTTGGTCCCTTAATTGCTCTGAACATAAAAGGTATAATTGATAATACTCAACAACATAACTATCTAAAAATTAAACTGTAAATTATGTTGATACGCTGAAAAAATGAATAGCTACTACAATTTCCAACGTCCACGACACGGATCTTCCTAATACTAATTTTTCTGATACTTGCAGATGGTATATTTCAGGTTGTGGAAATATCATACGTCCGGGTGTGAACTTGACGTCACCTCTACTTTTACTACACTTTCACTTGATTCAGGTGAAGCCGCATCAGATTGATATGGTATTAAAGCTTTATAAAAGACTGATAGTTTGAATGATGGATTTATGATGGCGATGAAGAATTGCAGGTATGTAGTTTTATTAGAATTGTGACCTGCAACAAAGTCATATGCGTCATTCGGATTCTCATTTATAGTGCTTTCTACCATAAATTTTAATCTCATTGCAAAAGCACAGTCACTGTCACAATCAAATTAATTATCTTGACTCAAAAACTAGAGGTATGTATCTCATAAATTTTGATTGAATATTAAACGTGTATAGTTTTTAACAGCCATAAAACTTGACCCCTTTGCGATTACTGTTTATTTTAGTCATTTAGACAGCAGGTTTAAAGGTTTAGCTTAATAATCATGTTTTACGTTAGTCACATCAAATGCCCGCCATTAGATAGGTTGTTGATTATGGTTTCAAATTGTTTTAGAACTATTTTTTAATGGCCTCAACATGAAAGATTTCACAAACTGCCCCTTTTTTAGCATTTCCTCACCTTTTACCGATTATTGCCTTAAAGCATTAGTCCACATATTCACTATGAGTTTAAGCTATCATTTTATAAAACAATTTCACAAAATACCATTGTGATACAAAGAGGGATCTAATAAGGGTGTCTGAAACAACTTATATCAATGCTTTTCTATTCATTAGTTCTTGAAATAGGCTCGAGACATAGATAAACATTGATAAAAGGTGTTCTAAAATAGGCTTCCTATAGCATTTCTGAAATGTTGATTAAACTTTTAAGGCAGATTTAACTTACAACTATTATTTTGAAATGTAAGAACTACTGTAACATTCGAGCTTAGCGATAATTGTGTTTCACAACAGCATGTGGTTCATGATTATACAAATTGGGTTGCAATATGTCACAGGAGGTGCAAATCAGTTTTATATTTGTTTTAGGTTTACCTATCGCTAACTTTTCTACATACTAAGCTATAAATTTTGATTTGTTACAGATTGAAGTGACGGTTGCAAGTTGGAATTGCAATCTCTGTCATCATTCGAGTTGCTGTAAGATTAAGGACTCAAAATGCTAAGGAGATGGTAACGGATACTAATTTGCGAAGTGTCATAGTTGGTCATTTGTAGTCTTATGTTATGGAGTCACTCTCTAAAAGACAGTTTTGAGGATGTTTGTGATGTTATTCATATTTCTGTAATTAGACAACATTGGGTTGAGTTTTGTTTTGTGTCACACCCTCGCCGGAGGCGGAAACACGAGGTGTAACGGAAGGGAACATAAGCACAAGATAATAGAACATACCAACGTTAAGATTTAAAAGAAATAGTACACCATTACAATACCAGTTTAGCCGTCATCGGCAAATATATTACAAAGTTTAGATTCCAAAATATTTCGTTCTATTACATAACAATTTGTAGTGACAAGTAAAAACTTCATTATGCAAGACCTGGTAGAAAAGCTTACTAACGATCACCTGAAATGCATGAAAGAAAAACGGGTCAACTATGAAAATAGTTGGTGAGTATACACGTTTCGCAAAATAAGAAAACTCGTAAGAAATATTCAAAGCTTTCGGTCATTGAAAATAGTCCACAAAGCAAAGGCATTGTAAATCCACTCAGTTCCAAGTTCCGCCCATACAAAACTTGAAACCTGTGTGTTCACAACCCATTGCACAAAATATAGCGTCTAGTTTATGTTCATGCACACGTTGCCAAATGAGGTCACAAAGCAAAGGCATTGTAAATCCACCCAGTTCCAAGTTCCGCCCATACAAAACTTGCAACCTGTGTGTTCACAACCCACTGCCAAAAGTAGTATGTCTAATAGTCAAGTATAAGTGGTCATAATAGTTCACAATATAGTACCACGTATATAATAATGTATGCCAGGCAAAGCCCCTAGAATAAATAATATGCGTCCCGTAACATAGTGGACGAGAGGTTGGCCGACCTCTAATAGCGCTATCCATACTACCTACTAATAGGAGACTAACAATGCGAATGTACGAACAGTACATCATACAACTATTATATACAATTAAGAACACTCCACCAATAAGGCGAGACTTTGCACACTCCACCGATAAGGCGAGAATTTTTGAGAACGCTCCGTAACATAGTGAGACACTCTGCTCCGGACTGGGGAGGCTTTAGGTTGAGAACACTCCGTAACATAGTGAGACGCTCTGCTCCGAACAAGGGAGACTTTATAGTGATGCTCCGAACATGGGAGACTTTATAGTGATGCTCCGAACATGGGAGACTTTAGGTCAAGGTCATAACACGTACGGTTCAACAAGTCCAAACAAGTCCTAAGTTTATATTTAAGTTCAAGGATTTGTTTCAAGTTCCAATTTTCAAGTCAAAGAGTTCACAAAAGTAAGAATCAATTCAATTCAAGTATGGTTCATGCATTTCGCCCCAAAAATATAGCAAAACGGTAAAAAGGGGGTGTGATTACTCACTTGATGAATTGATGCGATGACAAAAGTGGTTACACCGAAAAGTAGCGTGAATCTCGAAACTGACCTATTATGTATGATATGATATGTAATAAGTCATGATGTAATGTTATGCATGCAATTCGGATGATATTTATACCACTTATGAATTTTTGAAAACAATACTTTTCGTCGAAAATATAATCTTTTAACGTCTTGACCATTTTTAAATTACTTCACATGTGTTTACTTTGAAATGATATCCAACGATAATCATTTAGTGATTTATTAAGAGAATATAACTTTTCGTCGTAAAATAATGTCGTTGAAATTTCCATGAAATTGACAAAAACGGCCTCTAAAAGCTAGTCGTAAAATGGTGCACGTCGAGCGTTAGGAAACAAACTCAACGGTTTTGGGAAGCTTGTATGATAATCTCAAAGTTTTAGTACATGAATTTTTTGGGAGGTTAAGTATGGTACTTTTAGTCCAAAGTATAGTTAAAGGATGGTTTTTCGGCAAAGTTTGAGTAACCATAATTAATTCATTACAACTCCGCTAAACAAACAGTCGGACATTTTGGAAAATATACTTGGCGATCTCACTTTTACTAGAAGACATCATTTTTATAAGAAAATGTACTCCATTTTACTTCTCCAAATTTTGTTCTCCATTTTTGTTCTCCAAACTTTTTGTTCTCCAAATATTTGTTCTCCAACCTTTTTGTTCTCCAAATGTTGGTTCTCCAAACTTTGTTCTCCAAAACTTTAGTTCTCCAAAGGTTTGTTCTCCAAGCTTTTTGTTTCAAAGTAACTTATATATTTTTGAGAAGTCGAAATAATTTATAACGCCTAAGCTTCATTTTTGACTCGTACAAATTTGACGTAACTTGCTGAAATTCCAGAAAATTATATTTTTCGTCGCCAAATTGAAAAATTCATAACTTCTTCGTTATAACTCTGTTTTAATCCGTTCAAGCGGCCACGGTTTCGTTTTAAAGTATATTTTCTAAATATCTAGGCCAAAAATTTTTACCTACTGTCGGATTTTCCAGATTTTGAAAATAAGGACAGACCCTTATATATAGTTGTCGAAATGAGTTTTTCTCGCGCCAAACCTATTCTAACCCATTCAAAACAACTCCGAAGCTATCTAATCCTACCATACACCTTCTTAGGGTGTCATGGGTTCCTAGACATCACCAAAAATTATATATAACAAGGAGTGATTATAGGATGGATTATATATATTTAACACTTAAAAACATAAAAAAAAGTGGTATAAACATCACATAACTTGCATGTTTCTCAAATAAAATGATATGACCATAATAATGAATATGAAATAACAACATTAATATGAATGCTTACAAGAAATATGATGAGGTTTAAGGACAACGGGTTTTTCCTAATCACTTGAGGTTTTTATTGCAAAACCTATACAACAAGTGATACTAGAGTTTATAAAACCTTGTCTTGAAAAATTTGAGATGATCCTTCCTTTGGTCTTATGGCTGCCGAATTTTGCAAGAGAGAAAAGAGAAGATATGTTTGATCTAGTATTTGTGAATGAAATGAAATGAAATGTGTTTAGTTAATAGTATATTACAAGTAACTAGAGATATTTACAAATTTCCTTGTGACTCATCCCTCCCTTGTCGACAAGGGAGGATAGTCATTCATCTTATTTTTTTTTTATTTTTTATTTATTTATTTATTTTTTTTTATAAGTATAAGTGTAAGATTTGTGAAGTTAAATTAAGTTAAGTGGTAAGTTGTAGTCACTTTTGAGTATATAGGGTAGCGTTAGTTAAAAATAAATTTTCACGGGTCAAGATAAAATATATTTAGGTCATAAAAATTATAAAAATACATTTCTTGCAAAATTTGAGTGATATAATAATAATCGTGTCGAATTTAAGAAAACCGTCGTAGTTATATAAATATAACAATTTATATACAAAATAAATTTAAAACACTGGGTAAACTCATAATATTATTTTATAAACTTAATATGAATATAAAAATATATTGGAATAATTTTTGGAAGTAATGGATCAATTGTTCAAAATAATTAGTTACGCGATAACGTTTATTTAATATGAAAATTATACGTTTAATGTAAAATGCAAAACCATGCATGAACTAATATGATGAAAATGATGTTAATGAAATGTAGACTAAACTTAGTCTATATGAAATGACCTCGATGATATGATCATGAATTCACAGTTAAACCATTACGGTTACGTGAATTTAATACTTGTAAACCTAGTTTACAATATACGATGAAATAGTAAATGTGAGAAATGACCGGAAATTGAGAATTGTGACATTCTTCCCATGTCAGCGGAATCACGTCCTCGTGATTCAATTAATGATACTATAGTCCGAACCGCGACAAAGGTTCTAAAAGTTCGTGCTCGTACGAATAGTCTAAATGATCATGTCAATGCTCATGCATATGGGTTCCTCATCCAACTAAATACATGCCCGTGATTAGATTTGATGAGGTAAACTTACCCAACACCGAACGTATCCCTCAAAAGACCTTTTGAGTAAAAACTTGACTCTTAGCTTGATTTTCGCAACTCATCAAACAAGAACTGTCACTAGATCAAGCTAGGAATCAATTTGTTAGTATGATAGGATTCAACATCCTTGAATGAAGTCTTTTGAAAGATCCGTTCGTTCTTGGATTTGCTTACGCAAATCAAATCAACAACATAATTTACAACTAAAGTCAATATCGATAGGTCTCAAATTAATCAATGTCGTGAACGTGGTAAAAATTGGAAAGAAGTGTGCACTCAAAATCATGTCGTACAGAAATAAGGTAGTTGTTCGAAAGAATGTACCCGTTACGCGTTGCGGGCTTCCTCGGTACCCAGATACAATGCTCGACCACGTGCGGGAGGAACTTCAATGTTCTGATCTTGTGGGCCTTCTATTGCCAACGCCAGATTTGGACGATTTCCTTCTTGATTGGGTGTTCTTTTCAACTTTGGACAGGTGTTCCGAAGGTGATCCAGACTTCCACACTCGTAACATGCTTTTCTTTGTCCTTGGTTCCCAGTCCTGTTTGAGCAATTCCGCGCGATGTGGCCCATCTGTCCACATTTGTGGCACTTTGAGCAGTCTCCTGAGTGATGATAATTACATCGAGTACACATAGGATGTGGACCTGTATATCCTTTGCGCTCCTGAGTGGTCGCTCCATAGTTCCTGGTTATTCGCTGCCTCTTGTTTTGCTGATCTTGGTCTCGACTTCCCTGGCGATCATCCTGTCGCTTTCGTCCATTGTCGTTTGCTTTTGTTAGTTCTCCAGACCTGATCACATCATTTGTCAAGCGATACGCCATGCCCACAGCGGCTTGCAGAGTGGTTGGGTTCGACGAGGTGACGTCCCTCCTAATTTTCGGTATCAATCCCCATATATATCGGTCGATCAACTTCTCCACAGTGGAAACCATGTGAGGAACCATCCTAGTTAACTCGTGGAAACAGATCGTGTACTTGTCGACCTCTACTCCTACCATCAAGTGATTCCAAAATTCCGCTTCCAGCTTTTGCACTTCATCTTTTCTGCAGTACTCATTAGTTAGTAGTTTCTTAAATGCTTCCCAAGATAACGCATTTGCAGCCCCTCTTCCTCTAGTCCGCAGTTGATTGTTCCACCAGGTCAATGTTCGACCTTGTAGTAGACCATCAGAGAACTCAACTCTGTTTCCTTCAGCACACTTCGTGATACTAAGCTTCGACTCAACATTCTCGAACCAGGTTAATAGTCCAATGGCACCCTCAGTACCATAAAATTCCATCGGCTTGCATGTCATGAAAGTCTTGTAGCTGCACCCATTACCAGTGTTTGAAGTACCTTCTCCGTTGTTGGTTCGTCTAGCATCAAGGTGCGTCATAAATTGGGTGAGTAGATCCGCTATTCCAGTCGCGTTGTTGTTTGGATTGTCATTGTTGTTTGGGTTGCTGATGAGTGTGTAAATACTCATCATTTTTGGTCAAATCTGAACTGCAAAACATTTAAAAACACTCAGAAATGCATCAAAATACTGAAAATTTCCCAAAATTATATTTTATATGTTTCAGATGCAAAATGTTTAAAATCAGATGAAAATCGAACAAAGTTTGCATAATTGGCAGTTTCAGTCCCTCAACTTTCAAAACTTGTCAAATTTAGTCCCTAGGCATTTGTTTTGTAAGAAAAGTCACCAAAGGTCCTTTTGAAATCATATGTTTTCATATTTAATCCTTTGGTGAAAAGTTTCAATAATTTACAAGTTTGGTCCCTGCACTTTCAGAATTTGCAAAAATGGTCCCTGGGAAAATGTTATTGTTGGAAATCTCATGTATGGTCCCTAGATTATTGGGACATGGCAGGAATCACCCTTGGTTTATTTTGGAAGATGTGCAACTTTGGTCCTCCAATTTTTAGAATTTACAAAATTGGTCCTTGTGTTATTAAAGCTAAACAACCAAACGGACCCTTTGTATCCTTGACCCCTGCCATATACCTGTGAACCCCCTTCCTTAATAATACTCCCGGTCAACACCCAGTCAAACCTCCCACACCTTTTCCCTCCAAAACCCTTCTCCTTCACCCACTCTCTGCAAATCCAGTATACCCCTCACCTCCAGCTCACAACCCACACCTTATCCCTCCATCTCACCCAACAATCCAAATGAAATTAATGTTTCTCCTTCCTTGCACTCAAAACCCTCCCCCCAGTTGATATATCTTTTGGCGCCAAAATCTCATCAATGGCTAAAAATGACTCCAATCATCCAATGGCCCAAAAGAAAAGTGGGAAACACTCAGAAGAGAGAGGGGAAGAATTTTGATGATAAATAGAGGAAGAGAAGGAGAGATGAAGAGTAGTACTTAGTTTTTATTTTTTTATGTATGTCGTCTTAAAATTTTCCATGTCTTAAATAAATTCTAAATTGTAATTTCAAGTTTTATTGTATGAAACTAAGTTGGTTCAGTGTATTGTAACCTTTTTCAAGAATTAATTTCAAGTTCTATCAAAGTTCATGTTTTTGCATTTCTCTTATTAAAGACAGTTTCAAATGTACTAAATTCCAAGCTTCAAAGAGCTTATTTACTTCTCAAATAAGCTTACTAAAGCTGTTTATAGCTTCTAGTAAACTTAAAAAACAGATTCAAGCAATTTCTCATTTGGTCAACAAAAGTCAACTAAAAAGCTCAACATGGATTTAGTTATGGAATTGGGTTGATGAAGTGCTGGAATGGGTTGAATATTAGTAGTTTAGTATAGATTGGGTTCTGGTTTAAGCTGCAAATAGCTGGACCAGTTGTGAGTTCTAAATTCCCTCTCCATTTAACTGTTTGAATTTGCATAATTGTCTCAGTTGATATTGGCTAGTTGTGATTGTTTGAATTTGATTTCATTTAGCTTTAATAAGTGTTATTTGATCTTAGTTATTTACTGTCATTAGTTTTAAGGTTAGAATAAGATAAATTGTGGTTAAGACTAAGTAAACTAGTGTTTGGAATAGGGCATAGATTTGTGCTAGAAGATATTCAGTTGGCTAAGATTTGTTGCTTTAGGTTTGTTTAGGTTTAGTTTATTCATATCTGTCTTAGAATTGCACCTGAGAACTCTAGTAGTCAAAATCACAATAAATCAGTTTTAATTTCCATCTCTGTGTGATTCAGTTAACCATCTCTCACATTTAGGTGTTAAACTAGTTAAAATAGCTTGCATTAGTCTTAGTTTATCATAATACATCATAATCAGTTCATGAATTTGGATCAAAACTTATTTTAGTCAACTTTTCATTTCTGTTTCAAAAGTTAAAAATTGTAAAAGTCAGTTTTTCACCAAGGTTTGTGGAATTTTCATTGATTCATTATTAGATCAATTCAAGTGAAATTTTGGGCTTAACAACTTCAGTTGGTCAAGAGTTGAAATCTGATTTTTGTAGAATTTTTGTAATTTTTTATAAGCTTCAAATCAGCTTGTGTATTAGGCTGAAAGTGCCCTGTGCACATGCTCAGCATACACTGAGTGTGAAACAGGCCCCTTACAAGCTCTGCACAAGCTTCATATTAGCTTTTTAGTGGCTGAAACTTGGTCCTGAGATAGTTCAGCTGGTGGTCTTGAGATCCTCAGTTCTGTTTTTCACATAAGCTTTTTCAATAAGCTTGTGCTTAAGCTAGAAGTTAGGAGAAAAAAACTGTTATGGCACTTAAGCTTGTAAACCATCAAACCATTGTAGCTTGATATTCAGTGGTATAGCTTAGTTGAGTTTAGCTCATTTCAGGTAGTTATAGCATAATCTAGCTTATGTGTTCAATTGGTGCTTATTTGTGGCCTTTAGCTTATTTTTAAGTGCTTATTTATAAGCTCTTTTTACTACAGCTTCATATTCTCACACATAAGCCCTAGTTTTTATATTTTTCTTAGACTTAGAATAATATTTTAGACTTTTCCTGAATTTTTCAGATTTTTCTATCACTGTTTGCTATTTTTCCCAATTTAAATAAGTTTTTAAGCCTTTTTAATTAGCCTTTATTACAAATAAATCAGAAAATCTTCAAAAAAATAAATTTTCAATTTTCCTAGATTAAGATAATTATAAAAAGCAAAAAAATAGTTTTTCCAGTTTTTTCTTAGTTAAATTTGTAATTTTTAGCAATTTAATTAGTTTTAAATAGTTTTTAAATCATAGAAATTAGAATATTAATCAGAAAAATACAAAGTTAGTTTTTAAAAGTCTCTTTAGTTATTTTAGATTTTTGAAAAATAGTTTCACAATTTTCCTCTTTAATTTCATAATTTTTAGTATTTTAATTTAGTTTTAAAGTTTAAAATTAGTTTTTAATTCAAATTTATATAAGAAAAATCAAGAAAATCCAATTTTAAAAATAGTGATAGCGTTTATTTAATATAATTTATCTTTTTAATTTTCTTTCATTTTTCCTTTGTTATCTAGTATCATCATTACCCCCTTTTCTGTTCAATATCACCCGATCACTGCACGTTTGGCTATTCAGTCGCACAGCTCGTTGGGACATAACGACCCGGGGAAACACTGTGCTCTCCTGGTTAATTGCATTCTGCTCTCAAATGATTGACTCTTGTTGACCATTCCTGGTTAATTTGGGTTGACCGTTTGGGACGAATCAAATTTTGGCGCCGCTGCCGGGGAGCTGTGCTAATTATCTTACGTTTAGCAGATTAGTGATTTGAATATTCACTCCTTGTTCATACCATCTATATATATTTATATTTTCTTATAAAAATCCAAAAATCCAAAAACATCTTAAAACATATAAAACACAAAAATATTTTTCTTTTGTTTCTACCTATATATATAAAACCATAAAACTCAAAAAGATTCTTCTTTCCCCACTTTCATAATTCCCTTAACTCTGAGATTTCTTAGAGTTAACTCTAGTGTATGCGCACTCGCTCTTCTAGATCTGTGAGCCCATTTCGTGAGCTTGTCAGGATTCCAAGAAGGCATATCCGTAGACGTTCTGCCCCATCAGTCGGATCTGAGATCCGAACTGCTCGCATTACTTCCGTTATCATGGCAGAAGAACGTCCTATGTGCGAGCTTCTCCAGGCACCCATCGATGGGTATGGAGATGCTATTGTTATCCCAGCCATTGTGGCTGAAAATTTTGAACTCAAAACCGGGTTACTAAATCTTGTAACCTCAAGTCAATTCTATGGTTTTGAGAGGGATGATCCTCATGCTCATATTCGATGGTTTAACAAGATTGCATCTACCATCAAATACAAGAATGTCCCTACAGATGCTGTCAAACTTCTTCTATTCCCATTTTCCCTCGAGGGACAAGCCCGGATTTGGCTTGAAAAACAACCCCCTCAATCGATCGAAACATGGGAAGACCTGGTAAAGAAATTTGTGAACGAGTTCTATCCACCTTCTAAAACCACGAGTCTTAAAAACGAAATCATCAAGTTCACACAAAAGTTTGATGAATCCTTCAGTGAATCGTGGGATAGTTTTAAGGAGTTGCTCCGCAAATGTCCTCACCATGGTTTCTCCGAGTTGATGCAACTCGATACTTTCTATAATGGAGTGAGTCAATCTGACCAAGATTCTCTCAATTCCTCCGCTGGAGGAAATTTCTTGAGCAAAACTGTAAAAGAAGCTTTAGCGATAATTGAAAACAAGTCTAAAGTCCGCACTGCACGAAGCAAACCGGTTGTTTCCCAAGTCAGTGTTGGTCCTTCTACTTCATCGCCCGTGAGTCAATCTAGCACCGATGCTAAGATTGACAAACTCACGGAAGCAATTCAAGCTTTGGTTCTCTCTAACCAAAAGAAAGTTTCTTTTCCACAAACTTCACCTCGTGCTGAAGTCAAGAAAGTGGAAGTATGTGTTACTTGCGGTAGCCCCCATGCCTATTACAACTGTATGGCCACCGATGGTAACCCTTTCGAAGCAAACGCTGTGGGCGGGATTTCTAATTCAGGAGGCAACCAATACCGTGCTCCTATGGACCCGAACCACCGTCCTAACCACTACCCTGGACCACCCGGTTTCAACCAAAACCAAAACCGTAATCAAAATCAGAATAGAACGAACCAAGGTTTTCAAAACCAAGGTAATTTTAGTCAAAATAACGGTTTTCAAAATCAAAGTCAAAATTTCCAAAATCAAGGAAATTTTAATAGAAACCAGAATCAGGGAAATTTCAACCCAGGGTATTTTCATGGCAATAATCAAGGAAATTTCCAAAATCAAGGCCCTAATCCAAACAATAGAGGCCAGAATTTTCCTACACAAAATCAAGCCATTGTTCCAACTGGACCATCATCTGATGAGTTGTTGAAGCAATTCATGAAATCCCAAGAGGAAATGAACAGGTTGTTGGTTAGCCAGATTTCTGACATTAAGAAGTCTTTAAATGATCGACCCTTGATGAGTGTCTAAATACTCATCATTTTTATTCCATCTGCACTGCAAAAACAGTCAAAAACACTTTGAAAAAGTCTCAAAAAGACAGAAAAAATATTTAGACTGTATTTTATGCATAAATTGTCAAATCTAGTCCCTGGTTATTCAAAACAAGTTAATTTTTCATAAAAGGCCCTCAGGGATTTTTAAGTTGTCAAATTTAGCCTTATAAAGTCTAGTTTTGCAAAATGACAACTTGAGTCCTTGGAATTTTAAAGATTGACAGAAATTACCCCGGGATATTTTTAATTTGAAAATTATCATTTTTGGTCCTTGGGAAAATTAATCTTGTCATAATTAGTCCTTATGATGAAATTAGGAAAATTACAGTTTTGGTCCTTCAAGTTTGGTCAAATGGCAAATATGGTCCTTGTGTACTACTTCCAAATCCAAACCAGGAATACAAATAAAAAAACCACCAGACACTCAACCACCCATTTTCCCCCTTTCCCTCCCTTTTTCCTTCCTCTTTTCTTCCTTCTCCTGACACACTCAACCCCATGGATGGCTCGGATTGTTTTTGTAGAGTACCTAACTCTTGGATGGCTTGGATCAACTCAAAGAAACACAATTGGTGACTTTGCTGTTTTCCCCTCAAAAAAAAAACACAGAAGTCAAGAATGAAGACAGAAGCCAGAAGACTTTTTCAATTCGGTATAAATAGGAGATTAGTGTATTTGTATCAAGTTGTCTAGAAATCTTGTTCTAGTCCATTGTTATTTTCATTGTCAGTTTAACTTACATGTACTTTTAAATTTCAATTAATGCAAGTTTCAGTTTTTAATTTCCATTGCTTATGCAGTTTTCATTTTGGTTCATGTCCCTTAAATTTGCCATTCAAGTTTTAAGTGTGTATCAAGTGAGGTTAAACTTATTTTGAAGTTCTGTTATTGTTGTAATCAGTGTTTGAAATCTAATACAAGTTTCAAATCAGTTTTTAAAAGTTTTCATACCCTGTACAGGGGTGTTTGGTTGCACATTTGCTGGGTCAGTTTCATGTTTCGACCCATATTGGGTCCTAAAGTAGTCCTCTTGTTCACCTTTGCCCTGTCTCAGATTCACAGGAACTCGTGAGCAGCCTTAACAGCTTATTTATAAGCTGTTGTGGGGCTCCATTTTTCTTCAATTTCGCTTTTCTAGGTACGTTATTGCGCCTATTTTATCTGCTTCTCCTTTGGGTAGGTTGTAGAATCCTCTTGAGTGCTTATTCTTAAGCCCAAAACAGTCACCTTTTTCTGTTTTACCATTGTTTCAGAAGCAACCATCAGCAGCCCTGTCCATTTTTTTTAGCTTAGGTTTAGTTCGATCTAGGATAGATTTAGGATTAGTGTTGGTTGCAATAAGTACGTTAGGTGTAAGAATAGTGTATATCTCAGCTTATTTGGTATTTTAGAAGCCCCTTAGTGGCTTATTTTTAAGCCCGAAAAGTCACCCTCTTGGGCCTGTTCTGAGCACCACTGCAGCAAACCACCATAGGTCACCCCTTTTATTTTAGCTTATCAGTTAGTTGTTTTAGCTTATCTAGATTCTATAAAAGCTTTTCAGAAATAGTAGATTAGTTTTAGACTTTAGTTTATTCTAGTTCTTAAGTGCTTATTCAGCCCCTTTATATGCTTAATTTCCCATGATTAGCTTAGGATCGCCTTAGATAAACCACTGTCACAACAGCCCCGTGATTTTCTTTTTAGATTAGATAAAAGTGGCTTAGAGTTAGATTTAGGATTGGATTTTTGTTGTAACCAGTAGTCGGGTGCACAATGTTCATGTTTTATTGATTTGGTTAGAATATGGTGCCTGTTAACTAGCTTATTTTTGGCTTGGAAACCTTGTTCTGCTCCTGTGGCACTGATTTGCTACACCAACGGACCCCTATTAGCAGCTTTTTGCAGCATCTTTGGAGCTTATTAAAAGCTCAATGAAGGCTGCCATTTAGCTTTATAGGAAACCTTGAGTACCAGCTTTACAGGTTTGGCCTTATTTAGGATTTTGCTAGTGCTTTAGTAGCTTAATTTTAATCTACAAAACTCCCTTTGGACCTGTTTTGGACCGTTGTCCACAGCAGCCTTGATTGGCTTTTGTTGGGCTCATTTGTCGTATTTTTGCTTATTAGTAATCCTTTAGGTAGTTTAGCGTAGGAATTTTAGACCCTCAGCTCATTTAGATCTTTTTCCTTAGCTTAATGGTAGCCTTCCTTAGCTTATCTTAGGAGGTGAAAGCTCAACAATAGTAGATGTTTCCTTAGCTTAATTGTTTCTTATGTAGTTCTTTTAGCTTATTGTAGATGTTCAATCTGAGTGCTAGCTTATTTCTCCATCCAAACTGTTTTTCATGCTTCATTTTGTGCTCAAAACCTGCTAAGGGGTGTTTGGTTATTGTTTTTGCAAAGAGATTTTTGCCAAACTTTGTGAAATTTTCACAGATTCATTATAAGTCCATTTGAGCTGAAATTTGGGATACAAGATCTTTGGTTGGTCGTGGATTTCATGATCATTTTAGTTTATTTTTAGGAATTTTATAAGCTAGCTTAATTAGTGCTTAAAGTAGGGCTATAAGGGCCGTTTGGCGTGTTGAGACTTGAAATCTGGTCGCGAGTTTTTTTTTCTGTAGCTTGTGCTTTTTACTTTCCAATCAGTTGCATTAGCTCATTTTAGGTTAGATTTAGGCTTTAGTAGCTTATGGTAGCTTATAGTTAGCTTTTAGCTTATTTCAAGTGCTTATTTAAACTGCTTATTTGCCCAATTCAGCTTATTAGTGGGCTTATTTAACTTTTTATATTTTTCCCAGGCTTAGAATAATATTTTAGATTTTCCTGTAAAGTCTCATAATTTTTACTGTTCATTTGTTATTTTTCTTAATTTTAATTATTTTAAATTAGTTTTTAATTAATAATAATTATTTAAAAAGTCTAAAAATATATTTTCAGTTTTAAAATAACTTTTATAATATTTTAGATTTTTCTAAGTCATAATTTCACTTTTCTAGCTTTATTTCATATTTTCTTATATTTTAGGGTATTATTACATAGTTAAAAATAGTTTTTAATTAATAATAATTAAATAAATAGTCATAAAAATAATTTTATTTTTCCAATAATTTGCTTGCATCATTAGGATTGTAAAAATATATTTTCCATATCCGTAGGTATTTTACTTCTTTATTTTTACGTTTTATTTCGTACGTTACGTAATTTTATTTAAACGTACGTTTTAGGTTTTAATCGTTAAACGTTTTTAAATATAGAATTAAAATGACTTCAAAGTCTTAAATAGATTTAATTTTCTTAGTGTAAAATCAATCATAACCTTTTCCTGTTCAATATTCACCCGATCACAGATTCGTTGTATTACAGTTTACACACCTCGTTGGGACTTAACGACCCGGGAAACACTAAACTCTCCTGGATAATTGCATTGCGTTCTCAAGTGATTGACTCTTGTTGACCATTCACCTGGTTAATTTGGATTGACCGTTTGGGACCGATCAAATTTTGGCGCCGCTGCCGGGGAGGTGTGCTGCGTACTACGAATTTGAAGCATCAGTGTTGTTGAATATACACCCATTGTATATTTACCATCTTTGTCCATATTTCCTTATTTTCATATAAAACCAAAATTATCGTGAAGTTAATTCGTTTGACTAATCGATTACCAAAAATATTTTCATTCTTTGTTTTTACAACATGTTTTTCAAAAATACCAAAAATATTCCTCTTTACCCTCTTACCCTTTTGATTCTTCATTTCTTACCCTCTGTAAACCTTTGATTCTTTCCTATGTCGTATCCACACCATTTTGGTTGCCAATGGTGCGGTGGTCCTCATAATGGTGGGAATTGTCCCGGCTGTAGCATGGTAGAATGAGGAGATGGGTCTGTCTATAACCAAGCTCCCTATCCTTACCATGACACATCTGATTCATTATACTAGCCACCACATCATGAGATATTGACATATCTGTGTGAGTTTTGTGGAGGTCCTCACCAAGGATTTGAGTGTCAATCTGGAAACGCGTTTGTCTATGAACAGTTTTCTGATAACACTCTGAACTTTGGAAATGATCAATATCCATGTTATTCACCAAATCAGTCACAATAATCATTTTGTTGTGAGAACTGTGGAGGTCCTCATTTCAGCTCTGATTGTCAAACAGGGAATCCATTTCCTTGTAACAATTACGACTATCCATATCACGACCAACCTCCACAGTGCCAAATGACTCAAACTCCTCAGCAAACCCAACAAGACACTTATCTAGAGCTTCTGGAGTTAGTGAAAAGAACTGAGGAGTTGAGTAAAACAGCATTTCGAAATGCTCCTAGTTTTTCTTGTGTATATTGTGGGGGTCCTCATGATGATTATCAATGTCAACCTTCCGATTTTGACAAATCTCCACTCCCACAATGTCCCGTCATTCAAAATTCACATGAGAAATCCATGGAAGAATTGCTAGCTGAAGAGCAGGCTGCTAAAATAAATTCCCAAATTGCGTTTGAAAAATCTATTAGGGAATCAATTGCAAAAGAAAAAGCAGCCAGATCTAGCTCTCAATTTCGTTTTATTCCTGATGACAGTGATGATGAGGATACACTTGATATCCTTCAATTCTATAAAGATTCATCAAGTTCATCAGTTGATATCCCAGCAGTTGAGATTCATTCTCAAACAACTGATATCACACCCGAAGCTCCCACTCACTCTCTAAATATGGGGGACGAGCATCTTGACATTGTTCCTGAAAAGGAATCGGACGAATTCATAAAGTCTAGTGTTGAGAACCTTGTCCCAATCCCGAGAGAGTCACAAGGAACTTTTGACCATATGTGTGATATCCCTTCCCCTCTTGAGTCTTCTCTAGATCATTTTGAAATATTCTCCGATTTTAGCGACGATTGTGCTTTCTATGGAAACATCGAGTATGTTGAGGCATCACTCCCACAGTCTGATCCTCTTCTTGAGAAGTTCACCGATGAACTCGCTCACATCAATCCACTTTCATCGGAAAGTGATGATGGTCTCTTTGATTTCGAAGCCGATCTGGGAGAGATTGAAAGTCTCCCTTATAATGATCGTTCACCCACTTCTTATCCCAACAGTCCAATAGAGAATATTGATCACTTTGTTCCTGAAGCATTCAAAGCAACTCTCACTAATCCTCTATTTGAATTCGACTCTGAATTCACTTTAATTTATGAGAATCCACTCTTTGATACTCAGATTAAGGATAGTGATGAGTCTACAGTGGAACAAGAATTCACAGACTTACTTCATGTGAATGATTCTCTTCATGAAGAGTTCTCCGGTGAACTCTCTCATGACATATCTCCTCCGGAATATGATCATTTCTATTTTGATCTTGAGGATGATATTGGCTCAGAGGAAGGTGTACTCTATCATAAGAGTTTGCTTATTGATAATACTACCCTCACCCTTCCTCCCGATATGTCTACATTTGAGGATGAAGAATGGATCTTGATTGTTATCAAAATCTTTCTTCCTTTCCTCAAATATCTTGTGATTTCTCTTCATCTTCACTCCTTCGGGAATGAAGACACTATCTTTGACCCCGGCATTTTCATTTATTATTTGTGAGTCGGATCTGTGTATATCTCATCGGTGTGGAACTTTCACGTACTTCAATGTTTATACAAACATCTTGAATGAAAGTCCGATGGAGATTGTCTCTTCCACTTACTTCCCCATGAACAAATTAATTCGGGGTCGAGTCGAGCTAGCGACTCGGGAATCAAAAACAGTAGCACACTATATGGGTTTTCACCCGTATTTCTGACTTCTTTCTACTTTCTACCACCCTAGTGTGGGGGAGTTGCCCCCCGCTGTTGTATATAAGTTTTCTTAAAAAAAAAAAAAAAAAAAAAATGGCCGTAATATTTCCCTTTTACGTTCTAAGTTTCGGCATAACAGCCGGTACTTTGAATATTGAGGGCAATATTCATTTCTAGTGTGGGGGGGGGGGGGGGGAAATCTCACGAATTTTATCATATAATTATACCACCCAATTCCCCCATTTTTGGCCAAATTTTTTTTTTGGAGTAAGTGTTTTGCACTTACTCAGCTTACGGTTATCAGTCCACCATGTCTAATAAACAAAAGGATTGGCTAATCCAGGAGCAAACGGCTCTTGGTAAAGATATCTCAAATCCGTTGACGGCTTGCAATTTACCCAAAATTGTATGGTGTTCAGCTCACCATATATTTAATTAGTGAAGAGTTGGCTAGCCCGCAAGTTTATGACTTGTGGTAAAGGCAGTTGGAAAATCATAATTGGTAATCGACTCACCAAAGATATTTTATCTAAGAGTTAGCTAGTCCAGAAGCAAACGGCTTCTGGTAAAGACAAATCAAAACCATTGAAAGCTGGTGATTTGCTCAAAATCATTTGGTTATCATTGTACCAAGGTTCTTACTTGAACTGAAACAATTGGCTACTCCAGAAGTAATGGCTTTTGGTAAAGATATTCAAATCCATTAAGTTTTCTCAAAAGATTGCTAGGGACTAGCAATAGTTTAGTGTGGGGATTGATGAGTGTCTAAATACTCATCATTTTTATTCCATCTGCACTGCAAAAACAGTCAAAAACACTTTGAAAAAGTCTCAAAAAGACAGAAAAAATATTTAGACTGTATTTTATGCATAAATTGTCAAATCTAGTCCCTGGTTATTCAAAACAAGTTAATTTTTCATAAAAGGCCCTCAGGGATTTTTAAGCGGTCAAATTTAGCCTTCTAAAGTCTAGTTTTGCAAAATGACAACTTGAGTCCTTGGAATTTTAAAGATTGACAGAAATTAACCCGGGACATTTTTAATTTGAAAATTATCATTTTTGGTCCTTGGGAAAATTAATCTTGTCATAATTAGTCCTTATGACGAAATTTGGAAAATTACAGTTTTGGTCCTTCAAGTTTGGTCAAATGGCAAATATGGTCCTTGTGTACTACTTCCAAATCCAAACCAGGAATACAAATAAAAAAACCACCAGACACTCAACCACCCCTTTTCCCCATTTCCCTCCCTTTTTCCTTCCTCTTTTCTTCCTTCTCCTGACACACTCAACCCCATGGATGGCTCGGATTGTTTTTGTAGAGTACCTAACTCTTGGATGGCTTGGATCAACTCAAAGAAACACAATTGGTGACTTTGCTGTTTTCCCCTAAAAAAAAAACACAAAAGTCAAGAATGAAGACAGAAGCCAGAAGACTTTTTCAATTCGGTATAAATAGGAGATTAGTGTATTTGTATCAAGTTGTCTAGAAATCTTGTTCTAGTCCATTGTTATTTTCATTGTCAGTTTAACTTACATGTACTTTTAAATTTCAATTAATGCAAGTTTCAGTTTTTAATTTCCATTGCTTATGCAGTTTTCATTTTGGTTCATGTCCCTTAAATTTGCCATTCAAGTTTTAAGTGTGTATCAAGTGAGGTTAAACTTATTTTGAAGTTCTGTTATTGTTGTAATCAGTGTTTGAAATCTAATACAAGTTTCAAATCAGTTTTTAAAAGTTTTCATACCCTGTACAGGGGTGTTTGGTTGCACATTTGTTGGGTCAGTTTCATGTTTCGACCCATGTTGGGTCCTAAAGTAGTCCTCTTGTTCACCTTTGCCCTGTCTCAGATTCACAGGAACTCGTGAGCAGCCTTAACAGCTTATTTATAAGCTGTTGTGGGGCTCCATTTTTCTTCAATTTCGCTTTTCTAGGTACGTTATTGCGCCTATTTTATCTGCTTCTCCTTTGGGTAGGTTGTAGAATCCTCTTGAGTACTTATTCTTAAGCCCAAAACAGTCACCTTTTTCTGTTTTACCATTGTTTCAGAAGCAACCATCAGCAGCCCTGTCCATTTTTTTTAGCTTAGGTTTAGTTCGATCTAGGATAGATTTAGGATTAGTGTTGGTTGCAATAAGTACGTTAGGTGTAAGAATAGTGTATATCTCAGCTTATTTGGTATTTTAGAAGCCCCTTAGTGGCTTATTTTTAAGCCCGAAAAGTCACCCTCTTGGGCCTATTCTGAGCACCACTCCAGCAAACCACCACAGGTCACCCCTTTTATTTTAGCTTATCAGTTAGTTGTTTTAGCTTATCTAGATTCTATAAAAGCTTTTCAGAAATAGTAGATTAGTTTTAGACTTTTGTTTATTCTAGTTCTTAAGTGCTTATTCAACCCCTTTGTATGCTTAATTTCCAATGATTAGCTTAGGATCGCCTTAGATAAACCACTGTCACAACAGCCCCGTGATTTTCTTTTTAGATTAGATAAAAGTGGCTTAGAGTTAGATTTAGGATTGGATTTTTGTTGTAACCAGTAGTCGGGTGCACAATGGTCATGTTTTATTGATTTGGTTAGAATATGGTGTCTGTTAACTAGCTTATTTTTGGCTTGGAAAACCTTGTTCTGCTCCTGTGGCACTGATTTGCTACACCAACGGACCCCTATTAGCAGCTTTTTGCAGCATCTTTGGAGCTTATTAAAAGCTCAATGAAGGCTGCCATTTAGCTTTATAGGAAACCTTGAGTACCAGCTTTACAGGTTTGGCCTTATTTAGGATTTTGCTAGTGCTTTAGTAGCTTAATTTTAATCTACAAAACTCCCTTTGGACCTGTTTTGGACCGTTGTCCACAGCAGCCTTGATTGGCTTTTGTTGGGCTCATTTGTCGTATTTTTGCTTATTAGTGATCCTTTAGGTAGTTTAGCGTAGGAATTTTAGACCCTCAGCTCATTTAGATCTTTTTCCTTAGCTTAATGGTAGCCTTCCTTAGCTTATCTTAGGAGGTGAAAGCTCAACAATAGTAGATGTTTCCTTAGCTTAATTGTTTCTTATGTAGTTCTTTTAGCTTATTGTAGATGTTCAATCTGAGTGCTAGCTTATTTCTCCATCCAAACTGTTTTTCATGCTTCATTTTGTGCTCAAAACCTGCTAAGGGGTGTTTGGTTATTGTTTTTGCAAAGTGATTTTTGCCAAACTTTGTGGAATTTTCACAGATTCATTATAAGTCTATTTGAGCTGAAATTTGGGATACAAGATCTTTGGTTGGTCGTGGATTTCATGATCATTTTAGTTTATTTTTAGGAATTTTATAAGCTAGCTTAATTAGTGCTTAAAGTAGGGCTATAAGGGCCGTTTGGCGTGTTGAGACTTGAAATCTGGTCACGAGTTTTTTTTCTGTAGCTTGTGCTTTTTACTTCCCAATCAGTTGTATTAGCTCATTTTAGGTTAGATTTAGGCTTTAGTAGCTTATGGTAGCTTATAGTTAGCTTTTAGCTTATTTCAAGTGCTTATTTAAACTGCTTATTTGCCCAATTCAGCTTATTAGTGGGCTTATTTAACTTTTTATATTTTTCCCAGGCTTAGAATAATATTTTAGATTTTCCTGTAAAGTCTTATAATTTTTACTGTTCATTTGTTATTTTTCTTAATTTTAATTAGTTTAAATTAGTTTTTAATTAATAATAATTATTTAAAAAGTCTAAAAAATATATTTTCAGTTTTAAAATAACTTTTATAATATTTTTGATTTTTCTAAGTCATAATTTCACTTTTCTAGCTTTATTTCATATTTTCTTATATTTTAGGGTATTATTACATAGTTAAAAATAGTTTTTAATTAATAATAATTAAATAAATAGTCATAAAAATAATTTTATTTTTCCAATAATTTGCTTGCATCATTAGGATTGTAAAAATATATTTTCCATATCCGTAGGTATATTACTTCTTTATTTTTACGTTTTATTTCGTACGTTACGTAATTTTATTTAAACGTACGTTTTAGGTTTTAATCGTTAAACGTTTTTAAATATAGAATTAAAATGACTTCAAAGTCTTAAATAGATTTAATTTCCTTAGTGTAAAATCAATCATAACCTTTTCCTGTTCAATATTCACCCTATCACAGATTCGTTGTATTACAGTTTACACACCTCGTTGGGACTTAACGACCCGGGAAACACTAAACTCTCCTGGATAATTGCAATGCGTTCTCAAGTGATTGACTCTTGTTGACTATTCACCTGGTTAATTTGGATTGACCGTTTGGGACCGATCAACCCTCGGGCTCAGGTACTTTACCTAGCAATACGATCGCTAATCCGAGGGGCGATGCAAAGGCGATCACAATCAGAAGTGGTGTTTCATATGATGGACCCGCTATTCCTATTACCTCTTCTTCTTCTCTCCCGAAGGTAGTGGAAAGTGAACCTGAGGCGACAAAGAACCAAGTGCAACCCACTAGCTCGCAGAGCACAGCACATGTCCATCCTCAAGTTGTCCCGAAACCCAAAACCAAACCAGAAGTTGTTTTTGAACCTCCAGTTGAAAACCCCAAATCCAAAACTTCTATTCCTTACCCATCACGTTTAAATGAGCAAAAGCTCCGCGAAAAAGCCAGTCATCAAATGGAGAAATTTTTTCAAATTTTCCAAGAACTACATTTTGACATAAGCTTTGCGGATGCTATCATGCTGATGCCCAAGTTTGCATCAACTCTCAAACACATGTTAAGCAACAAGGAAAAACTGTTTGAAATGGCTAAAACTCCTCTGAACGAGAACTGCTCAGCAGTTCTGTTAAAGAAGCTTCCCGAGAAGCTTGGAGATCCTGGAAAATTTCTTCTTCCTTGTGTTTTTCCAAGAATGATTGAATGCTTTGCCCTCGCCGATCTTGGTGCAAGCATCAATCTGATGCCTTATTCAGTATGGAAGAAACTTTCTCTTCCAGAACTTATTCCTACATGCATGACACTTGAGCTTGCAGATCGTTCTATATCGCGTCCTCTTGGCATCGCCGAGGATGTATTCGTGAAAGTAGGAAAGTTCCATTTTCCAGCTGACTTTGTGGTTGTTGACTTCGATGCCGATCATCGGGTTCCCCTCATTGTTGGACGAGGATTCCTGAGAACGGGTCGTGCTCTCATTGATGTATTTGAGCAAGAAATCACATTACGTGTGGGTAATGAAGCTGTTACCTTTAACCTTGATCAAACTTCGAGGTACTCCTCAAACTATGATGCTGAATCGGTTAATCGAATCGATTTAATTGATATTGCTTCAGAGGAGTACTCTCAAGAGTTTCTTGGTTATTTTCATAATTCTGTGAGTGGGGATCCCACCACATCTTCTCAACCAATTATTGCCGATTCTTCCCCCTCTCTCACTCCGTTTGAGGGAGGTGACTTCTTTTTGGAAGAGATCGATGAGTTTCTTGCTAATGATGAATCGATTCCGCCGGGAATTGATGGTGTTTATGATTCGGAGGGAGATATCCTTTATCTTGAGAAATTGTTAAACGAAGATCCATTACCGTCACTCCCTCCAAAAGAGATCACGATTGAAGAAATCAAATCCGTGCAAACATCTACTGAAGAATTTCCCGAGGTTGAACTTAAGGACCTACCTCCTCATCTCGAGTATGCATTCTTGGAGGGTGATGATAAATTACCTGTCATAATTGCTAAAGACTTAACTGAGGAGGAGAAAACTGCTCTCATAAAGGTCTTGAAGTCACACAAGCAAGCAATTGCTTGGAAACTCTCTGACATTAAGGGTATCAACCCTGAGTTTTGTACTCACAAAATCTTGATGGAGGATGACTTCAAGCCAGCAGTCCAACATCAGAGAAGGGTGAATCCTAAGATTCATGAGGTTATCAAACAAGAGGTTCTCAAACTTCTTGATGCCGGTTTAATTTACCCGATCTCTGATAGTCCTTGGGTCAGTCCCATCCACTGTGTTCCAAAAAAGGGTGGCATAACTATTGTCACAAATGAAAAAAACGAGTTAATTCCAACTCGATTGGTTACGGGATGGCGTGTGTGTATTGACTATCACAAGTTAAACGAAGCCACCCGTAAAGACCATTTTCCTCTACCCTTCATGGATCAGATGCTTGAGAGATTAGCAGGGAACGAATACTATTGTTTCCTAGATGGTTTCTCGGGGTATTTTCAGATCCCCATTGATCCACAAGATCAAGAAAAGACCACATTCACCTGCCCATACGGAACTTTTGCCTACAGACGTATGCCTTTTGGCCTATGTAACGCTCCTGGCACGTTCCAACGATGTATGATGGCAATTTTCCACGACATGATCGGGGAAACAATGGAGGTGTTTATGGATGACTTCTCGGTCATTGGGGACTCATTTCAAACATGTCTCTCCCATTTAGAAAAAATGCTAAAACGGTGTGAAGACACCAATCTTTGTCTAAATTGGGAGAAGAGCCACTTTATGGTCAAGGAAGGAATTGTCCTAGGCCATAAGATTTCAAAAAATAGGATTGAGGTTGACAAAGCGAAAGTGGATGTCATTGCCAAATTGCCTCATCCTACTACCGTCAAAGGTATTAGGAGTTTTTTAGGTCATGCCGGGTTTTATCGCAGATTCATACAAGATTTTTCTAAAATTGCTTGGCCTATGACTCATCTCCTTGAGAAGGATGCTCCTTTTATCTTCTCACCTGAGTGCATCGAAGCTTTTGAAACATTAAAGAAAAAGCTTACGGAAGCACCCATTCTAGTTGCCCCCGACTGGGATTTACCCTTTGAACTCATGTGCGATGCAAGCGATTTTGCTATCGGTGCAGTCCTGGGGCAACGTAAAACCAAGCATTTTCAGCCTATCCACTACGCGAGTAAGACTATGACTGAAGCTCAAACCCATTACACCACTACAGAAAAAGAATTATTAGCTGTGGTGTATGCGTTTGAGAAGTTTCGGCCATACCTAATCTTGACCAAATGCGTGGTGTATACGGATCACTCGGCTCTCAAATATCTCTTTGCAAAACAAGATGCAAAGCCGAGATTGCTCCGTTGGGTTCTCCTCCTGCAAGAATTTGATATCATTATACGTGATAAAAAAGGAGCTGAGAACCTGGCTGCTGATCATTTGTCCCGTCTAGAAAACCCTCACCAGAATGTGTTCGAGAAAAAGGAAATAAACGAAACATTTCCTCTCGAAACACTCAGTGTGGTTTCTTTTCGTGGAGACTCTTCTACCCCATGGTTTGCTGACTTTGCAAATTACCATGCGGGTAACTTTGTGGTGAAAGGGATGTCGTCCCAACAGAAAAACAAATTCTTTAAAGATGTAAAACATTACTTCTGGGACGACCCCTACTTATTCAAAATTTGCGCGGATCAAGTCATCAGGCGATGTGTGTATGGTCAGGAAGCCAATGACATTCTCAAGGCTTGCCATTTTGGACCTACTGGGGGACATCATAGCCCCAACTACACTGCCAAGAAGGTGTTTGATTCTGGATTTTATTGGCCCACGATTTACAAGGATGTCCACGAATTTGTCAAAACCTGTGAAGCTTGTCAACGTCACGGAAATATCTCACAAAGAAATGAAATGCCGCAAAACGCCATTCAAGTCTGTGAGATTTTTGACATCTGGGGCATTGACTTTATGGGGCCATTTCCTTCATCTCGAGGAAATAAATACATACTCGTGGCCGTTGACTATTTGTCAAAATGGGTTGAAGCTAAAGCTTTGCCTACCAACGATGCCCGAGTTGTTGTGAAATTCTTAAAATTGCTTTTTGCTAGGTTTGGAACTCCACGAGCTATAATCAGTGATCGTGGTATGCATTTCTGCAATGACCAGTTTGATAGAGTCATGCAAAAGTATGGTGTAACTCACCGTCTCTCTACTGCGTACCACCCCCAAACAAGTGGGCAAGTGGAAGTTTCCAACCGAGGGATCAAAAGAATTCTAGAAAGGACAGTAGGCGAAAACCGTGCCTCTTGGTCGGATAAGCTAGATGACGCACTATGGGCCTTCCGTACAGCTTATAAAACACCCATCGGGTGTACTCCATACAAGATAGTGTACGGAAAGGCGTGTCATCTGCCGATTGAGCTTGAGCACAAGGCATACTGGGCATTGAAACAATCCAACTTCGATATTCAGACAGCTGGTGATCACCGGAAAGTTCAAATGAATGAATTAAATGAACTCCGTGATCAAGCATACGAGAAATCTTTGATCTACAAAGAAAAGACAAAGAAGATTCATGACTCCAAAATCAAGAACCGCGTTTTCAACGTCGGTGATCGAGTCCTTCTTTTCAATTCAAGATTGAAGATTTTCTCAGGAAAACTAAAATCCCGCTGGTCTGGACCATTCACCATCACTAAAGTATTTCCATATGGAACCATTGAGTTATCTCAACCCGATGGTCCAAATTTTAAAGTGAATGGTCATCGATTGAAGCACTATTTTGGAGAGGACATTCCACATGTGGTTGTCCCGGATCTACAAACTTTCCCCAAGAACAAATGAATGCGGGGATCGAGTCAAGCTAGCGACTCGGGAATCAAAAACAGTAGCACACTATATGGGTTTTCACCCGTATTTCTGACTTCTTTCTACTTTCTACCACCCTAGTGTGGGGGGGTTGCCCCCCGCTGTTGTATATAAAGTTTAAAAAAAAAAAAATTGCAAATAATGGCCGTAGTAATTCCCTTTTACGTTCTATGTTTCAGCATAACCGCCGGTACTTTGAATATTGAGGGCAATATTCATTTCTAGTGTGGGGGGGAATTCTCACGAATTTTATCATGTAATTATACCACCCAATTCCCTCATTTTTGGCCAAATTTTTTTTTGGGGTAAGTGTTTTGCACTTACTCAGCTTACGGTTATCAGTCCGCCATGTCTAATAAATAAAAGGATTGGCTAATCCAGGAGCAAACGGCTCTTGGTAAAGATATCTCAAATCCGTTGACGGCTTGCAATTTGCCCAAAATTGTATGGTGTTCAGCTCACCATATCTTTAATTAGTGAAGAGTTGGCTAGCCCGCAAGTTTATGGCTTGTGGTAAAGGCAGTTGGAAAACCATAATTGGTAATCGACTCACCAAAGATATTTTATCTAAGAGTTGGCTAGTCCAGAAGCAAACGGCTTCTGGTAAAGACAAATCAAAACCGTTGAAAGCTGGTGATTTGCTCAAAATCATTTGGTTATCATTGTACCAAGGTTCTTACTTGAACTGAAACAATTGGCTACTCCAGAAGTAATGGCTTTTGGTAAAGAGATTCAAATCCATTAAGTTTTCATAAAAGATTGCTAGGGACTAGCAATAGTTTAGTGTGGGGGATTGATGAGTGTGTAAATACTCATCATTTTTTGTCAAATCTGAACTGCAAAACATTTAAAAACACTCAGAAATGCATCAAAATACTGAAAATATCCCAAAATTATATTTTATATGTTTCAGATGCAAAATGTTTAAAATCAGATGAAAATCGAACAAAGTTTGCATAATTGGCAGTTTCAGTCCCTCAACTTTTAAAACTTGTCAAATTTAGTCCCTAGGCATTTGTTTTGTAAGAAAAGTCACCAAAGGTCCTTTTGAAATCATATGTTGTCATATTTAATCCTTTGGTGAAAAGTTTCAATAATTTACAAGTTTGGTCCCTGCACTTTCAGAATTTGCAAAAATGGTCCCTGGGAAAATGTTATTGTTGGAAATCTCATGTATGGTCCCTGGATTATTGGGACATGGCAGGAATCACCCTTGGTTTATTTTGGAAGATGTACAACTTTGGTCCTCCAATTTTCAGAATTTACAAAATTGGTCCTTGTGTTATTAAAGTTAAACAACCAAACGGACCCTTTGTATCCTTGACCCCTGCCATATACCTGTGAACCCCCTGTTTTGAACCTCCTTCCTTAATAATACTCCCGGTCAACACCCAGTCGAACCTCCCACACCTTTTCCCTCCAAAACCCTTCTCCTTCACCCACTCTCTGCAAATCCAGTATACCCCTCACCTCCAGCTCACAACCCACACCTTATCCCTCCACCTCACCCAACAATCCAAATGCAATTAATGTTTCTCCTTCCTTGCACTCAAAGCCCTCCCCCCAGTTGATATATCTTTTGGCGCCAAAATCTCATCAATGGCTAAAAATGACTCCAATCATCCAATGGCCCAAAAGAAAAGTGGGAAACACTCAGAGGAGAGAGGGGAAGAATTTTGATGGTAAATAGAGGAAGAGAAGGAGAGATGAAGAGTAGTACTTAGTTTTTATTTTTTTATGTATGCCGTCTTAAAATTTTCCATGTCTTAAATAAATTCTAAATTGTAATTTCAAGTTTTATTGTATGAAACTAAGTTGGTTCAGTGTATTGTAACCTTTTTCAAGAATTAATTTCAAGTTCTATCAAAGTTCATGTTTTTGCATTTCTCTTATTAAAGACAGTTTCAAATGTACTAAATTCCAAGCTTCAAAAGCTTATTTACTTCTCAAATAAGCTTACTAAAGCTGTTTATAGCTTCTAGTAAACTTACAAAACAGATTCAAGCAATTTCTCATTTGGTCAACAAAAGTCAACTAAAAAGCTCAACATGGATTTAGTTATGGAATTGGGTTGATGCAGTGCTGGAATGGGTTGAATATTAGTAGTTTAGTATAGATTGGGTTCTGGTTTAAGCTGCAAATAGCTGGACCAGTTGTGAGTTCTAAATTCCCTCTCCATTTAACTGTTTGAATTTGCATAATTGTCTCAGTTGATATTGGCTAGTTGTGATTGTTTGAATTTGATTTCATTTAGCTTTAATAAGTGTTATTTGATCTTAGTTATTTACTGTCATTAGTTTTAAGGTTAGAATAAGATAATTTGTGGTTAAGACTAAGTAAACTAGTGTTTGGAATAGGGCATAGATTTATGCTAGAAGATATTCAGTTGGCTAAGATTTGTTGCTTTAGGTTTGTTTAGGTTTAGTTTATTCATATCTGTCTTAGAATTGCACCTGAGAACTCTAGTAGTCAAAATCACAATAAATCAATTTTAATTTCCATCTATGTGTGATTCAGTTAACCATCTCTCACATTTAGGTGTTATACTAGTTAAAATAGCTTGCATTAGTCTTAGTTTATCATAATACATCATAATCAGTTCATGAATTTGGATCAAAACTCATTTTAGTCAACTTTTCATTTCTGTTTCAAAAGTCAAAAATTGTAAAAGTCAGTTTTTCACCAAGGTTTATGGAATTTTCATTGATTCATTATTGGATCAATTCAAGTGAAATTTTGGGCTTAACAACTTCAGTTGGTCAAGAGTTGAAATCTGATTTTTGTAGAATTTTTGTAATTTTTTATAAGCTTCAAATCAGCTTGTGTATTAGGCTGAAAGTGCCCTGTGCACATGCTCAACATACACTGAGTGTGAAACAGACCCCTTGCAAGCTCTGCACAAGCTTCATATTAGCTTTTTAGTGGCTGAAACTTGGTCCTGAGATAGTTCAGCTGGTGGTCTTGAGATCCTCAGTTCTGTTTTTCACATAAGCTTTTTCAATAAGCTTGTGCTTAAGCTAGAAGTTAGGAGAGAAAAAATTGTTTTGGCACTTAAGCTTGTAAACCATCAAACCATTGTAGCTTGATATTCAGTGGTATAGCTTAGTTGAGTTTAGCTCATTTCAGGTAGTTATAGCATAATCTAGCTTCTGTGTTCAATTGGTGCTTATTTGTGGCATTTAGCTTATTTTTAAGTGCTTATTTATAAGCACTTTTCACTACAGCTTCATATTCTCACACATAAGCCCTAGTTTTTATATTTTTCTTAGACTTAGAATAATATTTTAGACTTTTCCTGAATTTTTCAGATTTTTCTATCACTGTTTGCTATTTTTCCCAATTTAAATCAGTTTTTAAGCCTTTTTAATTAGCCTTGATTACAAATAAATCAGAAAATCTTCAAAAAAATAAGTTTTCAATTTTTCTAGATTAAGATAATTATAAAAAGCAAAAAAATAATTTTTCCAGATTTTTCTTAGTTAAATTTGTAATTTTTAGCAATTTAATTAGTTTTAAATAGTTTTTAAATCATAGAAATTAGAATATAAATCAAAAAAATACAAAGTTAGTTTTTAAAAGTCTCTTTAGTTATTTTAGATTTTTGAAAAATAGTTTCACAATTTTCCTCTTTAATTTCATATTTTTTAGTATTTTAATTTAGTTTTAAAGTTTAAAATTAGTTTTTAATTCAAATTTATATAAGAAAAATCAAGAAAATCCAATTTTAAAAATAGTGATAGCGTTTATTTAATATAATTTATCTTTTTAATTTTCTTCCATTTTTCCTTTGTTATCTAGTATCATCATTACCCCATTTTCTGTTCAATATCACCCGATCACTGCACGTTTGGTTATTCAGTCGCACAGCTCGTTAGGACATAACGACTCGGGGAAACACTTTGCTCTCCTGGTTAATTGCATTCTGCTCTCAAATGATTGACTCTTGTTGACCATTCCTGGTTAATTTGGGTTGACCGTTTGGGACGAATTAGTTGCCGTTGTTGTTGACTCCTGAGCGTGTGTTTCTAGCAGCCATGATCCTGCAATGGACCAAAATATTAGGTTGAGTAAATGACACTCGGACGAAGGCAGATGAGGTTTAGAACGGTGGTAATGTGTTATAGTGATCGAAACATGACAGGAACAGAGACATGCTATGTCTAACAAGTCGAAAGATGGAAAAGAGAATATATAAACAAGGTACGGTAATGTAGACGTGAACGTAAAAACATGCTATGCATACCCACCCGACCAATGCAACTTCAGGTGATCAGACTCAAAAGACTCGACTAAACATGATTTAAAACTACCACTCTTATCATTGCATGGTTCTTCATAAATTAGACATAGTTGATCAGGCTATGTATAATTTATGAGTAACGATGCAACGATAGGAGTAGTTGACTCGGATGATGTTCGATGTTTAATAAAACTTTATTCCGGTTATAGTTGTGATTTTTATTTTTGAAAAATCGGCATTCTCTATAACCTTTGGCTCTGGTACCAATCTGTCACACCCTCGCCGGAGGCGGAAACACGAGGTGTAACGGAAGGGAACATAAGCACAAGATAATAGAACATACCAACGTTAAGATTTAAAAGAAAGAGTACACCATTACAATACCAGTTTAGCCGTCATCGGCAAATATATTACAAAGTTTAGATTCCAAAATATTTCGTTCTATTACATAACGATTTGTAGTGACAAGTAAAAACTTCATTATGCAAGACCTGGTAGAAAAGCTTACTAACGATCACCTGAAATGCATGAGAGAAAAACGGGTCAACTATGAAAATAGTTGGTGAGTATACACGTTTCGCAAAATAAGAAAACTCGTAAGAAATATTCAAAGCTTTCGGTCATCGAAAATAGTCCACAAAGCAAAGGCATTGTAAATCCACTCAGTTCCAAGTTTCGCCCATACAAAACTTGCAACCTGTGTGTTCACAACCCATTGCACAAAATATAGCGTCTAGTTTATGTTCATGCACACGTTGCCAAATGAGGTCACAAAGCAAAGACATTGTAAATCCACCCAGTTCCAAGTTCCGCCCATACAAAACTTGCAACCTGTGTGTTCACAACCCACTGCCAAAAGTAGTATGTCTAATAGTCAAGTATAAGTGGTCATAATAGTTCACAATATAGTACCACGTATATAATAATGTATGCCAGGCAAAGCCCCTAGAATAAATAATATGCGTCCCGTAACATAGTGGACGAGAGGTTGGCCGACCTCTAATAGCGCTATCCATACTACCTACTAATAGGAGACTAACAATGCGAATGTACAAACAGTACATCATACAACTATTATATACAATTAAGAACACTCCACCAATAAGGCGAGACTTTGCACACTCCACCGATAAGGCGAGAATTTTTGAGAACGCTCCGTAACATAGTGAGACACTCTGCTCCGGACCGGGGAGGCTTTAGGTTGAGAACGCTCCGTAACATAGTGAGACGCTCTGCTCCGAACAAGGGAGACTTTATAGTGATGCTCCGAACATGGGAGACTTTATAGTGATGCTCCGAACATGGGAGACTTTAGGTCAAGGTCATAACACGTACGGTTCAACAAGTCCAAACAAGTCCTAAGTTTATATTTAAGTTCAAGGATTTGTTTCAAGTTCCAATTTTCAAGTCAAAGAGTTCACAAAAGTAAGAATCAATTCAATTCAAGTATGGTTCATGCATTTCGCCCCAAAAATATAGCAAAACGGTAAAAAGGGGGTGTGATTACTCACTTGATGAATTGATGCGATGACAAAAGTGGTTACACCGAAAAGTAGCGTGAATCTCGAAACTGACCTATTATGTATGATATGATATGTAATAAGTCATGATGTAATGTTATGCATGCAATTCGGATGATATTTATACCACTTATGAATTTTTGAAAACAATACTTTTCGTCGAAAATATAATCTTTTAACGTCTTGACCATTTTTAAATTACTTCACATGTGTTTACTTTGAAATGATATCCAACGATAATCATTTAGTGATTTATTAAGAGAATATAACTTTTCGTCGTAAAATAATGTCGTTGAAATTTCCATGAAATTGACAAAAACGGCCTCTAAAAGCTAGTCGTAAAATGGTGCACGTCGAGCGTTAGGAAACAAACTCAACGGTTTTGGGAAGCTTGTATGATAATCTCAAAGTTTTAGTACATGAATTTCCATCCTAGAGGTCTCGAACATAAAGAAAAATAGAGGTTAAGTATGGTACTTTTAGTCCAAAGTATAGTTTAAGGATGGTTTTTCGGCAAAGTTTGAGTAACCATAATTAATTCATTACAACTCCGCTAAACAAACTGTCGGACATTTTGGAAAATATACTTGGCGATCTCACTTTTACTAGAAGACATCATTTTTATAAGAAAATGTACTCCATTTTACTTCTCCAAATTTTGTTCTCCATTTTTGTTCTCCAAACTTTTTGTTCTCCAAATATTTGTTCTCCAACCTTTTTGTTCTCCAAATGTTGGTTCTCCAAACTTTGTTCTCCAAAACTTTAGTTCTCCAAAGGTTTGTTCTCCAAGATTTTTGTTTCAAAGTAACTTATATATTTTTGAGAAGTCGAAATAATTTATAACGCCTAAGCTTCATTTTTGACTCGTACAAATTTGACGTAACTTGCTGAAATTCCAGAAAATTATATTTTTCGTCGCCAAATTGAAAAATTCATAACTTCTTCGTTATAACTCTGTTTTAATCCGTTCAAGCGGCCACGGTTTCGTTTTAAAGTATATTTTCTAAATATCTAGGCCAAAATTTTTTACCTACTGTCGGATTTTCCAGATTTTGAAAATAAGGACAGACCCTTATATATAGTTGTCGAAATGAGTTTTTCTCGCGCCAAACGTATTCTAACCCATTCAAAACAACTCCGAAGCTATTCTAATCCTACCATACACCTTCTTAGGGTGTCATGGGTTCCTAGACATCACCAAAAATTATATATAACAAGGAGTGATTATAGGATGGATTATATATATTTAACACTTAAAAACATAAAAAAAAAAGTGGTATAAACATCACACAACTTGCATGTTTCTCAAATAAAATGATATGACCATAATAATGAATATGAAATAACAACATGAATATGAATGCTTACAAGAAATATGATGAGGTTTAAGGACAAAGGGTTTTTCCTAATCACTTGAGGTTTTTATTGCAAAACCTATACAACAAGCAGTGTTGTAAATATCGCTCGGCGGTCCCTCGGCGGTCGACCACCACCAAGCGCCATAGCGGTTATGGCGGCGATATATCAGTGATATAACGGAGACCCTAAATTATAAAGAAATTATATGTATTTTATATTTTTTATTAAATTATCAGCATATATAAGTCCATTTCTTCCTTTTAAATTTAAGCCAACTAGTTAAACATCAAGCCCAATCCAATTCTTGTGAGTCCAAGTCCAATATAAAAAACTAACCAAGGCCCAACACTAAACCTAATAAGCCTTGGACTATATAACACCACTACTTTTGCTATCTAACCCTAATCACTTCTATCACACACAAACATATACAGCAGCCAAATGTTTTCTGCATCCACCACCAAATCAAAAGCTCAAATCGTCCTCTATCACACACAAACATAAACAGCAGACAATGTTTTCCTGCATCCACCACCAAATCAAAACTCAAATCGTCCCTTTATTTTCTTATATTATATCTATACGAGGCTTGTTCTTCCACCAAATCAAAAGCTCAAAGCCTCAAACATAAACAACAGACAATGTTTACCTGCATCCACCACCAGATTAAGGCTTGTTCTTCCAAGGTAGGTTTAATTCATTTGTGATTGTTGGTTTTCTTTTATCCGAGTGAAAGAAATTATGAAACCGTACTCGTTTTTTCATTTTATAGATCGATTTAACAGCAGATTTTGACCCGATTTGGACCGATCTGGACCGATTTTGACCGATTTTGACCGATTTGGACCGATTTTGACCGGACCGATTTTTTTGACCGATTAGGGAAAAATCGTATCGGTTGACCACCGATATGCGATATATCAGTGATATATCGGCCGCCAAGACCGATATTTACAACACTGACAACAAGTGATACTAGAGTTTATAAAACCTTGTCTTGAAAAATTTGAGATGATCCTTCCTTTGGTCTTATGGCTGCCGAATTTTGCAAGAGAGAAAAGAGAAGATATGTTTGATCTAGTATTTGTGAATGAAATGAAATGAAATGTGTTTAGTTAATAGTATATTACAAGTAACTAGAGATATTTACAAATTTCCTTGTGACTCATCCCTCCCTTGTCGACAAGGGAGGATAGTCATTCATCTTATTTTTTTTTTATTTTTTATTTATTTATTTATTTTTTTTTATAAGTATAAGTGTAAGATTTGTGAAGTTAAATTAAGTTAAGTGGTAAGTTGTAGTCACTTTTGAGTATATAGGGTAGCGTTAGTTAAAAATAAATTTTCACGGGTCAAGATAAAATATATTTAGGTCATAAAAATTATAAAAATACATTTCTTGCAAAATTTGAGTGATATAATAATAATCGTGTCGAATTTAAGAAAACCGTCGTAGTTATATAAATATAACAATTTATATACAAAATAAATTTAAAACACTGGGTAAACTCATAATATTATTTTATAAACTTAATATGAATATAAAAATATATTGGAATAATTTTTGGAAGTAATGGATCAATTGTTCAAAATAATTAGTTACGCGATAACGTTTATTTAATATGAAAATTATACGTTTAATGTAAAATGCAAAACCATGCATGAACTAATATGATGACAATGATGTTAATGAAATGTAGACTAAACTTAGTCTATATGAAATGACCTCGATGATATGATCATGAATTCACAGGTAAACCATTACGGTTACGTGAATTTAATACTTGTAAACCTAGTTTACAATATACGATGAAATAGTAAATGTGAGAAATGACCGGAAATTGAGAATTGTGACATTTTGGATGGTGGCTACTGAAGAACACTTGCATGTTTACTATATACAGGTTGATGATATTCTTTATAATTTTTGACAGAAAACACACCCGTTAAACAAACTTAAGGTCAACGTTCATATCCCGACCCGACTATTACCATACAAATGTGTCATAGGAAATGAAGATTTTTGCACACAATTTACACACCACACGTATAACAAAACTCATATAGCATAAAAAATCAAATGCAAAAAACCCGAGCGTCTCGTTTATATAAATACTAATACTCTAATAGCACAAGTCATCCATTGTTTATTATTTTTCCTCTCTTTGGCCTTGCCTTTCCTGTTTGGGCTTTGCCATACCTTTTATTGTGGCCCGTTTTTTTATCCAGGTATGATGGATCCGGTTTATTACCCGGTGTGTTGTGCATATGTAGGTGACCCGTATCTACTTGAGGTTATCTGTGCTTTCTTCCCACAGAAGAAACCATTCCACCGCTTCCCTCTCTCTCTCTAAAAACCACACCGCTTCCCTCCATTGAAAGGTTTATAGATAGAGGTATGTTATACGATGATTTGATGCGGTTTGATCTTCGAGGCTATAGATGTATTATTGTTCCGATGGTTTTAATTTTGTAATTATTAATTTATGCTAATCTAAATCGTTTATTGATGACCAAGATGAGGTTAAATTGCCTTTTTTTTTTTTTTTTTTTTTATTTTTAATTGTGAGCTATTTATGCAGATGAGGTCTCGATAATAAAATCGATGAGGAAAATAGGGGTTTTGCTTCTGAGCGAATTTTGCAAACCCAGGTATGGAGTTAAACATCTGATTTATATAAAAAAAAATATGGGTTTTAGTTTTATTGTTTTTTTGATAAACATCATTAGGTATTAATGAAAATGAAGATGAACATGAACATGGACCTTTTATAAGATTTTTGAGGTGATAAATAATTAAATATCAATTGTGAATATGTGACTTTGTTTTAAGTTATTTTAATATCTCAGGTTGTTATGATTTAGCGGAAGAAATTTGTTAATGTGGTCATGTTACATATAAGGTTTACAAGATACATTTTAGCCTTTTCCATATAGTATTTTAACACATGGAAAGTTCATATGAGGTACATTATATGGCAGACATGTACTAAGTTTATATGGAAAGTTAATATATGGCAAACCTGTTCATGTTACATATAAGGTAAGTTCATATGAGGTATTTTAATATCTCAGTTATCACTTTTATGATGGTACCAAAGCTTTACAAGATACATTTTAGCCTTTTCCATTATCATGATTTGCGTTTTCGTTGACTTATTTTGCGTTGTTATTTGTTGGTGAATGTTCAGGGATTGACATGGCTTCTGCTGGAAAGATTTTGTAATTCGAAAATTGTACCACAAGCAGTTTTTGTGATATTTTAGCAACGTATGCCTTTCTTTACTTTTCTTAGGCATGTTAGTAATGGCATACAATTTATCGGCTAGTTGCTTAAGAATAATTTTAAGATGTGCTGATTTCCTGCAACGTGTCAACATCACAGGTATCCAGAAAGAAGTCACGAGGAGCTCAAAAATTGTTGTTGCTGATGTTGGCACGAACGATTCTATCAGTCACGGTACGAGAACTTAATTTTCCTTATGTTATTTAATGGTCAACTGCAACATGTAAATGGTTGTTTAAATTGAACTCATTGACAACGGCTTGCTGTTGCGGTATGTGCTACAGGATCTGAAAGAACACATTATGTGTTGCATGGAAATAATCAGTGAATGCAGTTGCCGTTTCAAGGTATGTTAACATATGCCTGTATGTGTCTGTACAATTAGTTAAAAGTTTGTTGAGCGTCTATATGTTAAGGCACGGCGTATTTTTCCTTACATAATAGTTCTTCTTTGGGCTGTTTCGTTAGTCTGGTGTTTATTGCTTCAGTTGCAACATGCTATCCCAATCCATCTTCGGGTTATATGTTACCCACACTTTTAGTAACGAAACACGTGTCCAATGACTCATTCCCACACTTTGATCCAGCAACCAACAAACGAAACAAGAAAAAATTCCCACTCTCTGTGTGACAGGCGGCAACAGGGATGGAGCAGTGACAGGTTGATTAGGAGTAAAGAAATATATTGGTAATGAACTACAAATATTTTATTTTAGGGGAATTTTTGTTTGTCAACTAATTTTGGGTGACGGTTTTGCGGTTCAGGTTTTTTTAACCGGTTAAGATGGATGGTGTTTATGTGTAGGATGTGTTTCAGGAGTATAAAGAACCTCGGGTTAAGATGGATGGTGTTTATGTGTAGGATGTGGTTCAGGTGCTGTTAATTTTCATGTGCGCCATATGTTTTTCAATCCTGGGTTAGTAGTCGTTACTTTATTTTACGGGTTATTTGTAAATTATTGCTTCATGTTGCCAATTGACCGTTGTTTGTGGTTTAATTTTGGTTTTATATTTCGCATCAACAGATTGGAGGAGAAAGGTATGTTTCTGTATATATTTCGTTTGGTATACACCTTGGACGACCAGTTATTATCCAGAAAGGTATGTTTCTTCATGATAGTTCTTCATGATATACACTCTTCCGTTTGGTCCCTTCGTTGAATTTAGTGATTGAAACATGAAATCAATTTTAAGGGCATTCAGATTTGAAGTCTCGGAAGCATTATTTAGGTTAATATAACAATTGCTCTTTAACCAATCGTACGTATGAAATATTTTAACGCATCCAATATGAATAACAGGCTTATACTTATATTTAAAATCAAATTAGAGATTTGTAAATGTGTGACATTTTTTAGACATTGATAGTTGATTTGTTTAGGTTTATTTATTCGTGTTTTTTAAACACATGAACCGCTTGAAACATACGTAAACTTTTATGTGTTGCAATCTAGACCTGTTGTAAATTTTCGGTTTTAAGGTTGCACATCAATTCTTTTCTCTTTTCAGCTTGATAATCCTTAACTCATTAAGTTGGTAACCATTCTCTTTTCTTCGGGTCAGATCAATGACAGATTTCTTTTTTACCAAATGTCTACCCGTTTGACTCATATCCTTTAAATAAATTTTATTCCAACTGACTTGGAGTTGTTACAAGCTAAAGCTTACATTTTACAGTGATTGAATAGTTACATGCCTTGACTTAAAGATTTTAAAAACATTGTGTGAATTGGTAACCAAAAATTAGTACTCAGTATATATATATATTGTTTTGCAGGCTATGGAGTATGGACACTTTGCGACCGAAATAGTTGCTCCTATATGTCCTTCATGTTTTGCATTCATGTTGGTCCTACATGTTCTGAAACTTGATAATCTTCGGTAACTTCATTTCTATTCTCATAATCTAATATATACATTATAGGATGCGTTTAATTACTTTTAATATAGTTTTTATGTTATTATAAACTTGGTTATTATTACTTTAAATCCAATTATAATTTCAGTTGGAAAGGAGTATGAGAGTTGGAGAAATGTAGCCATGACCCAAATTGTTAATCTACTTTATCTGAAGTCGTAGCTTCATAAAACTTTCACCAGATTATTTTTAATTCCAGTTTTGATACAGTAGAGAATTGTTTTTAAAACTGTAATTTGTATTTATCTGCATATTTCACTTTCTTTCAGCTTTTCCTTTTCATGTTTAGACTATTAATGATACACGACGCTGATTTTGTGTCAGATTACATGATAGGTTTTAATGGGGCATTATAAAGTTAGTGTTTTATTGTGGATTATGAGCTTCTGGTGGTAGACTATCGAAGAAATAAAGTTTAGATCTGCGAGTTAATTGATGTAGTAAATTGCAAACTTGGATTTTACAAAAAAGTTTGAAGAAAAGTTGATATGAGTGTTAGGTATTGGATTTTTGGTTTGTATATTTTGTTTATGTTTATACAGTGGTCCTTAAGCGTATTTGTGCTCCTTTCTTGGACAGTAACACCAATTGAGCCGTGGGTTTCTAAAGCCAAATATGTATGTACAACACTCTTTTATGTTCCACTACTTTTGTAGTGAACTATGAATTGGAGGTTTTTGTATGTTATGTATCTTAGATTATGAACTCGAATCAGTATACAACTAACGATTTAGGTTATAGTAATTATTTATAACTTACTGTTGGAACATGTGTTACTACAGATCTATGGAATATCTGCAGTTTACATGAAGACAGTACACGTACACGTTCTCTGATCCAAGGTTTATTGAAAGATGTAGGGTCATCAACCGTCCGAAAGCAGCCTTTTGAAACTTCGGCAGAAGAACGAGAGGCACCAGAGGCTAAGAAATCAAAAAAGGTCAGCGACGAGCATCATGAATAAAACAAGAATCAGGTCACCAACGTTTCATAATGCATCTTTGTAAACATGTGAACACAGCTGCAGCAAGTAACTGCCACTAATGTACATAATGTAATCTCCTTGGTCATAATAGTAGCTTATTAGCACATTTAGGCGCCCATGCTTCCACCTTTAGATGTATGTCATACTTTTGGAGGTGATAGTTTTTATCCATTTACTTATAATAGGGTTGATCTGGGTTATATTTATCTCTAAGGCTTCAGTTGGGAACGGTTAAAAGTCATTTGAACTATACTGAAATCCACAAATGTCTATTGAATCGTTATATAAAGATTCGTTGCCCTGCTAGCTCATTATATACCTGTATTGTCCACGCTTCTGCATATTATCTTAGGCATTGCATCTGTCCAAATTTGTTGATTACCTGTTTTGTTAAAAATGTTCCCGGGCAGAAATGACCAGGGGAATATGTTGCATGGCTTCAATTAAGTGATGCCTGTGAAGCAATGCTTTATGAAGAAACATCTGAGAAAAGATGGGCTTCGTTTACAGACTCATGCAGCCGGTATATGTCAAGACTCGCAAATTGGTTGAGAGAAAAAATGAATTCAGTATGGAAGTAGTACAAGAGTTCAGTGCTGCTGCTGCATCCAATCTATTTGAGCAAGAAATGCGTGAAGTGGTGAGCTACATCTACTAAATACATATTATATTCTTGCTAATGGATACATATCAAAAACCCGAGGTACAGAAAAACTCCCGCCGGGTATTAGATACTTGTTCTTATAAGAGAATGCTAACGACACACCCTTGATCCCTCCAGTGTTGTAATTAACAAGCAGGGTTTTTTAGTTTTTAAGGAGATTTAAATTGTCAGTTGATATCTGTTAGTGGGTTGTTTTTTTAGCCCAAAAAGTAGGAAGGTAGTACAAAACTTTCCAGCCCATATATGAAGTACTGTTTGATATATCGAGATTTTCAGCTGTTAGTGTTTGATATATCGAGATAATCATTATAGTAGGCCACATAACTATTTAGCCGAACAACATTAATTAAAAGTAGAATGTTAGCCCAAATCCACTTCTCTATATCAATAAAGTGATAAACTATGATCAAATAGAATATGCTACTTATTTTCACACATTTAAAGATAGAAGTGTAAACACTTGTTTGAGAGGAAGGAAATATATGAAGATATTTCATATATTTCCAGCCAAGTTATTGATGTAATTTCATGTCTATTAGAGCAAACGGTACTACGGCATAAACCTTCACCGAATCCGGCATGTTGTGGCATTTGGCGCCGCCGAATAGTAGCCATGACACCGGTTGAGCTCGCCACTCTTGTTTTCGCCTTTTTTTCGGCGAAAATAAAGAACAAAAAAAGACATTTAAATGCAAAAGTTATTTCATTTAAAGTTCAAACCTTTAAAAAAAAAAAAAAAAAAAAAAACCTCTATAAATAACACCCCATTTTAACACATTTCTCTACCCATATTTTACCATTTTTCACACATAAAATTTGATATTTTACCATTTTCCACACATAAAATTTAATTATTTCTACAAAAAATCATGACTTGTTCGCTTTCACATACTATCAATAAAACAAAAGCTTGTATTGAGAAACTAATTGAGGTGGATACCATTCGTCAGCAAGCGATGATCGACTTAGCCGTGCAATTTGAGAATGCAAGCACAACTAAGATGATCTGAGGTAAGTATACGAGAAATGCAATGACTATCCGCAAGAAAACCGTGCTTTGGTTGAGACTTTTTGAAATGAAGAATCTTGAAAAGATTACGAGATGCATGATACTTTGTTTAGAAAGGCGGAAAAGATACAAGAATAAATCAATACTAAATTGTTTGGCTACATGTAACATACAAATAGGACGATTATGTTTTAGTTTTCATATTATTTTTTAAATTCAGCATCATATCGTAATTTGTATTTTTATTTCAACATACGGGGATTATTTTAGAGGATATTTATATGAAGCCAAATGAAATGACTCAATGAGGGAGGAAATGATCTTCGTCCTTTATTTCATTCGGTTTCATTTTAAATATCCTTAAAAGAACCGTATGTGTGTTTAGTTTTCGTGTATTTTTTATTAAGTTTCGTATTGTATTTATTTGAAATGTAATATTGAAGTTATTCAATATGTAATATTGTAGTTAACCACTAATCACATGAGATTCTAACAAATCACATGTGATTATAGAATCACATGTGATTTGTTAGAATCTCATGTGATTATGAACAAACAAAAATGCAAACAAACCTCTTTCTCGAAAGTTTTCAAAGATTCAACACCCATAAACCCTTCCGTCTCTTGAACCTCAGATTTACTCCATTCATCATGGAGTTATAAAACCCCTATCACATGATCTTTAAGTTCTAGTTCCTGGCTTTGTCTCATTAAGTTTGTTGTCTAGAATCTGATAGCCGAACAAAAACGAACAACAAGAAACCTTTGGAACTTTGTTGAATCTAAATACAAAAGCTTATAACAAAAAAAATATATATGTAAATACACAAGCACGAAAAAGAACAACAAACATGAAGCAATTCAAACTTAGTTGAGTCTTGAAACTTACAACGAGGAAGGTAAATGGTCCAAGGTACTCGTTAGCTTTAGTTACCGTGAGTTTACTTAATTGAAGGCAACTATGAATGTAGTCGCACCAATCAATACCAGAAATTATAGTATCTTCTTGAATGCGTTTAACCACATCCAAAAAAATCTGTCCCTTCACTGAATCAACAAAACCCACAGTGTTGGTAAAGAGCGTAAGGAAGTTCACTTTGAATAGAAAGTTAACTTCTTGGGCAAGAACCAACGTGTAAGCGATATCACCTACTCGGATATCCTTCACTGATTTAGGATAAAATTGAGCAACCCACAACTTCAGAAACACATGGTCAAGAGGTCTGAGATCACGAAAATAAGGAAGAACCACCAACAGGAATTCCTAAAATCTCATGAATTTTTTTCTTATGAAGTGACCTTAATTGACGAACCATTATCCAAACTTAACTTGTAAGTCACTGCATTAAAATTTGCCACAACATACCTTCCCAAACTGGACGGAATTTGGTCTGTAAAAATTTGGCACAACATACTTTTCTTTTGCTTTTTTCTTCCGGTGTTTACTTTTTTTTCTTACCTTTATTCTTAGACTTCGGGACACACTCTTCATCATTATCCTCTTTCTTAATCTTCTTCTTCAATTTATTAATCATACGCCTCACTTTCTCTTCATCACTATTGTCACCACTATCCTCTTTCTTAATCTTCATCATCAATTTATTAATCATACGCCTCAGTTTCTCTTCATCATCATACAAAGAACAAGAATATGAACCCTTCCTTTTTCTCTTCAACCCACACTTAATCTTCAATTTCTTTGGCTTTCGATCACTAACTTCATCGGTAGCAAGATCAGAATCAGAATGATCTATCGTCATCTTACCTTTTATCAGCTTGCCTTTCGGTCTTTTTTACTCTCATCTTTATGTGACAAAATCCTTTTTCGCTTAACATTCTCCTTGGACCTCAAAACAAGAACCGAAGCCTTCAGCTTAGGCTTGTCCTTTGGATTATCCCTGGGAAGATCAACTTTAGGCTTGTCCTTTGGAAGATCAGCCTTAGGCTTGTCCTTCGAAAGATCGACCTTATGCTTGTCCTTGGGAAGAATGGACTTAGGCTTAGACTTGTGCTTTGGCTTATGCTTGGGAAGATCATCCTTAGGATTGTCCTTGGGAAGATCAACCTTAGGCTTAGCCTTGTCCTTTAGCTTATCCTTGGGAAGAACAACCTTAGGCTTGTCCTTAGGAAGATCATCCTTCGGCTTAGGCCTCACAATATCAGTCGATACCTTACCCTTAACAATATTAACATACACCTTATCTGTCAAAACATCACCACCAAAAGCCTTATCCTTTGTAATATCAACAGGCCTTACAACAACACCACTAGACTTCAAAACATCACAAGTATTAGGATTAAATTGAGACACCATCTTCGGGTTCAACACTTGATTGCCAGATTTCATTGAGCGAATCATATCCCTCGTAAACCACTTACTCCTAGGAGAAACATGACCACTAACCACAAGAACACTTAACATCAAACAAAAACATAAAAATCATCAGTAACAAAAATAACACGTATACTTTATCAGTAACTGCTATAACAACACTAACAAAATCACATATCAAATCACATGTGATCGATCATTAACGCATGTACTTTATTAATCATTATCATACAAACATTACAAAACGCTACTTAATACCAACACTACTGAACAAAATCACATGTGATTCATCATTTGAATAAGTAACAAAAACCTAAATAAGCAACATCTACTGATTATATCCAAAATAAACAGCAAAAATAAGCAACATCTACTGATTATATCCGATATAAGTAAAAATAAGCAACAAAAACCTAAAACCTAAATAAGTAATATCTACTAATCCAAAATAAGCAACATCTAATGATCCGAAATTAGCAACAAAACTTAAAAAGCTAAATAAGCAACAAAAATAAGCCACATTTATTGATTCAAAATAAGCAACAAAACTTAAAAAGCTAAATAACCACCATCTACTAATTATATACCAAAATAAGCTGAAGAAAAAATCAAATGTATATTAGAATCCACATATCGAAGCTTATTTTGATCGGAAACTGGAATGAAGACGATTGGGGCAGCGAATCACCTATAGATAGTGATATTTCATGTTGTATATCCATTGTATAGTGTTGATTTTGATCAATTTAGCATTAAATAGCGGTTAGGGTTTGAATAGCGGTGGTTTGAGGGTGGTTGGTGTGTGAAATTAGTGTGTAGTGAATGAGAAATGAATGAGGGATAACCAACCCTATATCGTGAGTTAAATGAGATAATAGAATTACCAAAATGCTCTTTGGTAAATAAATAAATTAAAATAACAATTAATCCTGGATAATTGAGATCAAGTAGTTCGTTCTTTAGCAAAAAGTTTTTCTGTACAAAACATTTATCGTGAAGTAATATATGCATATGTCATTTGTCTCCGTGCAAAGCAATCATGCAAGTTTGTCTTTTTGAATATCATATTCTTTACAATGCATGATCACATTCTCTACCAAAAGGGCATAACGTAAAAAACTACTACTAGTTTTAGGACTGAGTAAAATATGGAAAACCAAACCGAACCTGGTTGAACCAAACCGAAGCAACTTTATTTGGTTTGGTTTTCGGTTTTTATATATTATGGTTTTCGGCTTTGGTTTACTCAGTTTGGTTCGGTTCGGTTTGGTCAAGGGGCTATATATAGTCATTTATCTCTCTCTTCTAGTTAGTTTTTAGGGTTTGTATTTGTGTGTATTTTCACACAGTCGTAGTCATATTTTGTGTGTCTGATCTTTGTATTCAGATTCTTTATTTTTGTATTGTAAAACATTCATATGAAGTATCAACCATAAGGGGTGGTTGGTTGGGTTGATACTCATAGTTTTAATCATAAAGCTGTTTTTCTGTGTAAATTGATCATCACTTTCTGTAGTTTTAACACTTAGTATTACTTTTTGTTACGAAAACTTTGTATTCGTGCTAATACCCTTTAACAAATGGACGATGATCGACGCATATAAGATGAATAGACAAAATGGGAAATGCTCAAAGTTTTGATAAATGGCTTTATCTATTTCTTAGAAGTTTAAGTCAAGAAAACAAGTTAATCAAGTGCAGCAAATTGTGGCGTGATTTGCCTTTCTTTCGATGCTAAAGGATTCAATCTTGATAAGGTCGTGGAAAAATGCATGTTTGAGTATGAAAACCGGTTCAATCTCAAACCATGTTTCACACTTACTTTTACCTGTTTTATTTGAAATAATTTTATCGCATTTTTGAAAAACAACAAAGAATGACATATGTTTTGTCCATTGCATAAGATAACCTTTCTATTTATATAACATAATACAGGAATATCACTAGGGCGGGTTTGTGGTGAGGCGGTCATCTCATCTTCAAACTCGATTATAAAAATCATCTCTAAACCCTCTCTAATCCTCATTGGAGATCAATTAACCGGGCTAGCTAAGTTGGCCACTAACGTTTCCTTAAGGTGCCTTGGGGGGGGGGGGGGGGGGGGGGGATATCTGGCTAGGGGAGGTCTAAAGTTTGAGTTTCACCCGAGACGTTTACCCCTTCAGGCAATAAAGGAGTAGTAGGCGGGTCTTAGGGCCAGCATACTGCCCAATTAGATGTCACTGCTGGACCTGAAGCACTAACAACTAACAAGTCATTCAAATATATATATATATATATATATATATATATATATAGTGTAAGGTTATTGTCAGAACCAAATAAATTGCGAGAACTGCGAGAACCAGCTTTGTACTACTAATAATGCATGATTTATATCATATCAATGCATGATGGCAATTTTGAAAATATATGTAACTTTTTCTAAAAAAAAATTAAATTAAGGGCAAAATGGGTATTTTAATCTTTCCATAAAAATAGGATCTTATAACTCCTATACCCTAAAACCTGTAACTCACTTTTCATTGTCCCTCTCTAACCCTAGCAACCATCCTTAATTGTGCCGCCCCTCTCCCTCCTCTCTTATCTTGTTCCTAACAATCACGCTAATTTATCCATTGTTCGTCACAAAAAGAGTTAACGAAGATTTTTTTGGATTCGCAGGTATGATTCGCATGTTAATTTTTTTTTCTTCTTTCTAATCATTAATGGGTTAATTTGAGTGAAGATATTGTCATGTTTTTGGGTTTTAACCGATTGATTTTTTTTTTTTTTGGGTATGATCAAGATTGTCATTTTTTAATGGGTTTAATAAAGTATTGATTTATATTGTTGGTTAATTTGGTTGAAGATATTGTCATTTTTTTTTTTGGGTTTAACCGATTGATGATAATTATTGTCGGTGTGATTAAAAAATTGTGAAGGCTTTGGTGGACCCATGATAGCACCATTGCTGCAATATATTGGCTACTAGTTTGATCTGCATCTTCGTGGTCTGCAAACATTCATCTCAATGGTCATATGCTATTTTGTTTGTATCCATTTTTCGTGTCAGTGTTTAGCCTATTTGTAGGATTTCACTTCCTTTATTTTGGCACTTTTGTTTTCTTTTCTTGAGGGTCTCGTTCTCGTTTAAGTTTCTTGCTTAATCGAGGCGGGATGCCTTGTTTTGTATCTTGTTTGGTTTCGAGGTTCTCAATGATATTTTGCCTTTCAAAAAAAAAATTGTGCAAAAAGTCAAGCCAGATGCTTAACAAGTGAATCTTTTACAATTTACACCCTTCACGCTAGTCTAAACTATTAAGGTATACTGTCCTTGATAATGAGGGCATAAATACCCACTTGACGCTAGAAGAAAAATAGTTATAATAATGAAGGTACATAGCATAATATTAGGCTATTTGGGCAAAAGGCAAACGATGCTATACAAAAGAAAAAAATTTGATTTTTATAGTTCTTTGGTTCTAACAGGCAAGGATGCCTTGGTCAAAGCTAAAACTGGAACAGGAAAAAGTGTCTGCATATGTGTTTTTCAATGTTAATTTAAAATTAGTGTAATGATGCATATTTATTTCAAGGTTAATATAAATTTAGTGTAATGATGTATATGCGTTTTTATTATTGGTAATTTTTTTTTGAAAGAGTGTTCATATGTGTTTTATGGTTGCAGGGTACCTGACGTTGTGACTGTTGGCACAAACTTGTATCAGTTAATACGAGCGAGACGATAAAAACACATGTGCACAAGGGCTAAAAACACATGGGCAGATTTCATGGGTTCTTGAACCAGGCGAGGAATACATGTGCACACCTAAAAGATGAACCAATTGTTAAAGACATTGTATTAAACACATGTGTACGCTTCATACATTTGTAATAAAATTAAATACAAGTGTAAACATAATGGGGTTTGTGATAAACCTGAATATCATATAACTAGAGTAAGACAATTTGTAAATTTTGAAATGCTTAAATCTAATAATAAAGTTTTGTTGTTTGTATTTATATTTATGTAATAATTTTTAAAGATATATGTGCAAAACACATGTGTACACAATGCAAAACACATGTGCACACAATGTTAAAAAAAACACATGTAAAAAAAACACTTGTGCATAAACAAAAAATACAATTATCACATAATGCAAAACACATGTGCACACAATGTTTAAAAAAAAAAAAAAAAAAAAAAAAACCCTAAAATTACGGGAACTAAAAAACGTTTTTTGTAAAAAAAAAATCAAATATAAAAAAAGTAATTTTACCATTATACCCTTTTGAATTAAATAATAAAAATTAATATAAGAAAAAATCTGATTGGTTGATGCTGGTTCTCGCAGTTCTCGCAATTTATTTGGTTCTGAAAATAACCCTTCCCTATATATATATATATAATAAAAAAAATCCCCATTTAAGATTTTATCGGGGTGCCCCCTTGGGGCAAGATGCTCCTTAGAACTCGCCCTGTACCCCATTAAGAATCTTATCGAGTTGTCTTCTTTAAAATATTATGGTACGAAACAAGCTTACATGATCATAAATTTCAATCTTATAGATATTGAAAATTAAAGAATTATATTTGAGTGAATTACATAAATCGTCCTTGTGGTTAGCTATAAATTACGGATCTTGTCCTTGTGGTTTTTTTTAGCGGGTTTCGTCCCTGTGGTTTACAAAAGTTACGGATCTTGTCCCCCGTCTGACCCGGTCCCAAAAAAAGGACCTCCCTTGCAAATACTTTCTAACGTGAGGGGCTAACGTCATATTTTGGTGTTAACGATCGGAGTTAATTACATAAATCGTCCTTGTGGTTTGGTAAAAGTTACGAATCTTGTCCCTGTGGTTTATTATAATATTTTTTTAAAAAAAAACTGTTTTTTCTTTTAAAAAAAATTAATTTTATTAAAAAAAATAAAATTAAATTAAAAAAAAACAAAAAAAAACTTTTTTTAATTTTATTATAAAACGAATGAAGGCGTATAAAAAACGTTTTTATACGGATTTCTCTATTTTTACGTTTCATTTGTTTTTATACGGTTTCGTTCGTTTTTGTATGAAAATGTATGAAAACATTTTTGTACAAAAATGTACGTTTTCATACAAAAACGTACATTTTCATACAAAAACGTACATTTTAAACAAAAAAAAGTACGGTTTTGTTTAAAATGTACGTTTTTGTATGAAAATGTACATTTTAAACAAAACCGTAAGTTTTTTTAAAAAAAAAAAACGTTTTTGTATAAAAACAAATGAAACGTATAAAACGGACAAAACCGTATAAAAACGTTTTTTTATACGGCTTCATCCGTTTTATAATAAAATTCAAAAAAAGTTTTTTTTTTTTTTTTTTTTTTTTTTTTTTTTTTTTTTTTTTTATATTTTTTTAAATAAAATTATTTTTTTTAAAAGAAAAAACAGTTTTTAAAAGAAAAATATTATAGTACATTTTAAACAAAACCGTACATTTTAAACAAAACCGTACGTTTTTTTTTGTTTAAAATGTACGTTTTTCATACAAAAACGTACATTTTAAACAAAACCGTACGTTTTTTTTTAAATGTACGTTTTTGTATGAAAATGTACGTTTTTGTATGAAAACGTATATTTTTTCGTTCGTTTTTGTATGAAAAAATGTTTTCATACATTTTCATACAAAAACGTACATTTTTGTACAAAAATGTTTTCATACATTTTCATACAAAAACGAACGAAACCGTATAAAAACAAATGAAACGTAAAAATAGAGAAATCCGTATAAAAACGTTTTTTTATACGCCTTCATTCGTTTTATAATAAAGTTAAAAAAAGTTTTTTTTTTTGTTTTTTTTTTAATTTTATTTTATTTTTTTTAATAAAATTAATTTTTTTAAAAGAAAAAACAGTTTTTTAAGAAAAATATATTATAATAAACCACAGGGACAAGATTCGTAACTTTTACCAAACCACAAGGACGATTTATGTAATTAACTCCGATCGTTAACACCAAAATATGACGTTAGCCCCTCACGTTAGAAAGTATTTGCAAGGGAGGTCCTTTTTTTGGGACCGGGTCAGACGGGGGACAAGATCCGTAACTTTTGTAAACCACAGGGACGAAACCCGCTAAAAAAAAACCACAGGGAAAAGATCCGTAATTTATAGCAAACCACAAGGACGATTTATGTAATTCACTCATTATATTTTGAGTAAATTACATAAATGGTTCCTGTGGTTTGACGAAAATTTCATATACCGTCCCTCAAACTTAAAAGTTGCATAAATCGTCCTTATCATTGCCAAAAAATAACATGAATGGTCCTTTTAAGGCATAAAAGTTGCATAAATCATCCTTGTGGTTTGGCGAAAATTTCATCTACTGTCCCTCAAAAAGACCATTCATGTTATTCTTTGGCAACAATAGGGACAATTTATGCAACTTTTAAGTTTGAAAGACGGTAGATGAAATGTTTGTCAAACCACAGAGACCGTTTTTGTAATTTACTCTTATATTTTTATTAGGTAAATACCAACGTAATACTATATGTATGTGTTGCAAAAAAAGGTCTACAAGGCCGATTAATTGCCCCGTAGGCGCTAATCGGCTACCAACATTTTCGATTTGTGCAAATCGATCAACGGTGGTCAAACTTATTAGAAACCTATAAATCTTGCCAAAAATACCATAAACATGTCGGAAACTTATTTTAATCACTTATAGTCGCTATCTATACCTATTACTAGTTGTTGGTATAATGCAAATCTTACCGTAAATACCTAAAATTTACCGGAAATACCCAAAACTCGCCTGAAATACCAAAAACTTCTCGAAAATGCAAATCCAATGAATCACCGATTAATCCCGCATATACCGATTACAAGGTACAAGGGGGTCGACCGACCGACTACCGATTCACAATTTTTGCAACCTTGCTATGTGTAGAATTGTACATAGATATATTTGTATCTATATAAAGAGGGGGGAGGGATATTGAGCCCAATCCCCGTCTGAAACTTAAAAATCTCTGTTAAATCTCGAAACCTGCCCCATAACTCGATAAACATGCCCTATCCTGACTCAAAATGTTCGGGTTTCCTCTTCATTTTTGGCTTTTAAAAAAAAAAAAAAAAACCTTTGGTTAGGCTTAGCATTAACCTATCATCTAACAATTTTGTGTCCTCTCATTTCGCAGTTTAAGAAGAGCAAAATTTAAACGGCGGATCTTTGGCCTTTTTTTTTTTTTTTTTCTAAAAGGGATTTTTAAATTTTAAATTTCTTCGAAACTACGTTTTTTGTCCCCATTTAGAATTTTTCCAGATAAATATAATTTTTTGTAGAAAAACAATCTCCATTATTTCTCATGTTTAGTCTAAAGACTGGGCCAACGCTAAGTACCTATTTTTTCCAAAAGATAATTATTGAACTTTGAGGTCGTATTTTTCATGTTTATTAGTATTATTATTTTTTATTTATTATTTTTTTATGGTAAATTCGTATTATATACTCCCTCCGTCTCATATTTATTGTCCATATTTCCTTTTATGGATGTCTCAAATTAATTGTCCACTTACCTATTTTAGTAAGAAAAAGAGAATATAATGAGGGAATATTTCATTTAAATGGTTGAGAGTTATAATGGTCCCACTTTTATTAATATTTGTGCTTCTTGTCTAGTGACAATAAATTTGAGACGGAGGGAGTATATCATTTCGATTTACATATAAGTGCAAGGTGAACGAATAGCAAGTTGCGCCGCTAGTCCTTTTTGAATTGCAAAGTCAATTCTTTTATTATTTTGCGTATATAGGAATTCTGAAATATTTGTTTTTCTTATTTTTTGTGCCACGACTTTCACGCATATTTGATTTTTTTTTTCCTTTCACGCATGAGACGTGTCACCAATTCGATCCATTAGATAAGACTTTGAAAAGTAGTTTCCATTGAACATTTAAACGTGTCCCATTCAAATTATATTTTGTCCTACAAGTACAATCTTTTGATTATATCGGGGGAAATCGCATAAAAAAGTATCAAACATACGTTTAATTTCAATTTAAGGTACCAAAGTTTTTTTTTTCTCAATTTAAGGTACCAAACTTATTATGTTTTGCAATCTAAGGATCTTTTTACCTGTTAACCAGGTAACCGGTTGCTAAACTTAAATCCAAACACTACCATTCTTCAACATCCATCTACCATCATCAACCACCTTAGCAAGATAAATAACTTGAAAATGGCATTCTCAAAGATTTAATTCGAAGCAAATGATCTATTTCGACCTAAACAGCCATGCAATCTAACACACATCGAAAGTTCATGTATAACCACTGATGTTGTTTAAATGGATTTAGCAAATTCGGTAATATTCTCTTAAAAAAAACCACACATACAGAAATCGGTATTAGTAACACAACATATGAATATATCTTGTTAAACACAAAATCATTTTCTATATATCACACACAAATTAACAATTATTCATCATTTCCGACTACGAGCATGAATTATTCGCATAACATCTTAATAAATTAGATCTCGAATTTTATGACAGAAACAAGCAATTTACGATCTAATAATGAGCATCAACTATAACTAACAACTATTACGATTTTGAGCATATTAATATCAATTCGTCAAACTAACGCAAATTACACATATAAAAAACATGTTAGTATGCTACTCACTTACTCAGTAATTAAGCTCTTTGTTGATTAATTTAAATTTAATGTTATATTTCTTGATGTCTTTTGGATCTTCAAAAGGGTTATATAATACGCAATAATAGTTTTGAGATTTGGCTGTTTTTTAAAGGCAAATCAGGTAAGTGGATTTTTAGCACGTCATGGGAAAAAAATAGGTCACTGAAAAATGGGTTACCTGCTGAGTGTGTTTTTTTAACTTGGTAACCTCTAAATTATCCAACATTGCAACACAAAAAAAGTTTGATACCTTAAATTGAGAAAAAAAAAGATTAGTACCTTAAATTAGAATTGGACCTAAGTTTAGTTTCTTTTTATGCGATTTGCCCATTATATTATACGAAAAGAGTTTCAATAATTCACGACCAAACACACTATCTGATTAGTTATATTATTTAACGACAATTGCATGTTTACAGTTCAGCCATAACATGTCAAGTTGAAGCCAACTCATTTAATTTGGCCGGGGCAAACCAATACTTAGCTCGATTAAGTGGATGGTTCAGAAACTACAAATTAAGTGACTATTTTTGTCGAATCTAAGAAGTTAACAAGTGTACAACAGTTCATATTACAATCACGTTGTATTTTACTCTGGATGAGGTATGTCTCATGCCGGTTTGAGACAACTGCCTTGTAATTTGTGGATGTTGATAGGAATATAATGATTCACTTTTGTACTAAAAATATATATATATATATATATATATATATATATATATATATATATATATATAACTCTATATATATATATATATAAATATATATATTACAATCACGTAGTTAGAGCACTGGCAAGCCCAGAAGATAATTTTAAACGCACCCTAAATTTCAATCTTAATCGCCTCTCGATTTTCTTTCATTTATTAGCTTTAACCATCAATTGTTCCTCCTCTATATTGGATAGAGCGATTTTGTGGGTGTATCTAGTTAAAGCACGCCTCTAAAAGAGGTGATGCGCGTGTGTGTTGGTCTACATTGAACATGGTTGGGGGTCAGTACTTGGTAAACCTGATCATGCTCACATGTATATCAGATGACCTTACATTATATGTTTGTTGTCTTCTGTCATCTGAACATGCAAGCTGTTAACTCGATGAAAACAAGACTTCTATGAATTCACAAGCTGTACGCCTGTACAAGTTATGCAAAATTTCAAACTTTTGTAAGTTGTTCGGAAATTGGAGTATAAATACCAACCTATTTCTTTTAGGGCAAATCGCATAAAAAGGTACTCATTTTATGTCCAATTTCAATTAAAGGTACTATTTTTTCTTTTTTTCTCAATTTAAGGTACCCGACTTTTTTTTTGGACCGAATTTAGGTTTTTTTCTAACTTCCGTTAACTATTTCGTTAGTAAATTACATGTTTGGTTCTTGAGTTTGTATAGGCATTACATGTTTGGTCCTTCAGTCCGTTTTTGCAAATTTTCAATAAAAAATTCGAAATAAAATTTTATCAAAAAAATTTTTTTGAAATATTTTTTTTCCAAATTTTTTTCAACAAAACTTTTTCGAAATATTTTTTTTCCAAATTTTTTTCAAAAAAACTTTTTCGAAATATTTTTTTTCCAAATTTTTTTCAAAAACATTTTTTCGAAATATTTTTTTTCAAAAAAAATTTTCGAAATTTTTTTTTCCAAATTTTTTTTCGTGCAAAAACGGACGAAAATATTTTGAATTTTTTTTTGAAATATTTCGAAAAAGTTTTTTTGAAAAAAATTTGGAAAAAAAATATTTCGAAAAATTGTTTTTGAAAAAAATTTGGAAAAAAAATATTTCGAAATTTTTTTAAAAAAAAATTTTATTTTTGAAAAATATTTTTTGAAAATATGCAAAAACGGACCGAAGGACCAAACATGTAATACCTATACAAACTCAAGGACCAAACATGTAATTTACTAACGAAATAGTTAACGGAAGTTAGAAAAAAACCTAAATCGGCAAAAAAAAAAAGTCGGGTACCTTAAATTGAGAAAAAAAAAGAATAGTACCTTTAATTGAAATTGGACATAAGATGAGTACCTTTTTATGCGATTTGCCCTTTCTTTTAATAATAATAATCAAATTAATAGTAATTCCAATATAATGTCAAAAGGTCATGTGTCAATGTTACGTAGGAACGACGATTAGGTGATTTGTACACACATATTTTTAGCCATACACCATTAATTTGTGCATAGCGGTATTGTACTGTCTGCATTACAGGTGTAAATTAGTGGTACATGGCAAATAAAAATGGTGTACAAATCATCACCCTTCTAAAATAGATGAAAACGAAGTTTAATTTAATCTAATTAAAAAACTGAAAACGAAGTAAACGAAATATATTATAATTTACATATAAAATATCATTGTTACCAGTGATTATTCATTTGGTCCCTGAAGTTCATACGGTTAATTGAACCACCATCTACTATTTATCGATCGCCGTATAAAGCACACATGTACAAGGCCGATCTTGACCCCCGAAGAACAAAAGTTGACAGCCTCACGAACCAGAAAATCAGCCAACAAAGTTGAGGCAGTGGAATAAACTGATCCAAAGGTAATTAAGAAAGTGATAGAAAAGTTGCAAAGGTAATTAAGAAAGTGATAGATTAACGTGTACTGTTAAATTATGTCGATGCCGTGGGTCATGCACTCAATTTATGTTAAATTGTTTATATGTCGACAGAGGGAAAGAATTCGGTGAGAAGAAAAACTAAAATGAATACAATAAAAGAATTTTTAGTCACGTATTTTAAGTAAGAGAGATAATTTTAAAGTGAGATACATCTACTTTTGTAGGTGTACCTATGTGTAAAACAAGAGATTACTAATAACAATTTATTTTTCTTGGGAGTAAATAATATTAAACAAAATAGGTTTTTAATAAAAAAGTAAAACTGAAATGTACTCGAAAGGGAGGAATCAAACCAAAACACAAATCAACATGGACTATGTATTTAAATAACTCTACTATTTTTTATGGATGAAAGTTCATCACCAATGATTCGATTTATCATATGCAATAAAATTTTGTTAAATGTAATTTCATAGAATTTTCAAATTACTTATATACTGAAATTATCTGAAATAATTATTTCTGTTCTAACGATTTGAATCTCATGGTGTGCTTGGTTCAAACTCGAAAAAGGAAAAAGGAAGAACAATAATAATGATGAGAAAAAGGAAAAGAAAAGAAAAACATTTCCTCAATTTATCATGTAATGACCCATTAATCACTATTAAATAATGGGTAATTGCATTATAGTCTACCAAATAGTTTTTTTAATTCTCTTTTTCATTCTTTTATCCCCATAACCCCCGCCAAGCATGCCTTCAGTTTTTTAAATGTATATTTTTAGTCAATTAAGACGGGTTCAAAGCTGGTAAGTAAGGGGGGGTCACTATAAATACCCTTGAACTGCTTACGAACCTGGCCATACCTCAAACCTTCATAACTGCTCTTTGTCCAACTGAACTTTTTGATGGAATCTATGTCCAGGTCCTTAAGCCGGGATGAAAATTACCTGACCCGGCCCACCGTTTATTCCAGAAACCTCAACACCACAAGCCACGAAGGTTAGTGTGTTCTTTTTTACTTTTGTTTTCTGCAATTAATTTTTTAGTAGCATAATCTAGTCCAACTTTGTTGATTGTCAAGCTTTCCTTACCCATGCATGTGTTAGATATATAGTTTGATCCCTGAACAGTGCACTTTTGTTTTCTTACCCACGAAGGTAAGTGTGTTCTTTTTTACTTTTGTTTTCTGCAATTAATTTTTTAGTAGCATAATCTAGTCCAACTTTGTTGATTGTCAAGCTTTCTTACCCATGCATGTGTTAGATATATAGTTTGATCCCTGAACAGTGCACTTTGTGTGCAACCGAGTCAACCTAGCTCACGGTCGTCGCACTGGTCGGCTTTGACCCTTGTTATTTCGAGGTCATATCTTATATCGGGAGTTTGACTCGATTTGGTACCCCTCTCGCAGTCTGCACGGAAAGTTGTGCTTCACCTTTAAAATCCAGGTCTACTAACTGTTGCACCTCAACGCTTTTTGGCGATAATTCTGGGTTCAAGTGGCATTTTTCCACCCATAACCACAACTCATTCGATGAACATGGGTTTGGGCCTTCACTTAGTTTAAATAGAGCTTCATCTTGATCATAGATGATCATTCGGGTCTGTGAGCAATGACAATTGCCTTAGGCTAGTCCCAGTCGTGACCTGGGACGACCTGGGTCATCTAGGGCCACGTCAGCTTTCTCTCTCCAGCGACCTGACATGACCCGGATGCCCCAGTCGATGACCCAAAGGGTTTTTTTTTTTTTTTTTTTTTTTTTTAACAAATTTAAAATTCATTCTAGTTAAAAAAAAAACATTACATTACGAAATTAAAAAAATATATATATATATATATATATATATATATATATATATATATATATATATATATATATATATTATAATACGAAATTAAAATAAACACTAAATACTTAAACTAATAATCTAAATTGTAACGTGCTTTGATTGTTGCTTTGACTTTCTCCAATTCTTCTAGTTGGCGGCCTGTCAATTTTGGGTCGATTGGGGTGTTGTAGAAGATTATGTCGGACTCCTGTTTTGATACCCTCATGAGCTCAAGTTTTTCTTTTTTCATCTCGAGCTCTTTTTCCCTCAACCGTAACCAAATATATTCTAAACCCTCTTTATTCTTACCTTTATCCCCTTTTGACGGCTTCTTGGTGTTGAAGAAAGTTTTGGCCAACGATTGCATAAATGAGTCTGATGGAACATCATCATCACGAGAGGAGGTGGATGGTTTCTTCCTTTCTTTGTCACGACCAACCGGTCGTGATTCTCTAGTCCCTTCCTCAGCAGAATCATCAACGTCTTGGACATCGAAAGGATCACGAGCTTGGGTTGAACCAAAGGTAATGGTAGAACCCTTTGTTTTCTTCCGACTATTCGTTTCGAAAGCCGGCATCTCAACGTCCTTCCAAGCAGCATGACCCTTTAAAACCTCCCAGCACCCCTCCAAAGTGAAATCATGACCGTACGTCATATGGTATTCTCTAAGAGCTTTTGAAGTGTCGTCGATACATTCTCACCGCTTCCATGGTATTCTTGATATTTTTCATGATAGCACAATAATTACCAACCCTATTACGAATCCTGCTCTTCGATTTGGTAGTGATGGAGTCATAGGTTCGGTCTTTGCCAGTTTCTTTCTTAAAGTAGTCGATCACTGACTCCCAAAACTTGAAGCGGTTCTGGGCGTTTCCTCTCGCCGCGTTTTCCGACACATAAACCCAAGCTTTACAAAGCACCACCTCTTCCTCCTTTGTCCATGGCTCTGATGGCTTATTGGCTTTCCCCTTGCTTGTTTCCGGCTTCTTTCCTTTGTCTTTGGCCTTTGAAGTACGTCTTGATAGTTTCTTTGGTTTGATGGGGGACATCTCTTCAGCGGAAGCGGTTTTCTCATCATCAGAATCATCAACGTGAATGGAATCATGGAACGAACCGTGGTGCGAACCGTGACCCGAACCTTGGCCCATAGAAGCATCTTGACTTTGGTAGTTTTGTGTCGGATACTCCGGCAAATAATCTTCCAAATTCATGTCAAGATTAGTACTGCGAATCGGAGAATAAGGTTGATACGGTTGAGAAGGATAAATGAAGTTCATGTTTGGATGGTACGACGACCCACTAGGTTCTTGCCGGTAATCGTGGTAAGGACGTTGCGGTGGGACAAAAGGGCGGTTAGCATAAAACGGGTTTTGGTTTTGATTTTGTTGTGCTAGTTGTGATTGATAATCAAAACTTTGTGGACGAAAGCGAATAGGCCGGTTTTGTTGTGGTGATATGCCGGTTAACTCGAAGTTGTTTTCCGGCGAGAAATTCATATTCGGGGCATTTTGGGGTAGTCGTGATCGTCGGGTTTTTGATTGTGGGGTATTTTTCTTTGACATTTTGAAGTTGGATAAGAATTAGATTGAAATGAATATAGATGAGAAATAGTGAGTGGTGAATTGTGTTTGAGGTGAAGTTGGTATTTATAGAGTGGTAAAATTGGTTTGATTTTTTTTTTTTTTAGTTTAATGACCAAACGGTCACTTTTTGAAAATTTATTGATTTTATACAGTCAAATATAGTTGGGAACATGGGATTTGGAAGCGTTAACATCGAGTGAATTTGCACTCGATATTGCAAATATTTGGTAGTCGACCGATGTGCCAACCGAAGCATGCAAACGTGACGACCGATGTTAACATCGGTTGAGGAGGAAACTTTTTGATGCCCAACCGATTTGCACCTCTCGAATGCGACTAGCCTTATGTCGCTTTTGCTACGGCTCCGTTGAGTTTACTGACTTTCTTCTATAAAGCCATTGCCCATGAGTTGGTGACCTCGTCCTTTTAATAGAGCCTCAACATTATTATCAACATTCTGACATTCATAATCAAAATCTATAAGCTTTACATGTTGACGAAAAGGTTGTTCATAACCATATACAGAGCTAGTTATTTATTATTGATAAGATATCTTTTGTTCATACAAGAATACCTGTCGTTCGGTAAAAAATAAAAAATGAAGTCAACAAAGTAATATGTGTTTTTTTTTTTTTTTTTTTTTTTTTTTTTTTTTTGGTTAAAAGGCCTTTATTATAATTTGGGACGAAGCAGCATTGATCTTTTTAAGTTCTAATACTATAAATCACAAATTCCGATTTAGTGTTTAGTGTTTAAGGTTTAGGGTTAAACGGGCACGAGCTAAACGGACATGGGTCAATTGGGCACATAATATATAAATCGCTTTAGAAAAACCTAAAACGACAAAATAAAAATTCTTAAATGTAACATCTCATTTTTATTTAAAAAAAAATAAATATATTATATCTATAAGTTTTTTTTAAACAATTGTAATCCAATTGAGAGAAAATATGTGCTCATTATTGTCCATTTAACTATTCAATGAGCTATAAATACTCATTTAAAAAAAGGAGGAGGTTAAATGTGTCAAAATCTTTTACAAAGTAGCCAAGGTTATAAATAGCGCGAAGTTTGGCGTGGCGGCATGACCAAGCCTCACGCCTTTGCGGTCAAGGCGAAGTTTTTGCGTTTATAAAACGTGACATAAGACGGCACAAAGTATGAAAATATTTATATATTAATATCGTAATTCATATATATCGAATTTATAAAAACATGTGGCATAAGGCGGCGTGGTGGCATGACCAAGCCTCACACCTTTGCGAAGCCTTTACGGGGCCTTTGCGAGCCTTTTAGAACAGTGAAAGTAGCTCAAATTAGGCCATTATTTTTTTCATCACATGTGAAAAATAATATTCATAAAAAAAAAAAAAAAAAAAAAAATCAAGAATTGTTTTCCTAAAATTTTTTGTTTCAAAAAAAGTTTGAAGATGTGCCAAAAAAGTTTTTTCCAAAAACAAAATTTTTCCAATAAAAAATTTCATATGTGATCAGAAAAAGTTTCTGAAAAAAATTTCGCACGTAATGAAAATTTTTTTCCAAAAAAAACATTTTGAAAAAAAAAATTCACGTGTGATGAAAACAATTTTCCAAAAAAAAATTTCGGAAAAAAAGTTTAGGGACGGTGATGCAATTTTCGCTAACCCATATGAACCATTTATGTAATTTACCTTAGGGACGGTGGATGCAATTTTCGCAAATCATAGGGGTAAAATGGTGATCATCAAAGGTTTTCACTACACACATAAAGACAAAAGTGACAACATTAATATTTATAATTTTTTTTTTTCTTTCTTTTTTTCACTATTTAAAAGAGTATTTTTAGACAAATATAATGCTTTTTAAAATGATTACCTTTATAAAATATACATGTATATATAGTTTATTTTAACAAGTTAGCGAACTTAATAAGCGGATAAAAGTTTACAGGCTTATTCGCGAAAATTGAAAAATCATGCTGGGTTTTCTCACATTTGTCCTTTGGGGAAACCATTTGCAAATTTAGTGTTTTACTGTTCTTGCATATATAGGAAATGAATATTATATTTGACAAGAGGAGACAGTTTTGGACGGCAAATACAATGTTTTTTTTTATGCTTGACAATAGTAAATGGTTTTGGACGGCGAGTCCATGGATAAAAGTGCATTTTCTGATTCCACTAGGAAAAGGATTTTGTTATCAACTTGGATGTCTTTGGCGCCGATCGTTTATGAGTATTTAAGAGCGGTGAGCGATGAATATTAAGTTTTGATTTTTAATCATATAAGAGTTGTTTTACATATTATATTATGATTACATATAACTACGTTATCAAATGTTTTTATAAAATAAATAGTTACTAGTACTCACAACTAATGTTTACAACTACTGCTCACTCATAATGCTACTTCTTACTTTGCTAGTGCTACATTTGACAAACACCCTTGGTCTCACGATGGCTATAATAACAAACATGTTTTATATGGTGATAATAGATGCGAAGGTCGTCTATGTATCTAATTTATTTTATTTATGCCGTTAGTTTATTAATATCTAACTATAGGTCACATAATTATTTACTTGCTTTCATTTATATCAATTCTGACTATTCTTTAGCCAGACTTTAATAAAATAACAAAAATAATGCTAACCTTAACATATTTAAACAATAAAAACTAAACATGAAATGTAAAGAACATGTTCTATTCTTTGTTACATGCATCCTTATTTAATCAAAATATATTAGAAGGGTATCAGTGACATTTCACATTCAAGTCATATTGGTATTGTTTTGATACGTTAAAATTAGCTTTATTTTCGTTATTTCACAAAGTTTTGACAAAAAGTTAAACCTAGATTGGTAGAAACGAAAGTGGCCTATTAGGTAGTTTTAATAAATGGATACAAATAGATCATAGCTCAGTTGGTAAAGCGGAGGACTATAATTGTTCTTGAAATCCTTAGGCCATTTAAAAGTATGTTTTAGTAGATGGACGACCTTAATTTAAAAAGGCAAAAATGCATATATATCCCTCCCAAAGTGAATAATTGCATATATATCTTTTGTACAAGTTTTTTATGCACATAATACAATGCTTTTTATGCATGCTTTGGATATTTATGCAATTTTGCATTTTCGGGAGGACATATATGCAAAAGCCCTAACTTATGTATCTTGCCTCGTGTTCATTGACTTTTTATTGAACGGAGATATTATTTAATTATACTAGCAATGAGCTATAATAGATTACAATGAGTTAGCACAAGCAAAATTAGGATTCGAGATTCAATCAATCCAACTAAGATCGTAGTTCCTACTCCTGTGAAGTATCCAAGAGTGTGACAAATTTTTATTCCTTCTTCAAGAATATCTTTGCGAAGCAGGTTTTTAATCGAAGCAAATTTTATTCCTATATTTCCATAATTTCCAATAGGGCTGTAAATGAACCGACGAACACGAACGAAGCCTTGTTCATGTTCGTTTATTTAATTTTAACCGAACAAATAACGGACGAATTTTCTTGTTCATGTTCGTTTATTAAGAAAATGAGTTTTTCTTGTTCGTTTATGTTCGTTCATTAAGACACTAAACGAACGCTAAACGGACATAAACGATCGAACATAATTGAATTTAGGTAAATAGATATAAACTTTATTAACTTATGTACAATGTATTGCTTTATAAGTGTTGTTTTGTTTAAACAAACCAATTTTAAAATTATAAAATTAAAAGATATGATATACGAACATAAATAAATAAATGAACATAAACGAAAGTTAACGAACGCATAATCGGACGTTCACAAACATAAATGAACGGAAACGATATCTGTTCATGTTCGTTCATTTAATAAATGAACGAACAAAATAAACTTTTTACCGAACGGTTCATAAAACGTTCACTGCACGTTCGGTTAGTTTACGGCCATAATTTCCAAGTTGTTTTTTAAGTTTAAAACATTATGACCGGTCAGTGTCCCCCAAAAAGGTCACCCTATTGTTATTAACTTTGCATGTTCAACCATAGGTTTGAAGAACAAAGCTAACAACATTGCTGGATGTCATAATGAAGTCAGCTCTAAGATTCAACAAGCATTCGAGCTCATAACTCTCCGTATCGATTGCTGTCTCATTCAGTTTTGGTCATCTTGTAGTGTTGGGAAAAACGAGTTACTAAAAACTGCAGATCAGCCATTTTCCCTTGGTATATACGATAGAGGACTATGCGATTATAGGAAGGAATCTGAGAGTAAAAGTTTCCATGTGGATGACAAGTATGAAGAAGTACAAGATCTTGTCCCTGTTGTACGAGTATATAAGCATCGAATGCCAGAGTGGACTTCTGATGTAACAAATTGCTATTCAAAAAACCAACCACTACAAGTTTGTGCAATTCGTTTGAATCTTCATGGATATCTACTTTTGCCAGTTTTTGATTCTTCTACCAAGTCATGTGTTGGTGTACTTGAATTCATCACATCTTCGATATATCTTGATTGTGCTTATGAGGTTCAACAAATTCACCGAGCTCTTGAGGTTTAATTTCCACTTAATCCATCACTTTTATATTTTGTTTTCATATACGCTTTTTTTTTTTTTTTTTTTTTTTTTTTTTTTGTTTTGTTTAATTGTTTTTGGTTAGGTTTAGCTTAGCTCATTTCTTACCAACTGCTATATTATTGTGGTTATCTTGCAGGCAGCAAATTTGACATCACCACAAGCATTTGATACTCCTACATCATATGTGAGTAATTAGGATGGTAAATAATGTAATTAACCTTATTTAATTTATTTTCTTATTATTAATTAAAACACTTAATGCTCATATACATAGGTTGACTACACACAACATGAACTAGATGAAATATTCAATATTTTGAAAGATGTTTGCAATGCTCACAAGTTACCACTTGCACAAACATGGACAGTGTCCCCGAGGACTAGTTTTGTGGCAACCGAGAGAACTATAGCTAGGACATGTAATAGCTTTAACTCTAGCTGTATAGAGAAAGTATGCATGTCAACTACTGCTCTACCGTTTCTTGTTGATGACTTGAACTTGTGGCCTTTTCGGGAAGTCTGCAAAGAGCATCACTTGCTAAAATCCTATGGTGTTGTTGGGAGGGCGTTATCGTCTCAAGGTTCATGTTTTTGTGCAGACGTAACCAAACTAGATGAAGCTGAGTATTCTTTGGTTCACAATGCGAGCATGAGTGGGTTAACTAGCTGCCTTGCCATTTACTTGCATAGCATTGAACATGATGACAGTTACGTGTTAGAATTTTTTCTACCTGTCGACATGAATGAAGGTGCAGACCTACATAACTTGGTGCAAAAGGTGAAGATGCACCTTAAGTTTTCTTCTTTTGAATTTGGAGACCTATTGTGCACCGAAGTGATTGGTATGCAAACGGAGGTCAGTCAGCGGTCATCAGAAATGCAGCTAGATTCAAAAGATTCACCGCCAGTTGGGGAGACTAATGTTAATGTCGATAGCATAAATGCTCAATATCAAAGTGCTTTTAGCAATGATGACCAGAAGAACTTGATGAAAGTGTATGTGAATGATGTCAGAAGCTATACATGTGATGTAGTTACTAAACAAAGGAGAAAGCGCATAATGGATTCTGTTACACGAGAGGCAATCCAGCAAAATTTTGGAAAGCCAATAGGGGAGGCTTCTAAAGCCCTTGGTGGTAAGCCCATTATATTTCACGACAACAAATATGTGAAATCTTCAAAGATTCTGCATAGCCAAGTTAACACGTAAAAAAAATCGAATAATTATTGTATTTTTGTAACTACGTAAATGTGAAAGAAGGGTACGTGGACAACCCATTGGGGGTCCCTACCGCATCTGTCCCACAACCATCATGGTGGAAGGTAAATCACGTAAATTGCAGACATGGGGCACAAAGTCCAGATATGAACCCCGTCCCAATGCCGTCGTGGGAAGGTAAAAATAGAAAGTCTACACTTTAAAGTGTAGAGATTAGAAACTTTGAGATTCAAGAAATATCTTCACATCTAAAATGTGTAGAGATTTGTGTAGTTAGGGCGTTAGGCCATGCTATTAAGCGTGGAATTTTATCCTGGTTCTACAAATTTAAAGTTTAAATCTTCAGTTAATAAGTTAGCATGTTTGCAATTCTATACACTTCTGTGTGTGGATATGCCTATAAAACTGGGTATACTTCAATTGCTTAATTATAGTAGGCTTTTATTGGCCTGTTTAGATATCTAATTTTAGTTTTCTCTTTTGGTTTTTTTTTATAGTTAGCCGGTCTACACTGAAGCGTGTTTGCCGTAAGCTAAACATACCCAGTTGGCCTTTACCACATCGCCGCAAAAAATGTGCTCGTTTGAGCATATGTTTTATTGTCTGGCTGCTGGTAAGGGTTAAACGGTGGAGTTGTTCAAGTAGACGTCATGGGTTTTCAGCTAAGTGGTGGATTTGTGGCAAGCATAATGCTTTTGACTCTCAATCAAAGCTTTCAATTGAAGCATATGGTTCCTCAATGATCTCAAAACCATTGGCTGTTCCACCCAAAGGCGAGAAAATTCTTGAGCCACTTTATTTATCACAAACACCAAAAGAATCAGATGATCTCATACAGACCGTGAATCCCAAGGCCCCACAAGCAAGTTTTGATATGTTTCCTGCGTCCCCAAAGAAGAATGTAGCCAGAGTCTCGGTCAATATAAGGATGTTGACAGTGAAGGCAACATTTGAAAATGATATGATAAAGTTTCATTTTCCGCTTTCATCGGGACTGCTGGAACTGAAAAACCAAGTGGCACTAAGGTTTAAGTTAAAAGATTCCAGAATTCATCTAAAATACAGGGATGAAGACGATGATTTGATACTAATTGCTTGTGATACCGACTTAAGCAACCTTTTAATGCCATTTTCTGCTACTACAGTTGGTAATAACACAATAAAATTAATCGTCCAGATGGCTGATGCTTAAATTATATATATATATAAAAAAAATTATATAAAAATGCTAGTAAAGGCATATAAACCAGAGTGGAATGTACTATAGTATTTCTGTTTTGGTTGTAACTTTTATAATTTGGAAAATAATTCTCATGACTAAGTCATATCTTTAAAATTATGACTAAACAACTCATTGTGTGACACATTGATTGCACTAAATCTTTTTTTTTCATATCTACCTTTGATCTAGCCAAGTGTCTCAATCTCTTTGTTATGCATAAAATTAGTCTTGTGAGTTAGTTATGTCAATCAACACTCAATTGATCTTGTACTATATTAATTCCCGCACATTTATCAGCTAAATCACAAGACATTATTAATTGTAACAGTTAAGGTGGTGGCAACCATGCCTAACAAGTTTTTTCATGCCTAATCACTCACCAATAATATCCTTCCATCTCATCTCATACCTAACAATAGATTTTTAGTGGCAACAATGCCTAACCCGTACCAATCTCACTTTAATTGTCCAACAACTCTTTTTTAAATGCCAACGTTCACATTTTGACCATGCCAAATTGGTAAACAATCACACCGAAGCTCCAAACCGAACCATGCCGATTTAGTGGCATTGCATACCCCGATCGGCATGCTTCATGCCTAAGGCATGCCGAACCCCGTTGCCAGTCCCCTTATGATCATTATTTGTTTCCAAATACATGTAAGGTGTTTTTACTTGGTCTTCATATATATGCACGTTATGGGGCGTTGACACAAAAACAAGACAAAATTAAGCAAGAAGTTTGTAGCAAATATGGAGCAAAACTAAAGAGGCTGGAAAATTAAGTTCAGTGGCATATATGTTCTTTGTAGAGAAGGAAATTGAGTGAAATTACAGAACGTAAAGGTTATCAGAGGTACGCAACACAGAAGCAGAAACAATGACACGACACAAAAAACAAGAACACAAGGTTGCTGCCTAACGCACAGGTTTATTTTTATTGAAGAAACTAACTCAAAACTCCAATTTGATACAATTGTAATGCCCTATCCTTCACGATATATATCGACTAAACTATATGTATTAGACTATAACTAGGATTACACTTTACTTAACCTAATAACTATCTAACTGGCTGGAAGATAATTACTTGCGCGTCAAGTAAACTTGTTGGAGTTCTACTCCAGCTAGGAAGAATTCCTGATAACTCTGGCAACACACATCAAGCCATATCCAAGGCTCAGGAATTCTCAAACAACCACCCCTTGAATTTCTGATTCGAATAGGGTAACTCTTGCACACGAAGAAACGATCTCATCTCCTTGAACCTTATGCGTTCCAAGGCCTTCGTTAACGGGTCTGCTCTTTGGTTTTCTCCGGATACATGCTCAACAATTGCCTGCTCATTCTCCACACACTCACAGATGAAGTGATATCGAGTGTGGATGTGTTTGCTTCTACCATGAAAGACCGAGTTTCTTGTTAATGCGATTGCCGATTTGTTATCAACTCTAATTAACAAATTTTGTCTTTCCAACCCCGTCACTTCTGGCAATAACTCCCTCTACCAAATTGCCTGACACGCAGCTAGAGTAACCGCCATGAACTCAGCTTCACACGAAGATAAAGCCATGGTAGTTTGCTTTTGTGAGCACCATGTAATAGGTGATGTACCGAGACAGAAAACGTGTCCACTAGTACTCCGTCCATCATCAACATCAACATTATGACTACTATCACTATATCCCACCAATTTCATGTCATTACTACGATTGTATTTAATTTCAAACGAAGTTGTACCTTTAAGACAACGTAAGATTTCCTTGATAGCTCGAGCATGTGATTCTCTTGGACTTTGCATGTATCAACTAACTATCCTAGCCAAGTATGTTAAATCTGGATGAGTATGCAAGAGATAGCGTAAGCAACCCACTACCTTTCGATATTGAGTAGCTTCAACTTCTGGTTCATGTTCTGCATTTGACAACTTAATTCCCGGTTCCATTGGACATAAACTTGCATTGCAATCTTCCACACCAGCTTCTTTTAAGATCTTCCCTTGCATATCTCTCTTGCTTTATCTCCACGCAATCCTTTTTTTGTGAGACTTCAATACCTAAGTAATAAGTTAACTCAACAAGATCCGGCATTTCAAATTGAGCCGCCATTCTCCTTTTGAATTCATTTATAAGATCCAAGCTTATCCCAGCACGAATAAATCATCTGCATAAACCACAACAATGATAAATTCTCCATTGGGCACCATTCTAATAAACCTCATTTTCTTGCACACATTGTAGAAAACCCATCTCTTTAAAGGACTATCGAGCTCCTTTAGATCACCATACAGAAAAACCGTTTTAAAATCCAAGTGATGAATCTTCCATCCTTTCCCCGCTGCGAGAGCAATCAATAGTCGTATGGTCTCGAGTCGAGCTACAAAGCGAATACTTCATCACAGTCAATAAGTCGAGTTGAACGTCGTACCAAGATAGGCGTGGATTCATGATCAGACTCCTGTTCATCGGTACTGAATAGTACAATGACTGTGAACAATAACTTCTAGGCTGTGAAAAGTAATTCGTGGCTGCTATCCTGACCCGTTAAGGGTTGCTTGTTTTCAGCAGCTTCCAAGTATAAATCATCTTTAGTTCTTTCGTCCCATAACACATTAAACGTACCATGTTCTTTTCCCGATTGGCATGTATTTTCTTTACCAACTTTTAGTTGAGGCTTATAAAGACGATTTGCACTTTACGGGACTTTTATAAGCAAACTTCCACAACTATCTCGCATGGTTAAGAAATCACCTCGGATACTAAAATCATAACCGGATATTGTAGCTTGTCCGAGACTTATTACATTACTTCAAAGAACGAGAATATAATAGATATCTTTCAACAATTTTTATTCTCCATTTTTTCATTGGAACAAAATCGAGCCTTTTCCCTTTATGCTCACACATGAATCGTCTCCGACCTAACACATCCTGTTATATTTTCATTTAATTCAGAAGAAAGCAAGAGTAATTACGTGTCATGTGATTACTCGCTCCGTTTTCAAAATACCATACATCATCTTCCTTGGCATTGGACTCGATCTTTGGTAGAGTGTACTTTTCTTCATTCATGAAAATCGTTTCTTGAACATGGTTCATCATAAAGCGTTCCTTCCTCATGATACACATCTTCCTCTTGTGTCTCATCAAGGTTAACTTGGTGGTTTTGGTTTTGTTCAGGGCATCTTGAAACAAAGTGTCCATACTCATCACAACGGTAACACTTTATATGTGAGTATCTCATGTTGTTTACCCTTTTGTTTATTATCTTCACGTTTTTTTGAGGAGTCACGTTGACCATGATTTTGAGTGTTGCCACGTCCACTACCTTAACCACGATCATGGCCATGACCCCGAGAGTATGAACCACGTCCTCTTCCTCTGCTTGAGTCATGATTCCCATTGGAATATTCAGTCCTAGCATAAAGCAAATTCTCTTGAGCATCATTTGCTTTATCTTCTTCCTTAACTCTTTCTTCATATGCTTTCAATCGTCCAACCACATCCTCGAACCCCATTTCTTTAAGGCCAAAAACTTGCTCTATGGCTGCCACGATATGGACAAACTGTTTAGAAAGACTTGTGAGAAACTTCTTTACCATCTTGTGTTCCGACATGACTTCTCCAAGCGTTGCTGATTTAAAAGCAACACCTGATAACTTTGCAACATATTCGTCTATGGTTCCGTTATCTGATATTTTCAGATTCTCGAACTCCGTAATCATGGTTTGAAGTCTAGCTTCTTTCACACGATCAACACCTAGGTTATGGGTCTTTATTGCTTCCCACATCTCTTTCCCGGTTTTAAATTCTCGATTTGAAAAATCAGGTCTTCTGGTTTTGATTGAAATAACAAACATTAACAATGTTATTCTTCTTGGGATAGTCTAAGCCCGAATTAATCACATCCCAGATTCCATGAATTCCAAGAAGCACCTCCATACGCATACTCCATATGGTATAATTAGTTGATGTTAACATCGGACACTGAAACGTCAAACTCAATTCCTTTGTCATCCTGGTTCTTGATAGTGAATATGTTTGTAATGGGGAATTTTCTAGCCCTTATACCATGGCTTGGATATGTTTGTTCTTGTTTCGTGTTGAATATGACCCTATTAAAACTCAACTAACAGACGAGACAATCAACAGTCCTGGATAAGAGTATGTTTCACTCTTTCAGAGCGGTTGATAGTGGAGAGAAGCTGTACATGGGCAACTCTGCAACTGCTGAAATCAGGGGTGAAGGAGATGTAATCTTGAAGATGACATCCGAGAAAGAGCTCAAGTTGACTAATGTCTTGTATGTTCCAGAGATTCGCAAGAATCTTGTTTCTGGTTGGCTGTTGAACAAGTTTGGTTTTCGTCTTGTTTTTGAGTCTGATAAGTTTGTTCTTTCTAAGAATCAAGTTTATGTTGGTAGGGGATATGCCCTGAATGGTATGTTTAAACTCAATGTAATGGTTGTTAAGAAAGATATCAATAATATGAATTCTTCTGCTTACTTGATTGAGTCTTCTAATATGTGGCATGGCCGTCTTGGACATGTAAATTTTAATTCGATGCGTCGTTTGATTAAATTTAATTGCATACCTAATTTCCATATTGACTCAAAATATAAATGTGAAACTTGTGTTGAAGCCAAACTTACAAGAGCATCTTTCAAATCGGTTGAACGGAAAACCAAACCACTTGATATGATACACACTGACATATGTGATTTGAAATCACTACCCACAAAAGGTGGCAATAAGTACTTTATCACGTTTATTGATGATTGTACAAAGTATTGCTACGTTTACTTACTGAAAAGTAAAGATGAAGCTATAGACAAGTTTGTTCTATACAAAAACGAAGTTGAGAATCAACTTGGTAAGAAAATCAAGGTGGTACGAAGTGATAGAGGAGGTGAATATGTGTCTCCATTTGCTGATCTATGTGCGAAACATGGAATTCGACACGAATTCACTGCTCCCTATTCACCTCAGCAGAACGGTATTGCCGAAAGGAAGAACCGTACCTTGAAAGAAATGGTTAATGCCATGTTGATAAGTTCTGGTCTAAGCCAGGACATGTGGGGGGAAGCCATTTTAACGGCAACTTATCTTTTAAATAAGATACCTCGTAAGGAAAAAGAAGAGACCCCTTATGAATTATGGATGGGAAGAAAGCCATCATATCAGTACTTACGAGTGTGGGGGTGTCTAGCAAAGGTCGCTATACCGACTCCCAAGGCCCAAAAGATTGGACCTAAATCTGTAGATTGTATATTCATCGGATATGCTAAGAATAGCAGTGCTTATCGCTTCATCGTACATGAATCGAAAAATCCGGATATACAAAAGGGTACTTTAATGGAATCAACGAATGCTTCATTCTTTGAAACTATTTTTCCTTGTTTAACGAAGGAAACTGGAAGTTCATCTAGAATAGATGACGAAGTTGTCCAAGATAAGAGACAACGAGATGATAATGATCTCCAAGATGAGAGACAAGATCAAACTGAGGAAGAAGAGGTTGAACCTAGAAGAAGCAAAAGGGCAAGAACCGAGAAATCGTTTGGACCCGATTTTGTTTCTTTTATGGTTGAAAATGAACCTACTTCATACCGAGAAGCGGTTACTTCCTCAGAAGGGCCTCAATGGAAAGAAGCCATTAAAAGTGAAATAGATTCTATTTTACAAAATCATACTTGGGAGCTCGTGGATTTACCTCCTGGTTGTAAACCACTAGGCTATAAATGGATCTTCAAGAAGAAGATGAAAGCTGATGGCACCATTGACAAGTACAAAGCAAGATTAGTAATCAAAGGATTTAGACAACGAGAAGGTCTTGATTACTTTGATACATATTCGCCTGTTACGCGAATAACATCGATTAGGATGATACTTGCTATTGCCGCTTTAAGAAATTTGAAAGTTCACCAAATGGATGTGAAAACGGCATTTCTAAACGGAGATTTAGAAGAAGAAATCTACATGAATCAACCTGAGGGTTTCATGGCTCCTGGACAAGAGAACAAAGTTTGTAGGCTTGTTAAGTCATTATATGGTTTAAAGCAAGCTCCCAAACAATGGCATCAAAAATTTGACCACGCCATGCTAGAGAGTGGTTTCAAAATTAATGAATGCGACAAATGTGTTTATGTCAAAGACACAAATAGTGGATATGTAATCTTGTGTTTATATGTTGATGATATGCTTATCGTTGGCAGTAATGACAAGATGATCAAATCTACTAAAGACATGTTGAAATCAAAGTTTGACATGAAGGATATGGGTTTGGCTGATGTGATCCTTGGAATAAAGATCATACGAACTCAGAATGGACTTGTGTTAAGTCAAGCACATTATGTGGACAAAATTCTTAATACTCATAATGCGGGGATTCCGGCCTAGCTAGAACTCCAATTGACACCAGTAAGCATCTATCTAAAAATAGAGGCTTAGGTGTTGCCCAATTAGAGTATTCAAGAATTATTGGCATGTTAATGTACTTGATGACAGGTACCCGACCTGACTTAGCATATGCTGTTAGCAGGCTAAGTAGGTATAATAGTAACCCAAGCTATGCACATTGGGCAGCTATGACTAGGGTACTTCACTATTTGAGATACAGTCGCGATTATGGACTGCATTATGATCGATATCCAGCTGTTATCGAAGGATACAGTGATGCAAATTGGATATCTGACATAAAGGATTCTAGATCGACTAGTGGATATGTGTTTACACTAGGAGGAGCAGCTATATCTTGGAAGTCTTCCAAGCAAACTGTTATAGCTAAGTCCACAATGGAATCATAATTTATCGCGTTAGATAAATGCGGACAATAGGCGGAATGGCTACGTCAATTTGTAGAGGACATACCAAGGTGGCCTAAACCGGTAACGGCCATTAGTATACATTGTGATAGTCAATCGGCAATTGGCAGAGCTCATAGCATAATGTATAATGGAAAGTCCAGACATATCCGTCGTCGACATAATTCGATACGACAACTACTCTCAACAGGAGTTATCTCAATTGACTATGTGAAGTCAAAAGATAACATCGCGGATCCGCTTACGAAAGGCTTAAGCAGAGAGTTAGTAAGTAAGTCGTCTAGAGGAATGGGACTAAAGCCCTTGAAGGAATGAGTTTCTATGAAGGAAAACCTAACCCAGTTGACTGGAGATCCCAAGATCTGGGTTCAATAGGACAACCTAATCATAGAAATGTGGGGGAAGTCACGTCAATGTGGGGGAGTTACTAAATATTGTAACTTTCCTAGTCCATTCCTATAACAAATGTGACTTGTTAAGAGGTTAAACATATGGCTTTAATGATTCAGGATGAAATCATAAAGCATAATGATTCAAGATGAAATCACAACACATATGTTTTTAATGATTCAAGATGAAATCACCTATGTGAGAGAGAAGTGGGGTCGCTTCGAAGGGAAATGTGGGGGCGCAATTCCTAAGAGCTCTTGCAGAACCAGGCTAGTGTTCATGACCATAACGAACACGACTATGAGGACTTGACATTGTCAGGGAGAGTCTTGTGTGAAGTGTAATGTCGTCTACGTAAATGGATGATGAGTTCAAGGACATCGCGTCTACTCAGATCTAGGAGACTAAGTGCATCTCACAAGGGAAGGTTCAAAGGGTTACACCTACCTATCCTATGCAAGACTTAACCGCAGAAATTTCACCAAAACTTTCGTGTGTTTTCGACCGATTTCCATTCATGTGGGGGATTGTTGGAAAATGAGTATTGCAAAATGAGTTTTTGCAAATTTTGGACAATATTTAATATATGTATATGTTATATATATTTATATTTCTTGGTAGCTTTGTGTTCTCCTCGATGAGAGCTTCGCAACGAGCTAAAGTATGTCCAAATTGGAGTAGAAATGAATGAGATATCGTGTCTCAAAGTGAGGCACAAAATCTGGAAATACTAAACTATCCCACATCGCCTAGAAGAGGAAGTGGAGACTAGTTTATAAGGAAATCATACTATTGAATATCAAATTCCTTTAGTTTGGTTATGCTCCCACTCCTACGTGCGCGCGCGCAGGGGGGGTGCAGAAAATGGGATTTCCGAGCTAAAATGAGTTCGAGGCTTCTGAACTCATGCGAGCCCGCGCGACCTGCGGACACGAATGTAGCTCCGAAATCTCACCTACGCGGGTATCTTTTTGCTGAGAATTATGTGAAGTGATTCTACTGAAGCACATGGGATTCTACTGAAGCACATGGGATTCTGCTGAAGCGAATTATGTGATGCACAGATTCTGCTGAAGCACATTTCTGCTGAAGTAATAAAACCGTGTAGATGGATAATCTCCAGAATATTATGTAATCTATTTTAGGAATAGATTTAGACTTTGTGCTTAAGTCTTAACAGAAATATGCATATCGTGTTTTGGAATAACAAATATGCATATATTTTTATTCCAGGCGTATATTCTGGCTTGGTGACCAAGCTAGGTATTGCCTATAAAATAAAATCTTCTCATTCAGTTTTGATACACAGAAAAACGCAACTCCATTACTGTTTCGTTCCAGCAACCTTCGATCAGAAACACGCAGGCTTCGGTGATTTTTCAGGCAAGTAAGTTTAGTCCGGCTGTACAACAGCTACGTACGTTGTACCCTGGGAAACAGACGGCGAATCTGTTTTAAGGGAATCGTATCCAATACGAGCCTCGTACAAGTCTCTTTATTGCTTTTATTTACTGTTTTACATTCTGTTATTTAATTATTGTAATCTGATTTATTATTTTAATAAAAGTGTACACCGTTTCCCACATACATCTCTCTTTTTGAACATGTACACCTTTTTCTATAATAGTTATTGAACCAACATCTACTTGGTGAATAGGGCAATCACACACACACGATACTCCTTTTTTGGAATTGAACTCAGAGCCACTTGGTTAATGAGGCGCCTTAATACTCCTAGGATGACTTCGTGTCGCATGAAATATTTAGCGTACAACGACCAAAAATAGCATATATTATATTGACTAAATTACACCGTTGGTCCCTCAGCTTTCAAATTCTTGCGTTTAGTCCCAAGATCGATGAAATTATACCCGTAGTCCCCCAACATCTTGATTTAGCTTCGTTGAGGATCCAAAACCCTAACACTCATTAAAAATCTCGTTAGCTACAAGGACTTTATCGCCTTTTCGGCATTTCTTGTCCAAACACCCTATAACACCAATAGTCCCGTCCATAACATTTTCTATTATCTAATTCAAAAAAAATACTCTAATGCAAACAATCCTCTTCTTGAACCTCTCATCCACCACCACCACCATTACCAGTTATATCAAATTAAAAACTTATAAACAAACTTCTCAACACAAATCTTTCTAAACTTACATCTAAACATTAAACCAAACACTCATTTTTATACATCACCATTCTTGTTCAACCTCCAACCCCATCACCAGCGTCACCACCATACCCACCACCACCATGCCGTCACCATGAAAAATCTCGTCATCTTCATCTTTTAAAATAAGTACTGGCTCATATATAACCCACTTCTAAAAACAATAATAAATGATCATATTTCTCATGTATGCAAATATTTGATTCGTTTTCATCCGAACTCTTGTGGCCCGTGAACAACTGGTTCAGTTTAGCACCTCAACTGCTCAAACTGACAAACATTATAAATAGGTCATATATTAGTTTTCTATACTCATAACTTTTATTTCAATAAATAGACTAGAAAGGCCAACTCTATGAACCTAGTCAACAGCGAAAGCTATGCAATGCGTTTACATAATGAAAATAGTCGATTATAAATATTGGCTATTGATTTTAATTAGTTTGTACTTGTATCGTGCAAGTACTTAAATATCAAACAAGAAGCTAAAGTTACAGACACTTATTAGCAGTTTGGCGGTGTAAGCTTTATTAAATGTTTAGGTACATTTCGGAGCATTCATAAAAAGCTTTTGCAAGTCGCCCAAAAAGATTAATCTATGGTTGACTTGCTTCATATGAGCCTAGTAAAGAACCATGGACGTGCTTTTCCAATTAGGCGTATGCTTATGACAACAAAAACAACCGGAAGATATTTTTCGTGATGAATTGCTATAATCAATCAATACATATTCCAAAGTTGGTTAGCTTTTTGAAGTATGAACTCTAATGGAAAACAAATGTATGAGAACACATATTGTTGAGCATTTGTAAGGCCACGGAAAAAAGAATTACATTATAGGTGTAAAAGCAAATACATGAGACAAATGTCCATTTCTAAATAAGTGGAGATATGGCGTTACATGCATTTTCGGACCACAAAACAAGTCATATTATTTAGAAATGGTGGCCTAAATTATTATAGTTTTTAGACGCGGGTTATATATAAGTGAGTATTTATTTGTAACGATGAATTGAAGATGACGAGATTTTTAATGGTGACGGCCATGGTAGTTGTGGGTGTAATGGTGTAGTGGTGATGGGGTTTGGAGATTGAAGAAGCTCACTAGTACACAAATTTGCTTTTTGGAACGTTTATAAAGGGTATTAGGAGCGTTTTTCAGACCGTTCTCTATGTCACTGTTCCAAAAGAGCAAAACTTTTGGGAGCGGTCAAAATACGCGTTCCAAAAGTGCATATTTTTGGAACGGTTTTATCATAAAACGTTCTAAAAGATGACCAAAATTTGGTAACATAATCTGATTTATTAGCACGCTTTTTACCAAAACGTTCCAAAACCATTCACCTTTATGGAACACTATTTTGAGAAACGTTCCAGAAACCATTCAGCTTTCCCGCAATAATGGTTCATGCAGCAACCCACTGTGTTCCTGAATAACCCATTTTGTTCGTGCAGTAACCCATTTTCCAGAACATTTTCAACCAAAACAAAAAAGCTTAATCACAACACGAAATTTATCCAACAATCAACAATTCTAAATTCATTTATTATAACCAAACTTTGTCGAAAAACTATTTAACCAATTTCATACATTACAACCAAACTTAGTTCAATAGCAGAGACATACATCATTGTTCGAAACCCAAAAACTACATCCATACACCAACTATATAGCTAACTGCTTTCTTTACATGGTCCGCAACAAAGTCCGTAAAACGATTTACTCGCATCAGATAACATTTTGTCAATAAATGACATGGGTATCGCCTTTCTCATTGCGAAGTATCTAAGAATCTACAAGTAAGCATAGACAAAAGAGTTAATTATTTCATCAAAGATATGATTTATTGCAATAGACCAAACTTAATACTTACATTATCAGGGTACCCATGTTGTATGACACTAAAAAGGTCGAGAGTCCACTTCATCACATAGTAACCGCATTCCAAGTGTCTTTCTTTGTTGGTTACACTAAAATCAAATAATAAACATGTACACATATGAAACAACACAAATAAAATTATAAATAGTTTTTTATAGGTATACATGATTTGCCTATGTCAATTTTATGCTGATTTTTACATTTTTAAGTGCTGATTTTTACAACACAAACTTGTATTATCCTAGGATTTATATGTTTTGTATGGGATTAAAAGTTGGACAGCCGGAAAAGGGTTTATATCCTTTTCTTTTCAGCTTTTATACATTGTTTCTTTAACATCAAAAATAGTGTATGGACAACAGAATTATAGGCGTTTGGGCGTATGTTAAAAGTGGGGTTAGATACCTGAATGCCATCAAATCTATCCAAAGATCCGCCCGAGCTGAAGGTCCCCTAAAGCAAATCCAAGAACGGTCCACCTGAGCTCGAGGTCGCCTGAAGTATCTCCAAGTTTGCCTGTATACATTCTATTTGTTCCCTCAATGGTTTCATTATTTGTTGCCTCCTGTTGCATGTGCAATATGTGTAACTCTCGTTTTGAACTTCTCATGATATTCATTCATCCTGCAAAGCACCAATTTGTCACTGGCTACATCATCGCTAATATTCCAAGTTTTCTAATGTTTTTAAAAACAAACTACTACAAATAGTTGAAAGCGCATGCATTAAGTTTAAATATAACTAATAACTTGGCTGCAAGCCACATTTGATCCTTCTCTTGCTTGATAACTTGTTCCAACCTTTGAGATAAGAAACACATGCTCGCGCCTCAACTCCAATCCATGAAGTGAATCTTGGTCCCGTATCACTATCCCCTAATCCATGATCATTGAGTGTAACAGTATACGACGTGGCCGGATTAGTATTCTTGCACCGTGATAAGCCTCGCTTACCTCTTTGAGAACTGTATATATGTGTTCTATTAACAACCTAAAAAGAACTAAGATTACCCCCTTGGATTTGGTTTATTAAACATTCCAGCCTTAATCTACTTGTTATATTTTTGTCGTTGTCTACTCATTTTCTTTCTTTGTTTTTGCACCCAGCCACTTAAACAAAAAGCTAATAGATATACATATATAATATGACCATATGATGCATTTCAAGTCAAGAAAATAGTTACATATGAAATGGACACATATAACTTTAACAAGTTCACAAAGAATCACTAAAACACACATAATTCATATGACAAATAATAAGTGTGGAAAAACTACCTCAAATTATTAAGTTAATATCATGAAAGAAGCACATTTATTCTTGAATCGTTTGAGGTCAAAATGTAAGTGTTATGTGGAAGATTTAGTGAGGTTTAGAAGGATTGAGGGAGGATTAGAGAAGGGTTTGATAATTGAAGGTTTGGTGGCTGCTATCTCAATTCGATTTAAGGGTTTTTGGGTAGAAGGGAAAATGTAAATGGGAATTGTGAGCAGATAGGATCGAATTGAATGAGGGAAAACAAGGCCTTTGGGACGGTTTTTTTGTAATTGTTCCAAATAATCAAAAAGATTGTAATATCTGGAACATGTTTTGACTAAACCGTTCCTAATAATCCAAATTTTTAGCGCCAGGATAAAATTGGGCGAAAATTCGAACCTTAGACACTCCTTTTGGAACTTTTGTTTAAAAATCGTTTCAAAAAGTAAATATCTTTTAGAACACCTATGGGAGAACCGCTCCAAAAGAGTATTTTGGAACTCTTTTCAAATGAACGTTCCTAAAAATAATAGTTTGGAATGCTTTTGGGCAATGATGGGTTAGTTGTGTTTCTTTTGGAACTCTTTCAAAATAAAACGTTCTAAAATGTTATGGAAAAAGAAACTTTGTGTAGTAAGAGTAGTGATGTAGAAGGAGTACTTGGTTTAATGTTTAGATGTGGGTCTGAAAAGATTTGTGTTGAAAGAATTTGTTGATAAGTTTTTAATTTGATATAAATGGTAATAGTGGTGGCGGTGGATGAGAGGTCGATGAAGAGAAGTGTTTAGATTAGAGTATTATTTTTTGAATTGGATAATCGGAAATGACAAAGACTATAGGTGTTATAGGGTGTTTGGACAAAAAATGCTGAAAAGATGAAAAAACCCTTGCCGCTAAGGGCACTCGGTATGGTGCTAGTTAAGGGAGGGTTAAGGTTTAACATGCTGGCGTTAAGGCATGTTAACCATACCGTGTCCCAAGTTAAAGGGGTGTTAACATGCCCATGTTAACACCTTAACGCCACGTTAAAGTGTTTTTCATTTTTTTTTGCCCCCTAAATGAAGGGTTGTTTTTGTAAATTGTTGGTGAGTTAAGGTTTAACGTGTGTAAGTTATGATAAAGGGTGTTTTTTTGTTGAGTTAAGGTGAAATGTTAAAACTGATGTGGCGCTGACGTGACAAGTATTAAACCTTAACCTTAGGTTACCACACCTTATGCTCTAATGAGTTTTTTAACGAGCGTTAGAGTTTTGGATCCTCAGCAAAGCCAAATCAAGATGTTGGGGACTACCGTAATTTCATCGATGTTGGGACTAAACCCAAGTATTTGAAATAGCTTAGGGACCAATATTGTAATTTAGTCTATTATATATTTTTTACAGTAATTAATAATGGTATAAAAATATGAGGTGGTATAGTTGGAAAGATATGTGAGGTGCAGGTTAAAATCTTATCTGTTTACTACTATTTGTTTCGGCAAAAACAAAGTGTATCAACTGATCTCATCCATAAAAGATGGATCCAAGTAGTTGTTCGAACTATAATTATTTACCTACCTAAATAATTTGCCACAACAAGACAGAGCACCATAAATTTTGAGCTACAGAAGCTTCATTGACTTTAGGAAAACACTATATATGAATTACAAATCATGTTTATAATAACTACATAAGATGAAGAAAAACAAATCACGTACTTGGAGGAAGAGGTGACTCTGGTCCATATATATCTCGAGCTCCGAAAACATAAAGAGGTGTCAAGTATCTTCGATCTTCATCATATTCTTCTTCTGGTATTGCAACATCAGCTGTAGGATTGGCAGGTTGATTTATACAAGGATATCTCAGTTTCATAGTATCCAATACATCTGAATGACTGTGTCTTCTGGTACTCCCTGCAGTCAAGTCGAAAGAAACCTTCTTCTTGTAAGATAATGATAAAACCCGTGGGTATAACTTTATTATTGACCATTATTTATAATGGCAAAACCCTAGATGGCCTAAACCCACAAACCGGGCTTGGGCCTATTTATTCTCTAACACTCCCCCGCAGTTCGAGCGGCGAAATCGCGAAAGCTCGAACTGGAGATTAAAGCTAATAAACAATAAACTAAAGCAAGTAAATACAACTAAACAAAGATAAGACAACGAAAGTTGGTTCTAAAACTTCAACCCCAAAGAACCTTCCAAACAAACGGGGTGTGTTTTTCCATAGAAAAACATAAAGATACAATTTTTTTTTTTTTTTTTTTTTTTTTTTTTTTTTTTTAAAGGTGAGTTTAGAAGTGGGATAGATTGATTGGAAGAGGAGAATGGAGGTGAGGAAAGAAGACAGCAGGTGAGGAGGCAGTAGAGGTTGAAGGAGAGGCAGCGGAAAGACAGTCGTCTCGGGAATTGATACCCTGGATTCGACACTAACAAAAGTCGTCTTGGGAATTGATACCCTAGATTCGACACCAACGAAAGTCGTCTCGGGAATTGATACCCTGGATTCGACATCAACAAAAGTCGTCTCGGGAATTGATACCCTGGATTCGACACCTACAAAAGTCGTCTCGGGAATTGATACCCTGGATTCGACATAATAAAACAAAGATAACTTTTCTTTCCTTTTTTTTTTTCTTTTTTTTTAATTCAACATCTCATCACTAAAAACAAAAAAATAAATAAAACCTAAAGGACTATATATTAATGGCATGTATATATTTATGAACCTTCCTGCAAGTGACCTGGTCCATAAAATCCTGTACCACTAACAGGCTTTTATGTGTTCAGTATTTTAAATCGTTCTCTCTTTCGTTGCATGTTCTATTAACGCGTAATGCTTTGACTTATTCCTTTTAGCAAGAAAATAAGAAGACTTAGGGCCTGTTTGTTTAGTTTTTTTATTAAGTCCTGTTAAATTAAAGTGTCTGTCTAGATATATGATGTCTGTTTGTAGATGAATAAATGGTTGTTTGTTTTGTGTGCTGAATAAAGTGTCTGAATTAGTAAAAATTACTGTTATACCCTTTTATTTGAAATAAAGTTAAGAAGTGGGAGGTTAAACATGTAAAATTAGAAAAAAATAAATGACTTAATTTGTAGGCCCTCATCTTCTTGGCTTTTTCTAGAAAGTCACATGTTAGTTTTAAGCACTAAACAAACATCCATTTGATGACTTAATTAACTTGCCTATTTTTCAATTAAGACACATTAAGTTGTTATCAAACACTACCTTAGACTCTTGACCCTTGACCCTTTTGATCCCTTAACTTGTTTACAAGATAATATAAAGGATTTACGAGTTTTGTCCTTCTGGTTTAGAGTATTTCAGTTTGGCCCTTAAGTTCCACATTAGTAGCTTTGCACCCTTTGCACAGCTAACAAGACTGGTCCCCCATGTTATCAACCTTATATATTTTACTCCCTCCGTCTCAATTTAATAGTCCATGTTTCCTTTTTAAAATGTCCCAATTTAATTGTCCAATACTAAGAATAGATAGAGGAGTTTGGTCAAGTTTACTATATTACCATTGGTTGAAATTAATATTACAAATTAAACTTTAAAGAAGTGGCAATTAAATGGTTAAGGGTAAACATGTCATTTGGCAAAAAAGTAAGAAAGAAAAAGCAGTATTAATTATGTTTTTCTTAAATTGTGTATTTTTTGTCGGGGACAATAATTTGGGACGGGAGGAGTATTTTTTATAGTTACATAAGTTATACCAAGTGGTTATGACTTATTTTTTTTATTAGCTCGTGGGGGAGCACTCATCAACCACTACCTTGAATATCTCTGTTTTTAAGGTTTTGGAGTTTGAATCATTTTTTAGAACAAAAAGCAAAAATAAAAACAAAGGTAGGATCAAAGAACGGAATCAAGTCATTTTTTTCCAGATTCCTTTGCTTGTAGGGCCTAGCCCTTAAAGCTCTGCAATAATAAGTTATTAAGACATGCACGATTGCTGATATAGGAGGTATACAAGAGTCTTAATGCGAAATACAAGCTTTGCAGTCGACTTAAACTATTGAGCTTTCTAATTTGGTGAGATGACAGTTCACTTTGATTTTGTAAGTTACTCCAAAGAAGTACAAACACAAAAATTGCTAGCTCGGCCGGCTTGGTCCACTTATACTTTATATATAAACGGTTGTAAAGATACAAGCTAACGGTAACCGGACAACTTTAATCTGGACAGATTGACACTCTTTTGACCTCAATCAATGATTGAATGACTTCATGAGAAGCCACTTAGAAAGTGTTTTGGTCAACTAGTTATTATTTTGTTTGATATTTGGGCAGTGAACATTGTTGTCCCACTTGTATTAGCTTTTTCTTTGGATAGCGATGGACATATTGTTATAATATCATTTGACTCTATTAAACATGTAAGCCGGCTAAGATCAGCTTCACTCGGTTTAGGTGGTCCGATCCTTTTGTCACACCTTTGAAATTTATTAACCAAATGACCAAATCTCACTTACTAATAACTATCTAGAAGAAAATTAAAATGATTGGGTTCATCATTTTTCGTACTTTTAAGTTTTAACTATACAAAAGCAATTGCTTTAGTTAGAAAGGTTTTTCTAGCATGTACCCAGGGGTACATGTTAAGCACACAAAAAGGAAGGCGGGATCCACGAAAAAGGACGTCCAGTCCCACAAAAAATATACTTTTCAAATAAAATATGTGAGTCCGGACGTCCTTTTTCGTAGGTCCCGCCGTCCTTTTTGTGTGCTTAACATGTGCCCCCGGGGCACATGTTAAAAAAATTAGTTAGAAATAACAAGCCTTTAGCTCACACATTACATCTTCAAATATGTGTCACGTCCTTCTCATGCATCTATCTTCATCAACTTTCATCTTCTTCAAATTTATTCAAACAACCAACAGATCAAAATAAAGATAAAAAAACTAGCTAGCAAACACTAGTGTAACTGAATAAATAGGGTTATATATAACATCATCCCACGCGAACCATTTTTTTGTGAGGTCAACCTTGATTTGAAACATGTGTAACTGAGTATTTTGCTGTTCAAATGGTATGTATCTTGGATTCAGTTTCTTAGTGTTTGCATGAAGTTGTTAGGGACGGTTATGTATCTTCTTAACTTCTAATGTCGGTCGGTCTTTACTTTTTTCCATTATTTCTGCTCCATGCATGCCTTGATCTCTTTGTTTGTTGCATCTTAGTTTCTAGAAGTTTTATATGCAAGAAATTCCCAAGAAAGTTGGTAAACCAGCAAGAAATTTCCATGAAGTATGCACAAAATTTATGCATAATGATATGAAGTTGTAGACAAAGCAGTATTATACCAAAAACAGATTTAAGAGTGAACCCAGCCAACCTCCCATTGGCTCACTTTTATTATATCAACAATGGCTATAGAATAGCAGTTTTACAATACAAGAAGGATAGATGAACAATTTACACAAAACTAGGGTTTCTCTCAATCTCAGGGAAACCAAGAGAGAAGAGAGAGAAATATCACACAAAAAACAGAAAAAACAATTTTAGAGACTTTGCTTGACTTGGGCTTATATAGCTTCAAGTTCGAGATCTTCACTTTTGGTCCTTGAAGTTTAGGAATGTATAACATTGACCCTTCAACTTTATATAACTTTGGAACTAAGACTTATATCTTCAACACTCCCCCATAAGCATTAGCTTCCTGAAGCTCCCCCATCATCCTTGACTTGTTCTCTAGTATTATCCTGAAATACATTAAACAAACCAAGAACTTTGCAAAAAATGTTATGACCAGAAATGTTAAGGCCTTTGGTGAACGGATCTGCAACATTATCCTCAGATCTGACCTTAACTGGTTTAATAAAACCATCAGCCACTTTTTCCCTCAAAAAATAAAGGTCAATCTCAAAATGCTTGCTTCTTTCATGAAGCACAGGATTAACATAAATCTGCATAGCAGAACTGTTATCACAATACATTTCCACAGACAACTTCACACCAACATGCAGATCAGTCAAAACTTTGGTGATCCACATAACTTCACAACACACATTACACATAGCCCTGAACTCAGCCTCAGTAAAGGATCTAGCAACAAATGCTTGTTTTTTACTTTTCCAGGAAACTAAATTATTTCCCAGAAAAACACTATAACCAGTAACAGACCTTGTGGTCACTTTGCATTTTGTCCAATCGCATTCAACAAACACTTTTATACTCTTATTATCACCTTCTTTAAAAGTGATACCAAGACCAGGCTCCTTTTTCAAATACCTCAAAACTCTAAATGCAAGCCTCAAATGAGACTTCATAGGCTTATGCATTACTTGACTTAGACAATGCACAACATAAGAGATATATGGCCTTGTCAAAGTCAAGTAAATTAACTTGCCAAAAGTTTTTGATAGTTTGTTATACTAGACAAAGGTTCATCATCTCCAAACTTAGAAACAAGCTTTTTATTATCAGGATTTGTCTCAATAGAAGAACTGCATGGCTTACAACCAAGCATTCCAAACTCTGTTAAGAGCTCAGTACAATATTTCCTTTGAGTAAGAAAAATTCCATTATCAATATCAAGAACCTCTATTCCCAGAAAATATTTGAGTTTACCCAAGTCTTTAATCAAAAACTTTAAACTTAAAAGTTTCTTAAACTTGTTAATTTCATCAGTATTGTTTCCAGTGATGATAATATCATCAACATATACTAATAAAATCAACAGAACATCATTATCATTTTTAATGAGCAAAGAAAAATCATTAGGACTTTGTACAAACCCATTTTCTTTAAGCACATATACCAACTTTTCATTCCATTTTCTAGGAGCTTGTTTCAACCCATATAATGACTTAACCAGTTTACAAACTCTTTTATCATTCTTATCAGAAAAACCTTCAAGCAAAGTCATATACACATCTTCATCTAATTCACCATATAAGAATGCATTATTTATATCAAGTTTGAACAATGGCCACATGTTATTAACAGTTATACTCAAAACACATCTTATACTAACAATTTTAACAATAGGAGAAAAAGTCTTCTCATAATCAATTCCTTCTCTCTGATTATACCCTTTAGCAACTAGTCTAGCTTTACACCTCTCAACTTCACCATTAGCTTTATATTTAACTTTGAAAACCCACTTATAGCCTATAGCTTTTCTATCACCAGGCTACTCTACAATAACCCATGTACCATTTCTATTTAAAGCCTCACCCTCATATATATATCCATCATCAACATGACTAGTACCCTGTATACCATCAGAAACAATAGTTTCTGTTGCATACTCACTATTTTCAGTGTCCTTCCTACTAGAAGTGTCCCTAGTGTTCTCTACATTAACTTTGTCTATAATCTCTACTGTATCAACTGGCAAATTGATATCTACATCAGCTGTATCAGCAGAATCTATAGTTTCAGTATGCAGATGCTCATCAACACTAGCATCTTCTTCTACAGTGATGACACTAGGCTTATGAGTACTAGAGTCAGGTACAAACTTGTTGTTACCATCTATACTACTTGTTTTATCATCATAGGGTTCATTGGTTCTAAAATTATTTTGACTGCTATCAAATTCTTGATCAAAGAAATTTAAATCATTAATTCCATTATCCTCAAACACAAAGTCTTTAGTGAAAGAAGTGTTTTTAAAAGGAAATACAATTTCATAAAACTTTACATCTCTTGAAAAAATAAATTTCTTTTGATCAATATTATAAAGTTTGTATCCTTTTTTATCAAAAGCATATCCAAAAAACACACATTTATCAGATCTGGATGCAAACTTATCAGATTCATTTAAAACAGTTGAAAAACATAAGCAGCCAAAACATTTTAGATTCAACAGTTTAGGTTTAGTATTATACACCATTTCAAAAGGACTTTTACCAGACAACACAGCAGTTGGCAACCTGTTAATAAGGTAAGTAGCAGTTAGAATAGATTCACTCCACATGTTCAAAGGTAAACCCCCCCCCCCCTGAAACATGAGGGCTCTAGCAGTGTTCAACAAATGCCTATGTTTTCTCTCTGCTACACCATTCTGTTGGGGTGTATAAGGACAAGATGTTTGATGTAAAATGCCATTATTGGAAAGAAAAGTTTCAAACCTCTTGTTTACAAACTCAGTCCCATTGTCACTTCTAAAAACCTTAATAGTTTTTTCAAATTGATTTTTAATGAGATTATAAAAACTATTAACATGATCAAAAACTTCAGTTTTGTTTTTCATCAGAAACACCCAAACAGCTCTGGTGTAGTCATCTACCACAGTAAGAAAATACTTAAAACCATCTCTACTGGTCACCTTATATGGTCCCCATACATCTAAATGAACAAGATCACCCATATTTTTAGTTTTATGATCACTTAATGGAAATGGTTCTCTTGTCTGTTTAGCTTTATGATATATTTCACAAGGTTCAGAACTACTACTCTTTAGGTCTTTTAGTTTAGATTTAAGCACAGTTAAGACTTGGTCAGAGGGGTGTCCAAGTCTATTATGCCAAATACAATTTGACATAAGACAACTTTTAATATTACTATTATTAACCCTCTTACCTTCATCAGGAAAATAAAGACCACCTTTCTCACTACCAGTCCCCATCAGGAACCTTTGAGTTAAATCCTGAATTTTACAAGTCTTATCATTAAAACTGACAACCACCATATTATCTTTAGACAACTTATGAACAGATAACAAACTCACATTATACCCAGGAACTACCAACACATCTTTTAAAATCAGATTATTGCCAAATTTAAAACTTCCAATTTGTTTAACTTGTGCAACAGTCCTATTAGGATGTGCAACAGTAAGATTTAAATGAGAAACATCTATTATATCATAAAGATGAGTGGCACAAAAGGTAATATGTTGACTAGCTCCTGAGTCAATGATCCAACCAATATAAGTTTTATAGGTACTTATATTATAGTTGAAATTAAAAAACCTACAAGTAAAGAAACTTATCACACAATTTGAAGCAATAACAGTACATGCAAGACTAGCATCATGAGCCTTGCTAGCATCACCTGAACCACTAAGTAAAGACATTAATCTGCTATACTGATCACTAGTAAGAGTATGAGAAATACTCTTACTAGCATCAGTCTTGTTATCCGTCACATTATTAACATTGCCTTTCTTAACAAAACTAGGTGGATACCCAACCAACTTATAACATCTATCAATAGTATGACCATTCATATTACAATGCTTGCAGACTAGATTTGACACCCTGCCAAACCTTCTGTTATTATTATTATTGTTTCTATTAGAATTCCAATTATTGTTTTGAGAATTACCAGCATTGGACCTAGCAGCAAAGGCTGCAACCTCATTCTTAACAAATTTACTAGTCACATGACTATATATGTGAGGCTCATCTCTAGATAGAGTAGCAAAAGTAGACTTAACATCAGGTAAAGGATCAGTAGTGAGAATAAGACTTCTCACAGAGCTAAAACTATCATCAAGACGCATAAGAAATTGCATCGGCCTCAAAAGATCTGAATGATTCTTCAAAGTGGGAGCAGTTTCACAAATGCATGTAGGCAGATCAACAAGAGAGTCAAACTGCCTCCATAATGCATTAAATTCATGATAGTATTCAGAAAGACTCATTCCAGATTGTGTTAAAGTATGTATTTTATGATGCAGATTATAGATCACAGAACCATCCTCTTTATTATATGTTTCACTTAATTCATTCCAAACAGACTTAGCATCCACAGGAAACACTTGACCTTTATAAAGATCTTGTGAAATACAACCAAGAATCCAAGATAACACCACAGAATTACACCTATCCCATTGTGTCTTATAGAGAACATCATTGGGATCTCTAACACATTTCCCATTAATGAAACCAAGTTTGTTTCTAGTGTGTAAAGCCAACTGCATAGCAGCAGACCAGACTTTATAGTTCTCAGTGCCTTTAAGTTTGAAGGTAATCAACTGAGCACCAATGTCTTGAGGGTGTAAGTACAATGGGTCATATATATCCATTTTTAATTCAGTACTTCCCCCTTGAGGGCGCCCTATCATTTTGACCATCAACCATGATGAAAACCAAACAAAAATAGAAACAAGAACACAATCAAGAAACAGAAACAGAAAGAATAACAACAACACCTTATAACTCCTCAGTCACAAATAACCACCAACAATCTCAACCAACTCCAACAAACAAATCCCATAATCTACTCAACCTCCAAACAGTCCTAATCAATAAAAAACCTAAGAAAAAACCTAATAGAATGTGTGAGAGGTATTACAACCATGCAAGCTTCCAATAATCCAAGAACCAGGATCAAGAAGATCCAAAAACACAACAACAGCACAGCGGAACAAACACCTGAAAACAAAGAAAACAATGATATTAGACAATTACAAATTGAAAGAACAAATCTGATCCACATAAACCCTAAAAATTATTTTAAGGTTTTTGATTTTTGTTTCAAGAAACTTGAAATTAGAATCAAAACCAGTCAGATTACCAATTAAAACCAAGAAAAACAACCTGAATTAGAGTTTGATACAGTAAACCCTAATTTTAACAAATTTGATAAAAAAAAAATCCAATTAATACACTCCAAGAACTAATTAACTCACAAGATTACTAAATCAAGAAGTAATTAGTCAAGAAACCACCAGGATCAAAAAACCCCCCAAAATTATGAAGCCCTAATTTTTGAGAAAACTCAATTAACCTTCAGATCTTGAAGATTGATATCAAGAGAACAAAATCTATTCTCAGAAACACAAGATCTACACCAATAGATCAAAACCCCCAAAATTTAAGAAACCCTAGTTTGTAAAAACCTTACGATCTTTTTTTTAAACGCTTTGGTATAGAGCAACCTGTCTCTGATACCATGTAGAAACTTATAAAACCAAAGCAATATTATACCAAAAACAGATTTAAGAGTGAACCCAGCCAACCTCCCCTTGGCTCACTTTTATTATATCAACAATGGCTATAGAATAGCTGTTTTAAAATACAAGAAGAATAGATGAACAATTTACACAAAACTAGGGTTTCTCTCAATCTCAGGGAAACCAAGAGAGAAGAGAGAGAAATATCACACAGAAAACAAAAAAAAAACAATTTTAGAGACTTTGCTTGACTTGGGCTTATATAGCTTCAAGATCAAGATCTTCACTTTTGGTCCTTGAAGTTTAGGAATGTATAACATTGACCCTTCAACTTTATATAACTTTGGAACTAAGGCTTATATCTTCAACAAGTGTAAATTCAATAGCTATATATATTCGCCATTTTTGTCTCTGGATTTTTTCAAACATCCAATTCTCGATCTCTTCACCTCCTCGGCTTCTCTCGCATTATCACATCAACCCAGATACCTTTTTCAGTTCTCAGCCTCGATCACATGTTTTTCTCTTATTTTTTTTTGGAGTCTTGCCTGCTCTAAGGGCCTTATTAATCCGTCTCTTTAATCTACTTCTTAGGAGATTGACCATCTCAAATCGGTCTTATAACAATGGTGCTTTCATCGACTTACTAGATACCTCCAAGACGATACCAACCTTCCCTACAAGAATCCATGGCCACCCTGACCGACAACATATCCAAACTCGAAGCCGCCATGGCCAAATTCCTTGCCACTTCCGTCTCCACTGCCTCCCATTCTGATAGCATCTCGAAACACCTTCCCGTCACCACCAATCATTTTACACCCATCACCGAGTCACTATCTGGCCCACTATCTATCCAACTCGAAAATCAAACCGATGATATAGTCAATCCAACATTATACAACACCAAGGCTCTACCTTCTTTGTCACTGCCACGAACCCACAACCTCCAAATTCACCCCTCAAATATCAGCCCTCCCACTTTCAGTGTAGAGAAACTGACTGAGAAACAAACCAGTGACAAACTTTCACCCCCGCAAGTACCCTTGATAAATGAGTCCACAACCAACACCAAAACCGACATCACCAACACCATCATTATAAATGAGTCCAATGATCCCACCTCCAAGACCAAAACCAACATCAGCGAGACCACAACCGAGGTCGTTACACAAATTCCTGTTTCCCCATTATCCTATTTGCCTGCCAACCCGATTCGCAAAACACCAAAACTTCGACATGATATAGCCATCTTCCCTCAAACCAGCGTTCATGAGACTTATGGTGTTGCCACTTTCACTGATGACAAGTTGACCATATTTCGTCGCCATGAGACATTTCAGCATGGTCATCAATGTCTGCCACCCAAGTTTGTTTTTCTTCAAACGGAACCCGAACCACCTTGGAAGCTACGTTACACGTGGTACAAAGACATGAGCCTTGAGGACAAGGCTCTTTTTCAGGCGTTGGGTTGATACGTGATCAAATGTACCTCGCATGTTATTTTGACCAGATGAAGATAAAGACGTGGCCAAGCTTAGTGTTTTACTTAATTATCCTTTTAGTTATATATGCATGTACTTAATATTTGAAGAAGTGGTCAACACATACATGCACATTCCATGGAAGTTATATACGAGTATGTAGGATAGTTGGTAGTTAGACTAGTAGTTAAAATTTTTATTATAAGTATGTAAGCATTGCATTTTATCAAAGGAATGAATGAAGAAATGTAAAGTCTAGTTTTTCTCTTATTTTTTTAGCGTCTTGCCCGCTCTAAGGGACTTATTAATCCGTCTCTTTAATCTACTTCTTGGGAGATTGACCATCTCAAATCAGTCTTATAACATCGTCATAGTAAAGAGAAACCTTTCGTTATTTTGGAAAGCCAAACATGAAATTTCTTATTTTTTGGTCGGAACTAGCTTTATATAAAATTATGAACAGGATTGTGATTGTAATTAATTATTTCCATTAGTAATTTTAGCTTCTCAAATTACGTTGCATTCATTCAAGTTTTTAGAGAAAGTAAGAGAGTAACAAAAGGTTTCCTAAGTTTTTTTTAATGGAAACAAAAAAAGAAGGTAAAATTTAGAGTTTTACCGACTACATGTGGTTGCTAAAAGTCCATTGACTATTTGACCAAAACCTTTAACGGCGACATGTAGCGACTACATGTAGTTGCTATAAGTTTTGGTCAAAGACGGGCCAAGAAAGTGAGTCTTTTGTTGTTTAATGGACCTATAATGACGACATCCGTCGTCGCTAAAGGTCCTCGTCCCAACAAGTCCAAAGTGTATACTTTTACAGAGATTTTACATATTAACTTAAATATATAAGTATATATAAAGTCAATAGTTTGCGAATAAATGGGACCAGATGAAAGTTTAATCATTTCACGTATTTTACAATCGAGGACCCATATATACTCAAAAACTTAAGGAAAAGAAAAAACTTTCACAAGATGTATTGATAGATAGGCTCTGTTTGAAAGAAACTAGATTCTGTACATGTTGAGAAGGATTAAGTGGTAGAGTTGTTCAATTTAAGGAGGATTTGTAGCATGCACAAGTATCGATCCAGATTAAGGACCAGGTATGATACCTAGTAAACAACATGATTTCATGTGGTTTAGCTGATATTTTTTTTTATCAAGCTCGTCCATAGCTATATATGAGCAAGACTATCTTATTAACTTAGTTTCCTTTCATTATAACATATGGGATTCAATTTATAGATGTTGAATTATGTTCAAGTGTTAATATTATTTAAGAAGTTATCAAATGTTTTACATGAAAGGTCTTTAAAGGGGCTTGAGTATAGATGTACAAGCAACCGAAACCTTATTAAGCATGAAACTATCATCATACAAGTCATATAACCAATTTAAACAAGAGATGCAAAGTATAAAATAGTAAAATTCAGAGTATATATGTAAATAACATGCTAGCTACTTGTCAATAATCATTCTGATTTCCATCATTCCGATGAAACTAGAATTGACTATGCAAGCTTGGATGTCTCCATCACTTAAACTAGAACCAAGTTACCTTTGTAGTCATCATACTTGATATGAAAATATTTCTAATTCGATATATTTTTGTTGAAAGTATGTTGTATTTTTCATTCTTATGGCTTATTATAAGTGGACGGGCTAACCTTGACACTTTTACTAATAATTTGGTAAGTTTCGCTTTGTTTAGCAGGTTTGATAAAGTTCAAGGATTGGAGTGAAAGATGGTTGTATATAAGCTACATCCCAGCTCTAGGGTTTCATTATCTCATTTGATTCTCGTTCGTAGTCTCAATTTTCTCTTTCTCAAATACAACTATCTATCTCAATATTGTTAAAGATTGTTTCTTTGATCATCATGATCAATCATATAGTCTTAGGTATGGTATTCTGAGTATTGTAGTGAGGTGGTTTGTAAATTTACAATCACATCCATTTAGGGATTAATTGATCTTTCTTTTGTATGTAGTATAGCATCCATATGGAGTCTATATACCTGATTTTATAAAGTAATAAAAGAAGCACATGGGGTGGTTGGTTGATTGTAAATATGGCTGTTATAGTGTTAATATAATAATTTTTACATGGTATCAGAGCTAGCAATCATCTTCACTACTACACAAACTGGTTTTTCCCACAAAATTTTTCTCATAGAAATGAAACTGTGTGAAATTTCACACGGGATACCAACAAATTACACACCAAATTGTTGACCAAATTTCGGTGGGAAATATGTCGTAAATTTCCCACGGATTTCCCACTCTTTACACACTAAATTGTTGACCAAGTTTTTGTAGGAAACCCGTCGCCAATTTCCTACAGATTTGCGACCATATTCATACTATTTGTGTTTATTAGACGTCCTTGGAAAACTTGTGGCACATTTCACACATATTAGCCACGGCCAAAAGTATGTGAAAAATTTTAGCTCTATTACTCACAAATTTCACACAGTCTTTTTTTATAAAGTAACTATTTAACCTGTCTGTGGGAAATCAGCAGGTTACTAACCACGTATTTCCCACAAAATGTTGTTTTTGTGTTTGTCGTGGGAAATATCTACATGACAAACCATTGTATATGTGTGAACATCTACACGTATATGTTTATGTCTGTTTTGTGACATTCATTGTATCTATTGATGTTTTGTATCTAGATATATTGATGTGTATATGCGTGAACGTGTAACAATATATCAAAAAAAGTAAAAAGAAATGATTATGTCCGTGGGAAATATGTGTGTACTTTCTTACAGATTACCTACCCATTTAATAAATCCGTGGGAAATACGTGTGTAAATTCCCACGGATTTCCCACAGAAAATATCGTTTTTGTATTTTGTCTACTTACACGTTCTCACATTATTTAATATCTCTTCATATGTGTTTGTAGTTTCATATTATATGTGTTTGTCTATTAATGTAACTATTTATTTCAGTATCACAAGTGTATGTGTATGTTTAGAAATAACTTTTTTGTGTAACAAATCATTATATGTGTATGGATATCTACACGCATATGTTCTATATGCTTGTTTATGATCTTCATTGTATCTATAGATGTTTTGTATCTAGGTATATCGACGTGTATATGCGTGAACGTGTAACTATATCAAAAAAGTAAAAGAAAACGATTATGTCCGTAGAAAATATGTGGGTACTTTCCCACAGATTACCTACCAATTTAATTAATCAGTGAGAAATACGTGTGTAAATACCCCACGGATTTCCCACGAAAAATATCATTTTTGTGTTTTGCCTCCACAAAAAATATCATTTTTGTGTTTTGCCTACTTACACATTCTCACATTACTTAATATGTCTTCATATGTGTTTGTAGTTTCATATTATATGTGTTTTTCTATTAATGAAACTATTTATGACAGTATCACAAGTACATGTGTAGGTTCAAGTAGGGGTGAGCATACGACCCGAACGGACCGGACCGACCGAGACCGGACTGGACCGGACCGGACCGACCACATTCGGTCCGGTCCGTGGTCTCGGCTTTTGGGCTAATTCGGTCTTCGGTTCGGTCCGGACCAAAACAAACGAATTTGGCCTTGTTGGACCGGACTGACCGAAGGACCGACCGGACCGAGACCGGATCGACCATATTCGGTCCGGTCTTGGTCTAAGATTTTTGCCGAAATCGGGTCTCGGTCCGGTCCCGTCCGGTCTTGGCTGGTCCCGTCCGGTTTTTGGACCATGCACACCCCTAGGTTCAAGTATAACCTTTTTTTTGTAACAAACCGTTGTATATGTGTGGATATCTATACGTATATGTTACATATCTTAGTTTATGGCCTTCATTGTATATGTAGATGTTTTCAATCTAGGTATATGGATGTGTATATGCATAAAATGTGCAACTATATCAAAAAAGTAAAAGAAAACAATTATATCTGTGGGAAATATGTGGAAACTTTCCTACAGATTACCTACTAATTTGATAAAACCGTGGGAAACACGTGTGTAAATACCTGCGGATTTCCCACAAAAATGCCGTCTTTATGTTTATGCATACTTACACATTCCCACATTACTTATTATGTCTTCATATGAGTTTTTAGTTTCACATTATATGATTTTGTTTATTAATGTAACTATTTACGTGAGTATCATAAGTGTATGTGTAGATTAGGTATAACTTTTTTGTGTATCAAATAAATGCATATGGATAATTATCTACACGAATATGTTTTGTTTGTCCGTCATGACCTTCATTGTATCTTTAGATGTTTTATGTGTAGATATACAAGTATGGGTTTGTGCGTGAACAAGTATGGGTATGTGGGAAATTCGTCGGTAATTTCTCACAGATTACCCACCAATATTAGAAGTATATTTATTTTGGTGGTCTATTAATGGTTTTGTATATACATTTTCACACTTTTTGTATATACATGTTTACATAAAAAGAATATATGCACGCGCTATGCGGCGGGAGTATGTTGTTAACATCTATCATGTGATGTTTTTATACGTTTACAACAATAATTAAATAACATTACCATTTGAAAAATAAGTAAAGTTTTTTAAGATGGTCAAACAATGTATTTTATAAAAAACGGATGTAAGATACAAACATGCTTATAATCACTTGCCCTTTGATTTGTAACTTGATTAAATGGAAACGTTTACTTCTGTAAAAATATAGCTTCACTTTACAAATTTACAAAATTGAGACCTATTTTATAAGAGAATTAACTAAGAGCACTCGGTATCATTTGTATATACACGCCATTCGCTCATTTTCAAACTAATAACATGCCAAACACCATACCTAGGAACACGCCATTAATGAGCCAAAAGGGAATTGAGTTGGTGGACTGGCTCATGCCAAAGGAGAAAAAGGCCAAACTTTTGCTAATTTTTTTATTTTTTTAGTGTATTGTGAGTAAGGAGGTATTTTTAGTGGGGTATTTTGTGGACCCAATAACATGTTATTGGTGTGTTATGAGGGAGAGGTGTTTGAGTTATTGGTGTGTTATTGGGAGGGGATGATGTGACATTAATGTGGTATACCAATAACGTGTTATCGGATCACACCATACCTAATGCTCTAATAAACATTGTAAGATGAAAAAATATAGCCAAATTTCGATTGTACTCCGTATTAGATAGAGTAAATATAGAAAATAGTGAAATGCTTCTTAAACTTTTATTATTTGACAAAGAGCATCTCAATTTATTACGTACTGTAATATATTTGTAAAGGAATCATTTTGACCATTGGATTAACTCACACGGATCCACAACATGTATCATTTAATGGACCAGATGAATAGCAAACAAATACAAACTCATCCCATCTCCTTTTGTACCATATTACTATACACAATAACACAAACACAGTTTATACATGGACAAACACAAAGCTCTCTCTTTCTCAGTTACATTACAACCGACCACCATCAACATTACTTTGGACAACCGTAACCCACCGTACCACGTTCATTCCGCAACCGTTAAACCACCTAGTCTAGGACAACCGTTGAAGCACACAAACGGGAACCTCTCTCTATATATATAAAGATATATTTTGTTTAGATCTAAAGTTTTTATCTTAAGATCCATGTATATTTTTTTTTTATTTTTTTAAGTTTCGTCTCTGCAGATCCAAGGAGTATTTGATTTTTTGTTACATCTAATAATATTGTCTTTTGTTAGATTTAAAAAGCTCTAATTTTGTGTATCCTTTGGTTTTTTTATTTTGGTTACAAGCACTAATTTGGTTTTGTATCTTTGTGAAGATAGGGCGGATAACTACTCATGGCTAAAATGGGAAAAATATAAAGATCAAGAAGAAAAGCAAAGAAAACAAGGTTGTGGCAAAAAGATGAAATAGATTACGCACTTTTTTTTTTTTTTTTTTTTTTTTTTTTTTTTTTTTTTTTTTTTGTGGAGTAGTTTAAGGTCAAAATAGATGTGTTGAATATATTTGTAAGTTTACATGTGTTTTGATGGAATGTAATATTTTAGATTGCGACTACATGTTATTTACAAATGTCATTTTGGGTAATGGATTTGTTTATTTTGGTGATCTATTAATTGTTTTTATTGTTTTAGATATTAGCTTTTGGTATTCACTGGTTCGGAAAATCTATTATAATACAAATACCATGGAATTTAGCCACGTGTTTCCCATGGATTCACAAAATTCTCACAGAATTTTTTTGGGGAAAATTTATTTTTGTGTGGCAAATCTGTGATAAAACCGTCAGAAATTGTAGTGTGAAAATCGTTGAAAAACTGTGGCAAAAAAAACCACGGATATGTGTGAAAATGACTAATAGAAACTGTGAGAAATTTCATGAGAAATCTGTGAGGGAAATTGTAGTGTGAAAATCGTTGAAAATCTGTGGCAAAAAAACCATGGATATGTGTGGAAAATGGCTACTAGAAACCGTGAGAAATATGTGGGAAATTAAACACACAGATTATCCATAATGATATTTGTTGGAAGTAGTCAACGCCTCGTGGGAAAATCAGTGGGAAAATATTTACCCACAAGGTTTTTACAAACGGAATAATTCCATGTGAAATCCGTGTAAAATAGTCTTTTTCCATGAGATTTCCCATTGATTTTACCGTGGGAAAAACCTATTTGTGTAGTATTGCTTGATTGTTGGTTCTTGATTTTCAGGTAAAATTAGGGTTTTGTGAATATTGGGGTTTCTTGATCTGGTCGTCATTTGGTGTTTCTTGGTACTAGATCTGGTTAATTGTTCGTTGAATCTTGTTCTTAAGGTATTAGTTACTCAGATATAAAATTAGGGTTTTATCTTGAAACCCTAATTTTTCTGATTTTGAGGTTTTTGTTAGTGCTGGTTCTTGGAAGGTTTGAGATCAATTTTGGGTTCTTACTTCTCATCCTGACTAAGTGAATCAAGAAGAGGGGTGATATTTGTCTTCAGTTGTTGTTTAGTTGATTTGAAACACCTCTCATGCTTTTTTATTTTTCTGTCTTTATTTTCCAGCATTAGATTGTTGGAGGATAGGTTAGGTCACTATTGAGAAGTTGTTGTCACACCCCCAAATTACCTGTTTTACAGCAGAATGGAATTCCTGGGGGTTGACTGTCATAGCACCACAGTTACAGTTATATTGAACGACCTAAAGTGTCGTTTAAAAACACATCATTTGTTATTTATTTAAAGCATTCAGAGTTACAAAGATAGGTCCCAAAAGTAGATAACGTTTGCGGAAATATGTTTATTATAAGCCAAACGATGTTTTAAAAGTGCCATAATTTACGAGTGAGACGCGTCGTCACCGCGACTCTATGAAAGGTCCTTATGCGTGCCATGATGTAAATGCCTTAGTTACCTGAAAATACATTGTTAAAACGGTCAACAATAATGTTGGTGAGAAATCATAGGTTTATGAAAAATGTTTTATACGACTACACAAGTATAGACCATGTATGCCAAATATGTAACATAAAAATATTACAATTGCTATAAGCACATGACACCGAAGCTAGACTGTTCATGATGTTCGCCCCAACAGAGTGTTTGCCAAACAACTCAAATAATGATATTAAATGAAAGGCATCCGTTTGACCAGTTGGGACCACCAACCCGGATGGAGGAGTCACCCTTAATAGATCTATCCAATCACCCTCGCTTCTTCCGAAATTAACGGTTCATGATTATGAAATGGGGATATTCAATTGGCAATGAGGTAACTTAAGCAATGCAATGACTTTGATATACTTGGTATCGTAATAAAAATGATGTGCAATGTATTCTGCCCCGTAGGTTTGAAAATAAGTATAAACATGTACAACTGGGCTATGAAAACTCACTTGTTACAATGATGTGATGGCAAAAGTGAGTACACTGAAATGCAGCGCAAATCTCTAACTGCGACCTATTATGAATGATATGATCTATAATAAGTTATGATGTAATGTTATGCATGCAACTCATATGATATCTATACCACTTGTGTATTTTTGAAAATAAAGTTTATCGTCGAAAAATAAGTTTATGACGTATTGTCAAGTTATAAATTACTTTACAAGTATTTACGTTGAAATGATATCCTACGATAGTCATTTAGTGATTTATTAAGAAATTATAGTTTTTCGTCGCAAAACGATATAATTTGACAATTCATGAAAGTGACTAAATGGCTTCGAAAAGCTAGTTGTAAAATAGTTAATATCGAGTGTTAGGAAACAAACTCAACGGTTTTGGAAAGCTTGTAACATTATCTCAAAGTCTTAGCTTTTAAATTTTTATCATAGAGGTCTCGATCATGGAGAAAAATATAGGTGAAGTAGGGTACTTGAACTAAAAATATTGTTTAAGGTTAGTTTTCGGCAAAGTTTGAGTGACCACATTTTATTCATTACAACTCCGTTTGACAAACGGTTGAACATTTTGGAAAATAGGCTAGGTGAACTCACTTTTACTATAAGACATCGTTTTCTAAAAAGTATTCTATCGATGTGATAAACGACTCCGAACATGGTCACTAGCGACAACTAGTTTGGCTAATTGAAAATATATATGTAAGTGTTTTATACTTGTGAATAATAGTTACGACAACCTTATTTAAACGCGTGTAATTTAGTCGTTATAAGTCCGTTTTCTACGTTTTATATATCCTTAGCTTCGTGTTAAAGTATACTAATATATTTTTGATAAATCGACTCATTTTGATAACGCTTAAAACTCATTTTTGACCCTTAAAAATTCTGGACAGCATGCAGTTTTCCGGAAAATATAGTTTTCGTCGTTAAACTTGAAAATAGCATAACTTCTTCGTTATAAATCCGTTTTAACCCGTTCAAGCGACCACGGTTTCGTTTTAAAGTATATTTTCTGAAAATCTAGCCCAAAATAATTTATAAACTGTCGAAATTTCCAGATTTCACAAAAATGATCAGACCTCATTTTAATGTTGTCGAAAGTGATTTCTCTTGTATAATACTTATTCTAACCACTTCAAATCAACACCAAATCTATTCTAAACCTACCATACACCTTCTTAGGGTGTCATGGGTTCCTAAACATCATCAAAAATGATATGTTTCAAGAGATTAATTATAAGATGATATATACTAATTATAAGTACTAAAAACAATAAAAGTGGTATAGATACACATATAACTTGCATGTTTTCTTTCAAGCATGATAAAAATAACTTAAGTATGAATATGAAAGATTAATAATGATCATGAAATGCTTACTAGTATGATGATGAGGTTTACGGAACAAAGTTTTCCTAAATACTCTAGGTTTTTATTGCAAAACCCTTAAAAGAAAGTATACTAGAGTTTATAAATAACTTGTTCTTGAAAAATCTTGAGTTTCTTCCCCTTTTTCTTCCTTGGCCGGTTCTAAGAGATGAGAATGGAGAGGTTTTTTTTTTTTTCTTTTTTCACCTTAGTTTATGAGTTTGTATGTGTTAAGTTAGAATATAGTATTAAGTATAATACATGGCAAGTCTAGGAAGTGTGTGTAAGTCTAAGTAAAATATTTTTACATGAAAACCTTGTGAGTCACTAGGGGAGGTCGGCAAGGTTAAAAAGGGAAATAGGGGGTAAATTTTGTATGACAAAAATATTAAAGTGTAAGTATATTAGGTAATTTGTATCTATAATTAAGTATTTAGGGTGGCGTTAGCTAAAAATAAATTTTAACGGAGTAAAATAAAATATATCGAAGTCATAAAAATTATGAAAATACAAATTTTACAAAAATTGAGTGAAATAATAATTATCGAGTAGTATTTACGAAAACCGTCGTAAATATATATATATATATAACAATTTATATACAAAATAAATTTAAAACATCGGGTAAACTAATAATATAATTTTTATAGTCTTAAAAAGAGTATAAAAATATATCAGAATAATTTTTGGAAGTGTCGGATCAAATTTTCAAAATAAATGATTACGCGATAGCGTTTATTTAATAGGAAATTATACGTAAATGAAAAATGCAAACCATGCATGAACTAATATGATGATGATGTTACTAATGATATGTAGACTAAATCTAGTCTATATGAAATGTCCTCAATGATTTTTCATGAATTCGTAGCTAAACCCTTACGGTTACGCGAATTTGAAACTCGTAAACCTAGTTTACGAAAAATGATGAATAGTGAATCATGAATAGTGATTTTTTTCCAGTAATGAATAGTGTTTCGTGAATAGTAAAATTTTGAAATATGTTCTCAGAATATCAAATCGACCTCGAAAACGATGAATAGTAAAATGATGAATAGTAACAGATGAATAGTAATTTGAGAAATGTCCTGAAATTACGAGTTGTCACAGTTGTTGTGGTAGTGAATTGGTGAATTATTTGTGTTTGAAGGTGTTTAGATATACTACTTGACCCTGCTTTACAAATTTAACTGGTTATCTAATATTATACCTTTAACGTGGTGATTATACTTGACCTACTTCCTTGAGAAGCAATGAATCATATTCTTTTCAACGCTAGTATAATATCAGTACCTCTTTGTAACTGGGTCTAATTGTTGTCCATCAGGTGGTTATTTGTCAGACTTTTTTTTTTTTTTTTTTTTTTTTTTAATGGTAATTGAAATAGAAACTAGAAAGGAGCTAGACGAAGTTACAAGGGGTGGATAGAGCATTGCAAGGGTGATCAAAGTTTTAAACCACTCTATCCAATTCAAAAAAGGTTTCTTACATCGACCAACAATCCAACTGAAATATAAGATCTTGTTGTCGTTGAAAAGAAGATCCTTTGATGCTTCCTTCAGTGAGAATACAACATTGTTTCTAAAACGCCATAAAGACCAAATTGTAGTTTTTATCACCGCATCGAAGAATCTTGCAAATTTTGCTTCAAGGGGTGAGTGGTCTGCCAATTGAATGACATCTTGGAGACTTTGAAATGTGGTGTTCGGTATTTGTCAGATTCTTTATGTTTTTGTTTGTCCAGTCGTTTTTCTTTTGTCCATTTATTTGTTATTTGTTTGTCTATGGTTGGGGTTCTAGTAGTAGTGGTGATAGTAATGAGGTTCTGATCAACAATTTGGATGCTGGTAATCTTCTGTTTCTTCATGCTAATGAAAATTCTAGCTTGTCTATTGTTAATTTCAAATTAAATGGTTCTAAGAATTACAAAATGTGGGCTAGCGCTGACTATTGCTTTAAAAGGAAAAAATAAAATGGGGTTTATTAATAGAACATGTGTTAAACATGGGACGGTTCACTTTGATTCTCTAAGCTAGTCCAAAGGAAGATTTAAGATCATTTGAGGACAAAAGATCTTTTACATACCAAGGGATCAATCTCCACCCTCCATTTTTATTAGATCCAATGGATGGGATTAATCCCAACAATTAAAAAAACCCAATTTCATCTTTTTTTTTCAAATATAAATATATTTCAAACTGTTAATCGTTAAGCGAAAAAAAATATACCATTACGACGAGCATTTAATTATCTTTCTGTAGATAGGCACTTTGATATACTTTCGACATTTTTTTTTTTTTTTTTTTTTTTTTTTTTTTTTGTGTTTTTCACGTTTTTTTCATTTTTTTACGTTACTGAAATTTGCATGAAAGAATCATATATGATTTAACACTAATTTGAATACCACATGTGATATTAATGTTAAATCATATATGATATGTATATCATATGTGATTTATCATATATGATTTAACACTAGTATCACATATGATATTACATATCATATTTGATTTAACACTAATATTACATGTGATCTTCAAATTAGTGTTAAATCATATATGATATTTCATGCAAATTTCAGTTTCGAAGAAAAACAAAAACAAAAAGACGAAAAAACGTGAAAAAAACGATTTTTTTTATTTTCTCGAAAGTATATCAAAGTGCCCGTCTATAGAAAGATAATTAAATGCTCGTCGCGATGGTGTAATTATTTTTGCTTAACGATTAACGGTTTAAGAGATATTTAAATTATAAAAAATATGTGAAATAATAAAATGCTTTTAATCTCAGCCATTGATTTCTTTTTAGATGGATGGTGGAGATGAGTCCCTTGATATGTAAGAAAAATTTAATATGTAAAATAACTCACATAAAAAAAAGCAAACACAAAAGTTGTTGATTTGCCCGGCTTGGTCCACTTTTATTTATCTATACTACATTAAAGGGAAAAATGGTCAAACTTGAAAAGTGAAAAAGTGAAATTTCAGTCAAACCGAATATTATTTTTGGAAACAATTGAATCTTAATATACACGGCTGGCAACTTCAAATAAACCAGCACAAACCCTAAAATGGGTTACTCTTCACTGCTCTCCTTTTTATTCTTTCTCTCTAAAACCGGCGGCAGCCGCCATACCTATTCTCCATCTTTCTCTCTCTCTCTCAAGAAACAAAACACACATAAACCTCTTCTTTGTTGCCACTGAAATTGCCGCCATTGTAACCAACACTCTCGGTTGTTACGGTGAGCTAGGTGGTTTCAGTAGGTGGCTTTGTTGTTGGTTTTGATTCGTTTGTTTCTGGCTTACGTTCAGATCTAGCCGATTTGTTGGGTTATACAAGTTTTTCGCTTGATTGCTAAGAATTAAAGGATGGTGTTATAGATTATGTCTATTACGCTGGTTTCGAGGGTGTTTGGATTTGTTGGCTATTTGTGGTTTGGAGGATTTTTGGATATAAGATTATTTGTTAGTTGTTGATTGTTTCCACTGTGTTGGTGGTTGTTTGTGAGATGAAGGTGGTTGCCAGAATATATGTTTTTAAAAGGAGGCATGTTTGTGAGATGAAGGTGGTTGCCAGAATATTTGTTGGAGAAGATGATGGTTGCCGGAATATTTGTCGGAGGAGATTCCGAAATACTTGTCGGAGAAGACGGTGGATGCCGGAATACTCGCCCAAGAAGATGATGACATGGCTAGGCAAAATTAAAATAAATAAAATGCCAAATAAGGTCTCCATATTTTTAGTCTTCTGCTATCCAAGGTATGCAACAGATGGATGGTATATCTTACTGAGTATGATTGGATCTTAGTTTGTTTCACATGGGCATATGTTGTACTCTTGGTCCTACTGAGTTATAGATTGAACATTGGGGATTGTATGCTGAAGATTTCATCTCTGCACATGGAGGTGTCTAGCTTTGGGCCACAATGTTTTATGTTTCTTTATGTTCAGTTTTCTTAATACATTGTGACAGGTTTATTAGTTTGATTTTAGGATTCTATATTGATATGTTTTGTTGTGTTTTCTTGGGTCCTATCCTCCTTTTAATTATCTTAATTATTTGAGGTGGGGGCCTTGTATTGTTTGGTTTTTTTCCTTCAGGGTTTCGTTATAATATGTTGCCTTTCTAAAAAAAAAGGTCTCCATATTTTTGATAATATAACAAATTTGAAAGTTTCGCATATTAGATTGGTAATTAAAACTTTTTTTTTTACTAACTCGGGGAATTTGTGAAAGTTCGTTTTTATTTAGTGGATTTAACCCTTTCAACAAAGCCAAATATCTTATGAGGCTAGATCTATAGTTATTTTTTATTTTAATATCTACGAAGCAATGATGATCAAAATTTAACATGAATGCGTTGATCTTATTATTTGGAGAGGAAAACTTGAATCGTGGCGAGATTAAATTCTTTCCAATGCAACTTTCTTTTTTGCAGCTAAGACACATTAATTTGAGCCCATATATTTAAACATATTTTTTAAGTTGAACTTTTACTTTGAAAATCCATCGACTGAAATAATTTTAATCTATCAACTGAAATGATTTGAATTGTTGTTGTTTGAGATTTTGTAAATATTCAGAATTTTGGAAATGTCAATTTTTTTTTCATACCTAAAATGTCATTGCCAAATATCAATTTTTTTAAGCATTCATAATCTATCTATATCTATATACTACATAAATCTATATATCTATACTATCTAAAAAGGAAAAATGGTCAAAGTGAAAAGTGAAAAGTCAATAAAAGTGAAATGTGGAAAATATTAAAAAGGAAATGTTGAAATAATTAATTATAAACAATTTCAACTATTAATACACATATGTTTCAAAAGGAAACTATTAATACACATCGAAAACCGGTTTGACCCAGGACGCTTCAAACCCGGCGGGTTGACCCGGTTTAATTTGACCCGTTTTTTCGACCCAATTCGTCGGGTTGACCCGGTTTATATTGATCCGTTTTTTGACCGGAACGGTTCAACCGGTTGAACCTCCTGGGTCGAACCGGGTTTCAGAATATTATGTTTAATCCCCAATTCCTCAAACTTTTATTATTTTTTGTTTATAACCCATAAAATTTTTTTATCACTAAAACTATTTGCCGCTATAAAATGCCGTTGCTATGCACGGGTACTCGTCTAGTACTACATAAAATGTAAAAATGGTCAACCATTGAAAGTGGAAAACTTAATTCGGTCAAGCTTGAAAGTGAACAAAAATGACAGAAATTTGCGTTTGGAAAGTACTAAATGCATAAAGAAGAATGTGTAACACCTTCCCTATTGCTGGAAATTGGTGCAATGTTTGGAAAGTAATCAATGCAAACGTATGGAAAGCATTCATCAATGCAAAGGAGAATAAAGTTGACGTAGCCTATGTTAGGAAACGATTGACAATTTTAAATGTTGATGGAATGTTTTAAAAGAGAATAAAGTATTCAATTCAATACAAACGTTTGGAATGTTGTTGGACATTGCTGGAATGTTGTAAAGGAGAATAAACGTTTTAAACACATATATTTCAATGCGGGAAAAGGGAAATTTCAAATTGAACATTGCCTATTGTTATTGCCTATATAAACACAATGTATTTTCATAGCCAATCAATCAGTCAAAGAGTTCCGTCAAGCAAGAATCTATATCTCAAATGTCGTGTGTCAAGAAGTTTTACGCGACGAGTAACGTGTGTTGTTAGTTAATATTTTTAAGTTTCATTAAATATTTTTATATGTCGTTTGATACATGTTAAGAATTTTTGCTAGAGTTGAATTATCTCATGTTACAACCGTTTGTAATTACATTGTGATCTTTTCACGTTCTATTTTGAACGTTATACGAAACACTTACCACAATATCGCATATCGTTAATTGTCTGCCGCTAGAAACCGATGCCGCTAGGCACGGATACTCGTCTAGTCTATAAAACGGCTGTAAAGATACAAGCTAACGGTAACCGGACAACATTGGATAGATTCACACCCTTTTTTACCTCAATCAATGATTGAATGACTTCATGAGAAACCACTTAGAAAATGTTTTGGTCAACCAGTTATTATTTTGTTTGATATAAGTTTGGGCAGTGAACATTGTTGTGCATGTACTTGTATTAGCTTTTTCTTTGGATAGCGATGGACATATTTTGTAGTCGACCAATGTTATGTTTTGTTATATTTATAGTGAACAAGGTAATTTTGTTATAACATTTGACTCTATTAAACATGTTAGCCGGCTAAGACTATCTTCACTCGGTTTAGGTGGTCCTTTTGTCACCTATTTGAAATTTATTAACTAAATGGCCAAATCTCACTAATTGATAACTGTAGAGAACATTTTGCGATTGGAGTCAAATTACATCATTATCTAAAGAGAATTATAATAATCGGGTTCATCATTTTTCGTACTTTTAAGTTTTAACTATACAAAAATACAAGCCTTTAGCCTACACATTACATTTTCAAATACTTGTCACGTCCTTCTCATGCATGTATCTTCATCAACCTTCATCTTCTTCAAATTTTTTCAAACAAACAACAGGTCAAAATAACGATTAAAAAACTAGCTAGCAAACGCTATAATAACATTATATGAACCATAATCAAACCCGTTCACAGAACTGAATAAATAGGGTTATATATAACATCACCCCACGCGAACCATTGTTTTGTGAGGTCAACTTTGATTTGAAATAAGTGTAGCTGAGTATTTTGCTGTTCAAATGGTATGTATCTTGGATTCAGTTTCTTAGTGTTTGCATGAAGTTGTTAGGGACGGTTATGTTTCTTCATAACTTCTAATGTTGGTCTGTCTCTACTTTGTTTCCATTATTTCTGCTCCATGCATGCCTTGATCTCTTTGTTTGTTGCATCTTAGTTTCTAGAAGTTTTATATGCAAGAAATTCCCAAGAAAGTTGGTAAACCAGCAAGAAATTTCCATGAAGTATGCACAAAATTTCTGCATAATGATAAGTAGTGTAAATTCAATAGCTATATATATTCGCCATTTTTGTCTCTGGATTTTTTCAAACCTCCAATTCTCTCTTCACCTCCTCAGCTTCTCTCTCATTATCACATCAACCCGGACACCTTCTTCAGTTCTCATCCTTGATCACATGTGAGTCCTGTTGGGGAGAAAGGTCGTCTAACAGTCAAAGCTTAATCTAGTCATGGCGAATCATTGTGCAACAACACCTCTTAACCCTTACCAACAGGAACAGACTATTGTTTATTCCAACATAGGCCTTGGCGGTAATAACTTTAGCTTCATTTCTTGTATGTCGTCATAATAAAATATTTCGGAAAGCCAAACATGAAATTTCTTATTCTTTGGTCGGAACGAGCTTTATATAAAATTATGAACAGAATTGTGTTTGTCGTTAATTAATTCCATTACTAATTTTAGCTTTTCAAATTATGTTGTGTTTATTTAAGTTTTTACAGAAGCAAAAGGTTTTCTAAGTTCTTTTTAATGGAAACAAAAAAAGAAGGTAAAAAAATAGAGTTTCAGCGACTCCACGTGGTTGCTAAAAGTCCATTGTGTATTTGACCAAAACCTTTAACGTCTACTTATAGCGACCACATCTAGTCGTTATAAGTTTTGGTCAAAGACGGGCCAAGTAAGTGAGTTTTTTGTCGTTTAGTGGACCTATGATGACGACATCCGTCGTCGCTAAAGGTCCCCGTCCCAAGAAGTCCAAATTGTAGTGATTACTTTTAGGAGATTTTACATATTAACTTAAATATATAAATCTATAAGAGCAAGGGGTATCATGAGTTACTCACTTCTCTTCATTTGGGCCTCACGTGTGCCACATCAACTCTACATCACTCCAACACACTCACTTAAAAATACCCCCCCAATCACAACTTACTCACTTCTCTTCATTTGGCCCCACCCACCCTCTTTCTCACAATACTAATATTTTTTGATTTTGAATTTGTTTTGTCTTTTACCGTTTCGTTGTAACGGCGAATGGGAAAGTGGTGAGAGGCCATGGTGTCGTGGAGAAGGGTGAAAAAAGTGGCGAAGAGCCACATAGGATTCGGCGAGGAACGAATCCTCCCACACCCCTTGCTCTAAGTATATATTAAGTCGATAGTTTGAGAATAAATGGGCCCGGTGTAGATGAAAGTTTAATCATTTCGCGTATTATACAATCAAGGACCTATATATACTTGAAAACTTAAGGAAAAGAAAAAAAACTTTCTCAAGATATATTGATATATAGACTGTGTTTGAAAGAAAATAGATTGTGTACCTGTTGAGAAGGATTAAGTGGTGGAGTTGCTCAATTTAAGGAGGATTTGTAGCATGCTTAAGTATCGATCCGGAGTAAGGACCAGGTATCATACCTAGTAAACAACATGATTATTTCATGTGGTTTAGCCGATTTTTTTTTATCAAGCTCGTGCATAGCTATATGAGCAAGACTATCTTATTAAGTTAGTTTCCTTTCATGATAACATATGAGATTCGATTTATAGATGTTGAATTATGTTCACTTCTGTTTACAGATCGGGACTTGAGCCTGCAATTCTAGTTTTTCTCCCACTTTCGTCCGTGGGTTGCATTAATGCATACAAACTTTTTTTTTTCATTTAACTTCAAAATATTCGTAGATGTACTCATTGTTTTGAACGTGACATATATTGTGATAGTTCACTTACTTTTGTGCAATATTAGAAATTAAATTGCAGGTCTTTTAGTGCAGCTAACTGGTTCGGGCCTTCGGGGCCATTGTTTCTTTCTATATTAAACATTAATCAAGTGTTAATATTATTTAAGAATTTATCAAACATTTCACATGAAAGGTATTTAAAGGGGCTTGAGTATAGATACAACTATACAAGCAACCGAAACCATATTAAGCCTTAAACTATCATCATACTAGTCATATAACCAATTTAAACAGTAGATGCAAAATATAAAATAGTAAGATTCAGAGTATATATGTAATTAATCTAGCTACTTGCCAATAATCATTCTGATTTCCATCATTCCCATGAAACTAGAATTGGCTATGCAAGCTTGGATGTCTCCATCACTTAAACTGAAGCCAAGTTACCTTTGTAGTCATCATACTTGATATGAAAATATTTCTAGTTCGATGTATTTTTGTTGAAAGTATGTTTTATTTTCATTCTTATGGCTCATTATAAGTGGACGGGCTAACCTTGCCACTTTTACTAATAGTTTGGTATGTTTGGCTTTGTTTATCAGGTTTGATAAAGTTCAGGGGTTGGAGTGAAAGATGGTTGTATATATGCTATATCCCAGCTCTAGGGTTTCATTATCTCATCTCATTCTCATTCATATTCTCAATTTTCTCTCTCTCTCAAATACAACCTATTGTTAGAAATTGTTTCTTTAATTATCATGATCATTCATATAGTCTTAGGTATGGTATTCTGAGTATTGTAGTGAGGTGGTTTTTATATTTACAATCACATCCGTTTGGGGATTGATCTTTCTTTTGTATGTTGTATATAGCATCCATGTGGAGTTTATACATCTGATTTTATAAAGTAATAAAAGAAGCACATTAGGAAGTTGGTTGATTGCAAATATGGTTGTTATAGTGTTGATATGATAATTTTTACATGGTATCAGAGCTAGCAATCATCTTGATTGTGGTTCTTGATTTTCTGGCAAAATTAGGATTTCGTGAATATTGGGGTTTCTTGATCTGGTTTTCATTTGGTGTTTCTTGGTACTAGATTTGGCTGATTGTTCGTTGAATCTTGTTCTTAAGGTATTAATTGCTCGGATTTATAAAATTAGGGTTTGTATCTTGAAACCCTAATTTTTCTGATTTGGAGGTTTTTGTTAGTGTTAGTTCTTGGAAGGTTTGAGATCAATCTTGGGTTCTTACTTCTCTTCTTGACTAAGTAAATCAAGCAGAGGGGTGATATTGTCTTCCGCTATTGTTAGGTTGATCTGTAACACCTCTCATGCTTGTTTATTTTTCTGTCTTTATTTTTCAGCATTAGATTGCTGGAGCATAGGTTAGGTCACTATTGAGAAGTTGTTGTTGTTGTGAATTGGTGGATTATTTGTGTTTGAAGGTGTTTGGATATGCTACTTGACCCTGCATTGCAAATTTATCTGGTTTATTATACCTTTAAGGCGGTGATTATACTTGACATACTTCCTTGAGAAACAATGAATCATGTCCTTGTTCATCACTGGTATAATATCAGTACCTCTTTGTAACTGGGTCTAGTTGTTGTCCATCAGGTGGTTATTTGTCAGATTTTTATTTTTAATTTAATTTTATTTTTTTTGAACGGCAATTGAAATAGAAACTAGTAAGGAGCTAGACGAAGTTACAAGGGGTGGATAGAGCATTACAAGGGTGATTAAACCACTCTATCCAATTCAAAAAAAGGTTTCTTACATCGACTAACAATCCAATTAAAAGATAAGATCTTGATGTCGTTGATAAGAAGATCCTTTGATGGTCTCTTCAGTAAGAATACAACATTGTTTCTAAAACGCCATAAGGACAAAATCATAGTTTGTATCACTGCATCGAAGAATCTTTCAAATTTTGCTTCAAGGGGTGAGTGGTATGCCAATTGAAATACATCTTGGAGACTTTGAAATGTGGTGCTCGGTATTTGTCAGATTCGTTATGTTCTTGTTTGTCCGGCTGTTTTTCTTTTGTCCATTTATTTGTTATTTGTTTGTCTATGGTTGGAGTTAGTGGTGGTAGTAATGAGGTTCTGATCAACAATTTGGATGTTGATAATCCTATGTTTCTTCATGCTAGTGATAATTCTAGCTTGTCTATTGTTAATTTCAAATTAAATGGTTCTATGAATTACAAAATGTGGGTTAGTGCTACGACTATTGCTTTAAAAGGAAACAATAAAATAGGGTTTATAAATGGAACATGTGTTAAACATGAAACTACTCACTTTAATTCAAAGTAAACTGTTGAGCTCTCTAATTTGGTGAGATGACAGTTCACTTTGATTCTGTAAGTTACTCCAAAGAAAAACAAACACAAAAGTTGCTGGTTTGGCCGGCTTGGTCCACTTTTATTTATATATAAAACGGTTGTAAAGATACAAGCTAACGGTAACCAGACAATTTTGGATAGATTCACGCCCTTTTTGACCTCAATCAATGATTGAAGAGACTTGGAAAGTGTTTTGGTCAACTAGTTATTATTTTGTTTGATATAAGTTTGTGCAGTGAACATTGTTGTCCACTAGTATTAGCTTTTTCTTTGGATTGGGATATGATGGACATACTTTTATTCTGCGTCATAATAGCGTGTCCACATTTTTTATTCGATTGCTTTAGTTAGAAAATTACAAGCCTTTTGCCCACACGTTACAGTTTCAAATACTTGTCACGTCCTCATGCATCTATCTTCATCAACTTTCATCTTCTTCAAATTTATTCAAATAACCAACAGATCAAAATAACGATTAAAAAACTAGCTAGTAAACACTATCACAACATTATATGAACCATAATCAAACCCGCACACAAAACTGAATAAATAGGGTTATATATAACATCATCCCACGCGAACCATTGTTCTGTGAGGTCAACTTTGTTTTGAAATATGTGTAATTGAGTATTTTGCAGTTCAAATGGTATTTATCTTGGATTCAGTTTCTTACTGTTTGCATGAAGTTGTTAGGACGGTTATGTTTCTTCTTAACTTCTAATGTTGGTCTGTCTCTACTTTGTTTCCGTTAATTAGTTCTGCTCCATGCATGCCTTGATCTCTTTGTTTGTTGTATCTTAGTTTCTAGAAGTTTTATATGCAAGAAATTCCCAAGAAAGTCGGTATACCGGCAAGAAATTCCCAAGAAGTATGCACGAAATTTCTGAGAAATGTATTTGCATGGAATGATAAGAAGTGTGTAAATTCGATAACTATATATTCGCCATCTTTGCCTCTGGATTTTCTCAAACATCCATTCCCCTCTTCACCTAGCTCCTCGGTTTCTCTATCATAACCCGAACACCTTCTCCAATTTATTCTTCGATTACATGTCGGGAGTAAATGGTCTACAACAGTCAAAGCTTCATCTAGTTATGGCGAATCATTGAGCAACAACAATATTTAACCCTTATCAACAGGAACAAACTATTGTTCATACCAACATAGGTCTTGGCGGTAATGTTTAGCTTTGTTTTAATTTTCATTTCTTGTTTGTCGTAATTAATATAGTATATATAGAGACTATAGAGAACCCCTTTTCATTCATTTGGAAAACCAAAACATGAAATCTCTTATTATTTTGTGGAACGAGCTTTAAGGTCTTATGCAAATTATATATGAACAGGATAATAAGTATTATTAATTCCATCAGTAATTTCGTTTTTCATAATAAGTTGTGTTTCTTTAAGTTTTTTTTTTAGAGAGAAGTAGATGAGAAAAAAACAAAGAGTGTACCCAAGTTTATTTTATATATAAGAAACAAAGAGATCGAAGAAGGGTAGAAGAGATTGAGTTATCGATTTATTTTGGGTTAAAGCAAAACTGAGAAGAAAGAAAAGTAAGATATAATCGATAGGGTGAAGCGGGGCCGTGTTTTAGTCATTAGAGGCGTTTGGCGAAAAATATTTACGTGAAAAGCGGCATCTTTCAAGTTCTTTCATGCAAATCTTGGTAATAAAAATTTGGCAGTCTTTGCTCCAAAATACCATTTTCACTAGATGCCATTGCTAATACATGTAACCAAAGCCGAAACTATAAATAGTTCATGGTTTCCCGGTAGAACTTATTTGGTCAACTAATTAACTGCAAATGAATATGGCTTTCCTCCGGAAAGAACCTCTTATTTCAAAATAAGAGAAGCTTTTATTCAAGAAAGTGTATATAATATTGTTAGACGTGTGTTATTCAGATTTTAGGGCCTTTTAAAATTTGGGGCCATGAGCGATCACCCATTTCACCCGTCCTCATAGACGGCAATGGGTGATAGCCTGATGGGTTATATAAATGCATGATTAATATTACTTTTACTGAGTATTTTTCTAAGTAACTTATATTAAAAGTAAGTATATTTGAAGTCAATAGTTGAAATGAAAGTTTAACCATTTCACGTATTTTACAATCGAGGACCCATATATACTCAAAAGTTAAGAGAAAACCTTTTTCAAGTTGTATTGATATTTAGGCTATGTTTGAAAGAAGCTAGATTGTGTACCTGTTGAGAAGGATTAAATGGTGGAGTTGTTCAAATAAAAGAGGATCTAGCATGCTCAAACATCCATATCGGGATTAATTAAGGACCGGGTAATGATGCCTAGTAAACAACATGATTTCACGTGGGTTATCCGATATTTTTTTTATCAACCTAGTCCGCAGCAATACCAGTAAGACTATCTTATTAACTTAGTTTCTGTTTATAATAACATATGAGATTTTTATTTATAGATGTTGAATTATGATTCAATTATGTTTACAGATCGGGACTGGAGCTTGCAACTCTTTTTATTATGTTCCCACGTTTAGTCCATGGGTTGCGTTGATGAATGCAAATTTATGTCATTTAACTTCAATGTATTGAGTAAAAGCTAAATATGCTTAATGTACTTCCGATGAGATCTAATTATGCTTCATCTACTTTTAATATTGTCATTATGCTTCCTCTACTTCCCACCAGACCTCATTATACATACCCGGGGTCCACCCTTTTGAATGAAAAGACTCAAATACCCTTGTCTTCTTCCCTATCCATTGGTACCATTTTCACTTGCCAACTCTTCACCATTTCCGACCGCCAAAACGACCACCACCACCACTTTTAGTCGACCACCACTTATCACCACCACACCCACGTTGTTTTTATAATGACTAACGAAATTCGCGTTGTTAAACTCACGTTAAATTCATTTGCAAACCCCGTTTTTAAATTCACAAACCAACGCAATTCATGAACGAAATTTACGTTTGCAAAATCATGTTGTTATATTCATGAGTGATTAAAACTGAAGTACAGTGAATTTTGCAAACGTGAATATGATACACTCACCATTTTGATGATGAAAAATGAAGTACAGTGTTACACTAAAATGGATATATTGATCTACGGGAAGAGAACGAACGAAATCCGTGTTTGCAAACCCACTTTGTTAACTTCATTTTTCACGTTTGCAAAAGCACACTTCACCATTTTTCACATGGAATTTTTCAAACCCACAAGTTATATTCAAGAAAGAAATTCAATTGCAAACCCACGAGTTATGTTATTTGTAAATTTCGCATGGAATTTTGTGGTTTTATTTTAAAATCTGGAAATATGTATAGAAAGAAGATGATTATGTGTAAAATGACCAAATAACCCTTAATATACAATTCCTAACGTGTATAATGACAATATTGAGAGTAGATGAAGCATAATGAGATCTGATGGAAAGTACATTAAGCATATTTAGCTTTTACCCTCAATGTATTTGTAGATGTTGTATTCTCATATATTGTTTTGAGCGCTTGACATATATTTATGTGATAATTAAGCTGCTACTGCATGTACAATATTGATAATTAACTTGCAGTTGTTTATAGTGCAGCTAACTGGTTCAAGGCCATTGTTTCTTTCTATATTGAACATTGATCATGTACGTGTTAACATTATTTAAGAATTTATCAAATGTTTCACATGAAAGGTCTTCAAAGGGACTTGAGTATAGATACAACTATACAAGCAACCGAAACCGTATTAAATCTGAAACTTTCGTTTCAACATGAGATGCAAAATAGAAAATAGTAAAATACGGAGTACGTACAAGACAAATCCTTGAATCAAAGTACAATACTTCATTGGAAATAACACTCGAGAAATGGAATATATGTCATTAATCATGCTAATAATCATTCTGATTGCCATCATTCCCATGTAACTTGAATTGGCTATGCAAGCTTGGATGTCTCTCCATCACTTGAAATTGGAACCAAGTTACCTAGCTTTGTAGTCATCATACTTGATACGAAAGTATTTCTGGTTCAATGTATTTAATCTATCCATCACTTTATCTCCCACAAGTATGCAATTCAATAACAAGGGTATTGGAAACTTGATGGTATCACCCATGCAGTTTACTTTAATCATCTTGGCCTCCATAGGTTTTGCTGCCAAGTTTTCATCCTATAAAACATTAGAAAACAAAAATTGTAGCTAAAAGAATCTTTTATGGGTTGTTTAAGATTCACTACAACAATCGGATGGACGGGCGAGGAGAAAGTCCCCGGCGAAAGTCGCAAAACGACAAAATTGAATCTGACGTGGCACATGAATTCGCTGACTTGTTATGAAAATTTCAACGCAGACTTTCCGCGGGGACATGTCCCCGGCGAAAGTAAGTTTGATTTTTATTAAACTTTGACCGGATAGTCAAATTCAACACAAATTTTCTCCGGGGACGTGTCCCCGCCAAAAGTATTTTCAACTTTTATCAAAATTTGACCAAAGTCAAAAGCATGTTAATTGTTCGCGGGAAAATTCCCGCCAAACCTTTTGCCGGGGACATGTCCCCGGCAAAAACCTTATCCAGAAAAATTACACTTTATATATCACACAAAGAAAATCTGAGATCTTATCCCACCAAAATCTACCATATCTTATCCTCAAAACCACAACCTCACAACCTCTTATCTGCACACAAATTTCAAAACCTGAGATGGAGCAATTTAATCCTTTTATGTGTTCTTGTGGAGCAGGAAATATAAAATTAAGAACATCACATAGAGATTATTCATCTGGACGATAATATTATTCATGTCCTCTATCAAAGGTGAACAATCATACATTTACTATTTATGTAAATATACAAATAATTGGGTTGTAATATCTTATAATTTTCTTCTTATGTAACAGCCCAGAAAAGATAATGGGTGCGGATATTTTATGTGGAATGATGCATTTGACGAGTACTTAAGAACAATCTCTGCACCAACAGAGTGCTCGAGCTGCCATGAAAAAGATCTTAGGATAAGGTTGCTGGAAACACAAAAACATGTGCTAGAGATAAGAGTAAGGGTGCTGGAGGCCAAACTTGAAATGACAACGATTCCTGACGACCACGCATGTCAGTCGAATGCATTACTTCGTGAGCTGTTAGGTGACATGGAAAATCTTCGTATGTAGTAGTAGTAGTTGTTGTTGTTGTTGTTGTTGTTGTTGCTGTTGTTGTTGCTGTTGTTGTTGTTGTTGTTGTTGTTGTTCTTGTTCTTGTTGTTGCTAATCAAAGTAGTAGTTGTTCTTGTAGTTGCTGTTGTTGATGTTGTTGTTGTTCTTGTAGTATGTATCTGTCAAGTATTTTTATAAATCAAAGCACATGCTGGATTTGTAAAGCTGACCATGTTCTTAGTTAACAAGATTATGGTGTCCAAACACCCCTTTTCCAATACTAAATTACATATGCTCAAAGAATGAAACTGAAGAAACTCTTTCTACTCTGTTTCGTCAAGTCTCATCAATAAATCACAAGCGTTGGATAACCTGGAGATACAACCCAGCTGCTCAAAATTCAAGTCTTCGTTTAACATGATACGTATACCATAGCACCTATACTTGGTCGTTTAACATGATACATATACCATAGCACCTATACTTGGTCGTTTAACATGATACGTATACCAATGCACCTATACTTGGTCGTTTAACATGATACGTATACCAATGCACCTATACTTGGTCGTTTAACATGATACGTGTACCAATGCACCTATACTTGGTCTTTTAACATGATACGTATACCATAGCACCTATACTTGGTCGTTTAACATGATACGTATACCAATGCACCTATACTTGGTCGTTTAACATGATACGTATACCAATGCACCTATACTTGGTCGTTTAACATGATACGTATACCATAGCACCTATACTTGGTCGTTTAACATGATACGTATACCAATGCATCTATACTTGGTCGTTTATACATGATACGTATACCAATGCATCTATACTTAGTCGTTTATACATGATACGTATACCATAGCACCTATACTTGGTCGTTTAACATGATACGTATACCAATGCATCAATACTTGGTCGTTTATACATGATACGTATACCAATGCATCTATACTTAGTCGTTTATACATGATACGTCATATATTTTTAGACTTTACCGTATCGCCGTGTCCGTGCAACCTAAGTTAAAAGTAATTAGATTAGTTTTATAACTTTTAGGTTAAATTTAATTATATAATTTTATAATTTATTATTAGTTCTAATTATTTAAAATGATAGTTTTAATTTTATAATTAAACCTTTTCCCGGGGACATGTCCCCTGGGAAAGTTTTGGTATAAATTTTCATTTTCCCTTCGCACTTTTGCTTTATCCCGCCATCATTTTCCCCGGGGACATGTCCCCGGCAAAAGTGTCGCTAGAAGACAAAGCAAACTTTCACCGGGGAGTTGTCCCCGGCAAAAGGTGAAAGGAAATATTAACCTCAATTATTTACAGATCTGGTCTCACTCGGGGGAAAAAAAAAGCGAAAAACACAGCGCTCGTCTTCCTCCCTCTCAACTCATCACCGCAAAGCGAAGACAACCACTCCCACCGGCATCTCTCACCACCACCTCCACCGGCTACTCTCACCACCACCTCCACCGGCTACTCTCACAACTACTCCCACCGGCGTTGTCTTCCCCACACTCGCACCACTGTGTGCGATGCGTTGTCTTCCCCCTCTCATTATTTAATTCTTTCTCTTCCCCTCTACTCTCACAACATCCGAGACCGAGACCAGGTACAATTTTTTTTAATTTTGCTAATTTTTAATTTTGCTAGGTTTTTTATTTTCGTTATTTTTATTTTTGTTTTAATTGTTGTTATTTGTTAATTGTTATTTTTTGTTAATTGTTAATTGTTAATTGTTTAATTTTTAATTTTTAATTTTCTTGTTTATTTTTTTTGGTACAGTAGCTGTGGTGTGGGGGTGTGACCAACTCGAGACATAGACCGAGCCGAGACCAAAAGGTATGTTTATTATTTTTTTTTTATTTTTTTTAGTGGGGACATGTCACCGGCAAAAGTTTATAGCTCCCTATTTTTGAATGTATATGTATTTTTTTAACTTCTTGTTAATATGAGTAGGGTATGCAAAATTTATAGTTATTGCTGTTTTGGAACTACATTGCGTTTGTGGGACTTGGGTTCGACCCGTTGCTGCTGTGGGACTGCAGTACAAGGGGCAAAAAGCCTCTTTAGGGGGTTAAGTGAAACATTGGTTCATGTTTTAGTCAAATAGGAAAGAGTATAGCTAGGTCGGATAACTTTTTTAGTTCATTAACTATGTATAGAAGTCATGCCCAATTTGATCGTCCTTAAGATTGATGTATTTAGTTTTTGTGTTTTATTGTAAATAAATGGGGATTGATGGTAGAATTCCGCTTAAGCTTAAGAGGTGATTTCTTATAAAGTTATGAGAAAAATGAATCTAAATCATATAGGGTCATACTGAACAAGAAGTCCCATATTTATGTAATGCTGATGCTTCAATGTGTAATAAAGCTTAATATAATCCGGATAATTGACACCAAAAATAATGGGTTAAGATTATGACATGGTGTATAAGAGTTTGTACATAACTTGTCCACAGTCTCCAAGCTATGTCCTTTAATGTGTTGGTCAAAACTTGAAAATCGTTTTTGGAGGTCGAAGATTTTATTTGATTTCTTACAAAATTACCAACGAACTAGCTTATGTGATTACTGGCTAGTTTCGATCAGTCTTTAGTAGTACGTGCTTGAAAGGGTGCGTTTGATTTCTTATTTATTAATTATAATTATCTTGTTGATATATACTGTTAAATGTGTTTATTTGTTTGTTTATTTATTTATTTATTTAATTATTTATTTAATAATATATATGTTTCTTCACTAATTTCTATGTTCGTTTAACAGATGGCAGATGTTGTAGCTAGGTCTCACGGTGGCGACGGAGGTAATTCGCCACATCGTGGTCCCTCGAGGAGGATAGGCACCAATTGCCAGCGTAAGAATTTCTAAATTATTTTTCACTAAACTGTATTTGATTACATGTTATTTTAAATTGATAAAATGTTATTTTATGTTATCATCACTTGAATTTGATTATTTGTAGGCTCTAAATCCAAAGCTGTAGACCCAAACGCCAAAATTGGGAAAGGCGGCAAGGTGGTGCGTGGTCCCACAAAGAACACGGCACTAAAGGCGAAGAGAGCACTGGATGGTCGTCCTGTGTCGATCGAATTTCTGCCCAACCCGGAGGGGTTTTGGACACACGTGGGCCCTCACTCTTCTTGGTTCTCCAACTATGTTGGGGAGGTTTTACGGGACTCGATTCCCATGTTTTGCGATTCATGGGCTAAGGTTCCCGAAACGGCCAAGGCCCACATCCATGAGCATCTACACGTAAGTTTTTTTTAACCTTTATTTAAATTTGTATATTTATTCAACTTGTTTGTTTATTTAAATTTGTATATTTTTTTTATTTATATTTTATTGCAGCACTACTTTGATCTCGACACACACCTTGCTGGCCCGAATGGAGATAAGATTGTTGACAGTATCGAGTATTATCTCCAAAAACGATACGACGACAACAAATATAGGTACAAAAAAGATATATAACTTTACGGCAGCAGGTGGGCTGGAGAAAATTGAGGAGATCAAAAGAAAGCGTCCAGAGAACAAGACGCAAGAGAATTGGAATGCGTTGGTAAATTTCTGGATCCACACTTTATAATAATAATAATAATTCATTTATATAATAGTTTTTATAATTTAAAATACGCAGGTTAAGCTTTGGACAAACCCCAAGAAGCAGAAGATCTCAGAGGTGAATCGACAAAACCGAATGACGAACACGAGTTCTAGCCTTCACGGATCTCAGTCGTATGCCGCTATTCACCATAACTTTGTAAGAAACTATTTAATCATTTTATTTATATATATACATGGTTTTGGGTGTGTCGTTATTGATTTTATTTCTAAACAGTTGACCAGCGAGGCTGAGGCGGCGGTCGGAGAAGACTTGATAGAGCTTTACCGTCAGAACCATACGAGGGGCGATGTCTTTGAGTCCCCGTTATCTGAGGCTAGATATGTAAGTATAATTTATTTTCAAAGTCACCCATTTTGATGATATATAATGCATCACGACTTATATATTACTTTTCATGTTTTTTTGTAACTAAACAGAACGAGATGTTGCGGATGCGGGAAGAGAGCACCTCCGATGGGACTCGCATGACTGACCGTCAGATTTTGCGTACCGTGATTGGTGGTACGCAGCGCGGTCATATTCCTGGTGTAGGTCAGGTCTTACCCGGCGGTGGAGTGAAGAAGACCTTTAGCACCTCCCGACTTCGTGATGCAGCGGATGTGTCCTCACTGCGGGAAACAGTGCAGAAACAGAACGAGGAGCTCGCTACATAGAGGAGTCAGATGGACCAGGTCATGGAGTTTGTGAGGACATTGCCGGGTTGGCAGGATCGAATACAGTCTGCCCCTGGATCAAGTGCTACTCCACCAGGTGGGTCGGGATCTGGAGAGGGTGGGTCGGGATCTGGTGCTACTCCATCTGGCGAGTCTAGAGATACCGGGGACGGTAATGGGGGTAGTGGGGTTTGAGATGCCGATTTATGTTACTTTAACACATTTTGGATATGTTTGTAGAGAATAACATGGATTATTATGTCGTTTATGTGCATTATGTGCTAGGATTCCCGTAAATGGATTATACGTATAGTTTTGGACCATTTGCGGATAGGTAGTTTTGGATGGTTTTGTAGATGATCATGCGTTAACGGTTTAGGACCGTTTTGGCGATTTTGGAAAAGGATAACTATGTTAGCGATTGATGGGTATATATGATATATTATGTTTAGCGAATTTGTGTTATGATTGGCATGATTTTGGAAAAGGATAACTATGTTAGCGAATTTGTGTTATGATTTTGAAAAGGATAACTATGTTAGCAAACAGGTTGTAGATTTTTTCCAGAAAAAATCTGGAAATTACCTATTTTGCAGCAATATTCTGCATATTGGGTCAGCTAGTTTTGCCGGGGACATGTCCCCGGTGAAGGTTCAAAAGCATATTTCGACTAATGACGTAATTATGATACTTAAAGTAAAGTTCAAAAATAGTTTTCCCGGGGACGAGTCCCCGGCAAAAACTGATGCCACGTCGGACATGTTTGACCGGCGACAATCGACTGCGGGTCCCACATGTCCCCGGTAAAAGTGGCAAACAGTCCTCGGAAAAAGTATTCTCGAGAAGGAATTGTCGGGGTCTTTTCGCCGGGGACATGTCCCCGGGAAAAGGTTTCGTAGGGGAAATGTCCCTGGCGAAAGCCCTGAAATTTCGCCTGCGAAAGCGGCGATTGTTGTAGTGATTGCTTATTTCAAACTGTTTATGTGTAACAAAAAATAAGCAAACACAACATTTTACTCAAAGACTTATTACTGCTTAATTATCTGCTTCATCATAAAATAAGCGGATGACACGAAAGTGTTGAAACAAAGGAAAATACCAGTTACATTTTATTTTAGCATAAAATACGTCACGTAGGTTATGACTTTCTATCAAAGATACCAACATGTTATCAAGGTCAACTGTTTACTTTTTCATGGGAAACGAATATTGTGTTACCAGATTTTCAACATCATAATTATCGACAAAAATAAATTATAAGGTTTTGAAGTTCAAAAACCTCATACATACATTCATAATGTTATTTTATTATTAAAATAAGAGTTAATTACATAAATGGTCACTGTGGTTTGGGCATTTTTTACTTTCAGTCACTAAAGTTTTTTTTTTTTTACTGGTTCAGTCACTGTGGTATGTATATGTTACAGATCCAGTCCATATCCGAATAAAATGACCAAAATGTCCTTATCATCTTCTTTTTAAAATCTTTTCACAATTAACTAACGACCGTTAGTATAAAGGACTAACGGTCGTTAGTTCTTTTCTACGTTTTCATCAGTATTTACACGTTTTCGTCCGTATTTACACGTTTTCGTCCGTTTTTACACGTTCTCGTCCGTTTTTACACATTTTCATCCGTATTTACAAGTTTTCGTCCGTATTTACACGTTTTCGTCCGTTTTTACACCTTTTCGTCTGTTTTTACACGTTTTCGTCCATTTTTACACGTTTTCGTCTATATTTACACGTTTTTGTCCGTTTTTGCACGTTTTCATTCGTATTTACACGTTTTCATCTGTTTTTAAACGTTTTCTTCCGTTTTTACACGTTTTCGTCTGTTTTTACACGTTTTCATCCGTATTTACACGTTTTCGTCTGTTTTTACACGTTTTCGTCCGTTTTTACACGTTTTCATTCGTATTTACACGTTTTCATCTGTTTTTACACGTTTTCGTCCGTTTTTACACGTTTTCGTCTGTTTTTACACGTTTTCATCCATATTTACACATTTTCGTCTGTTTTTACACGTTTTCGTCCGTTTTTACACGTTTTCGTCTGTTTTTACACGTTTTCATCCGTATTTACACGATTTCATCTGTTTTTACACGTTTTCATCTGTTTTTACACGTTTTCGTCTGTTTTACACGTTTTCATCTGTATTTACACGTTTTCGTCTGTGTTTACACGTTTTCGTCCGTTTTTACACGTTTTCTTCTGTTTTTACACGTTTTCATCCGTATTTACACGTTTTCGTCCGTTTTTACGCGTTTTCATCCGTATTTACACGTTTTCGTCCGTTTTTACACGTTTTCGTCCGTTTTTACATGTTTTCGTCTGGTTTTACACGTTTTCATCCGTATTTACACGTTTTCGTCCGTTTTTACACGTTTTCATCCGTATTTACACGTTTTCATATGTTTTTACACGTTTTCGTATGTTTTTACACGTTTTCGTCTGTTTTTACACGTTTTCATCCGTATTTACACGTTTTTGTCTGTTTTTACACGTTTTCGTCCGTAATTCCACATTTTCGTCCGTTTTTACACGGATGAAAACGTGTAAAAACGTGTACATACCAATGAAAATGTGTAAAAACGGACGAAAACGTGTAAAAACAGACGAAAACATGCAAATACGGATGAAAACGTGTAAAAACGGACGAATACGTGAAAAAACATACGAAAACGTGTAAATACGGATGAAAACGTGTAAAAACGGACGAAAACGTGTAATTACGGACGAAAACGTGTAAAAACAGACAAAAACGTATAAAAACGGATGAAAACGTGTAAAAACAGACGAAAACGTGTAAATACGGATGAAAACGTGTAAAAACAGACGAAAACATGTAAAAACGGACGAAAACGTGTAAAAACAGACGAAAACGTGTAAATACGGATGAAAACGTGTAAAAACAGACGAAAACGTGTAAAAACTGACGAAAACGTGTAAAAACAGACGAAAACGTGTAAATACGAATGAAAACGTGTAAAAAACTGACGAAAACGTGTAAAAACGGACGAAAACGTTTAAAAACAGATGAAAACGTGTAAATACGGATGAAAACTTGTAAAAATGGACGAAAACGTGTAAATACGGACGGAAACGTGTAAAAACAGATGAAAACGTGTAAATACGGATGAAAACGTGTAAAAACGGACGAAAACGTGTAAATATGGACGAAAACGTGTACATGCAGACGAAAACGTGTAAAAACAGACGAAAAGGTGTAAAAACGGACGAAAACGTGTAAATACGGACGAAAACGTGTAAATTCGGATGAAAACGTGTAAAAACGGACGAAAACGTGTAAAAACGGACGAAAACGTGTAAATACGGATGAAAACGTTGAAAAGAACTAACGAACGTTAGTCCTTTATACTAACGGTCGTTAGTTAATTGTGAAAAGATTTTAAAAAGAAGATGACAAGGACATTTTGGTCATTTTATTCGGATATGGACTGGATCTGTAACATATACAAACCACAGTGACTGAACTAGTTAAAAAAAAACTTTAGTGACTGAAAGTGAAAAAATGCCCAAACCACAGTGACCATTTATGTAATTAACTCTTAAAATCAATGTTGCAAAAATCGCGAATCGGTAGTCGGGCGGTCGACCTCCCTGTTGCTTGTAATCGGTCTATGCGGGGATTAATCGGTGATTAATCGGATTGGCATTTCCGACAAGTTTTTAGTATTTTTGGCAAATTTTAGGTATTTTCTACAAGTTTTAGGTATTTTCGAAAAGTTTATGTATTTTCGGCAATATTTTTCTTGAAAAACATCTTGTAATAGATATAAACAATGACCATAAGTTATTCAAACAATTTTATGGGTAGTTTTAAGTATTTTCAGCAAGATATGAAGGTTTTCGACAAGTTTGACCACTATTAACCGTCATTGACCACCATTGACCATGGCTGACCGATTTGTTTGACCGATTTACATAAATCGGAAAAGTTGGTGGCCTTGCAGCATCTAATCGGTGATTACTCGGCCTTGTAGGCCTTGTTTTGCAACACTGCTTAAAATAATCTAAACCTATATAGTAAAAAGTTTTGATAAATGTGGTTGGATTGATGACATCATTTACGACGTGACAAGTATAAGAGGATAGAGTTGTTAGCCAATGATAATTATATATAGACTAAAATACACCGTTGGTCCCTAAACTTGGCAAGACGCATCGCGATGGGACAAAACTGGGCCTTTTCATCGTTGGGGGTCCCTATTTCAAGGTTTTCACTCGTTACAGGTCATTTGACAAAGTCAAAGTCTGATTTTTGTTTTGTACTCGAGGGTATTTTAGTCCATACACATTTATACTTTTATAACACATTTATATTTCAGCCCTTCATCTTTCATCCTCGTCATCATCTCCCCAAATCATTCATCTCCCCAAATCATCATCTCCCCCAACATTTATCATTCATCCTGGTCTAAAATAATGGATGCATTCATCATTCATCTTTTATCCTATTACACCACTACCACTTTCATCTTTCATAACAAAATGTATATAGCGATTTCTAAAATGATTCATCGTTTACAAGCAGAAAGGTAAGCTGTACCACGGTAAAAACAAATATAAATGTTGGGTAAAAAACATTTTTGTAACGTACAAGACATAATGATGTGTAAAAACAAATAATATAACGTACAAGACATAATGAAACGATTTACTCTTCACTTTTTAAGTAGGTCTTCTTGATTGATTTTACATATTCGACACAGGGACAGAACCAAAGCTAAGAGTGATCGAGTGCACAAATTTTTGTAACGGTATGATTTTCAAATAAAATGATTAAGTTTAGTGAAAAGTAAGTTAACTTTTTCCTATTGACACTAGGTGCATTCTAAAAGATTCCGGTGTCTTTTCTTTTACAAAAATTAACACTGCGAATCTTGATATTATTGGGGATTCGTGACACCGTGAGACCTCCCATTTCCATCTCTGATTCAATAATGTATCGCATAGCGATAATTACCTTCACAAATAATTGCAACAACAGGGAAATAAGTAGCTCATCTTATTCAAGTATTCCACCAGTGTTGGTTTTTCTAATTTCACAATTTTGTGAGTGTGTTATAGAAAAATTTCAATTAAAAATTACTTAATAACTTGTAACAATAAGGCAAAACCGGAAGGTTAACATATGTTGAGCCATAGCAACAACTATGAAGTTGTCAATAGCGGAAGTGCGTTGTCAATGGTGTAAGCAATCGTGAATAATTCGTGATGGAAAAGTTGCATGTAATAGCAAGCGAGATTTCATTTTGATGTTGAAAATAATGGTAATTAAAGAGGGAGGGCATAAACGTAATACAACATTTAATTTCCCGTGGATGAATAAAAAAGAACCGTGAGAATATCACCTCTCATGTTGAAAACCATGCATGTAAGAGTAAGAAAGCTAATTTAGGTATATAATAACTTTTCATTTTAAAATTTTTGAAGTCAAACTGATATTTATGTTTACGAAAAATTAAAAAGCAATTTGTTAATTTGTTATTATACTATGGAATTGCGTATCAAAAACAAGAATATATGCCCCCTTATTTAATTTTATGAAATTAATTGAGTATCAACTCTAAATTAAAAAATATAATTTTTGCATTTGATATTTAAATATTTCATTTCCAAAATATTTTGTTATTTTTTTCTTATTTTTTTTATATGACAAGAAAAGATACAAAACATTTTTTTTTTCTTTGTTTACCGCTCTTATTTCTTCACATTTTATATATTTTTTGAAAAGATAATCCTCTTTTTAATTTACTAAATTCATTTATTTGTGATATCTATACTACTTATAAAGCATGTTGACACTTCCTTCCTATTAATTTTTTAAGATTTTCTAAAATAAAATTTTAAGCAAATACAAGTAAAGAAGCATCATTTCCAAGTATTTGAAGCACAAATAAAACTAAAAAAACACTATTGAGCACATACAATTAATACACAATTTAATTCACCCTTCACCAAAATATGCAACTATTTAATCACAATGTACAATCTAATTAAGCTTCAAAACAAAAATATGAAATCCATCAGCCCAAAACATAAAACTGAGATCCATCAAACACAATCAAAAAACCTAGACTCTAAAACTTAAACTGAAATAGAAAACACTATTGAACACATACAATTAATACACAATTTAATTAACTCGTCGCATGTTACAACCGTTTGCAACTACATATTGATCTTTCACGTTTAATTGTTGGGATTAATCTCATCCATTAGATCAAATAAAAATAGAAAGAAGATGAAGGGTGAAGATTAATCCCTTGGTTTGTAGAACATATTTTGTCCTCAAAAGATCTTAAATCCACACATTAATAGCCATTTTGTGAAAACCTTGACTTGAAACTGACTTTTAATATCACAAGTTCAATCTGTATACTTATACTACCCTTCTCTAAGCAAATTTAAATGGCAAGTTTTATTTTTTTTAATTGTTATACATGGTTACATCTTTTATGATTTTGTAAATGGCAAGTTTAAATTGTTACAATGGCAAGTTTTACTTTTTTTAATGTTTAAATGGTTACATCTTTTCAACTTTTTGAAATATTGTATAGTTTGAACATTTTTAAACTTTACTAATTTCTTGTCATTATTTATATTTGTGACGCTCTTTATTAGTATATAATAATAATAATAATAATAATAATAATAATAATAATAATAAATCCATATTTGTGACGCTCTTTATTACCCGGCTGATGTTTTGCTATACTCGTGGGATGGAGGACTTGATGTCTGTGTCGATCTGACAGGGTCATCGCCCTTAACGCAAACTGATATGGTTGATTTTGTGCCGGGTAATGCGGTGATTGAGGCCGCGCAACGTAAACGCGCCAAATACGATGCTAAGTGAGTGAATATTGGATATGGGTTTCTCCCCTTCTCATTCTCTTCTTTTGGGGAACTTGAGAAGGATGCGGTGACCTTGCTGAAGCGACTCCGAAAGTTTTCCGTAACCCAAGACATTGGGGCACGTGCTGCTATTCATATCTTTAGTATGATTAGCTTTGCTATAGCTAGAGGAGTGGGGGCTCAGCTAGTATCGCGGCTCCCCACTAATTTCTTGTAAATCCTATGAGTTTCTTATAAAATGATGTTATAATAATAATAATAATAATAATAATAATAATAATAATAATAATAACAATAATAAAATAGAAGGTAATTATGTCAAACTAACAGTCGCATATTACAACCGTTTGCAATTAAGTTTTAATATTTTTCACGTTCTATTTTGAATATTATACAAAACATTTGTCACAATATCGCATATCGTTAATTGTATGTCATTAAGAACCTCTGCCGTCAGGCGAGGGTACTCACGTATGTATATTAAATGGTATTAAAAGTAGTATGAATAGAAAATTTTTGAACAAGTCGAAAAAAGAAAAATTCAACTTGCATTTAAAGCCCACCAAAATAAAGTGGGCCAGTCTTCGATATACGACTTTATCGATTTAATATTGATGAGCCACACATGATTTTTTTATTTTTTTGGAGGGTTTAATGGAATTATAAAAATATTGCTTTAAAAATGTTAACATTATCTTATGCCAATTAGGTCAAGTGGCAAATGAAAATTGTAACATTATCTTATGGTAATTATAAGATTTGAGCTTCATACCCTCAAACCAATTGAGAAAACCTGTAAATACCCCTTATGATGAGTATGTGTGTGCATCACATGAAGGGTACCTTCTTACAATCATCTCCGATCCACAAAATAGCAAAAGTATTACAAAAACTTAAGCTAGAAGGTAATTTGTAGAGGATGTATTAAAAATGTGCAAAATAGCTTTACAAAGAAATCATAAATGAAAGATCTTTGGTCCAACTATATGAGTTAGATCAAATAAGAAGAAAAATTAAAATGAGAAAATAAGAAGAAATCACAACCATACATTTCAGATGCACCTACAAATATAGATGCATCTCCTCTTAAAAATCTCATTTTAATTTGAAATGTGTGGCTTAATGTTGGGAATTACGGTAAACTACTGGAACTGCTGAAGTTACTACCTACTGGATCTGCTGAAGTAATGGCCGAAAAGATTCTGCCGAAGAAGGAATGGATTCTGCTGAAGTTATACTTCAGCTGAAGTGATAATGCAGATCGTGTTTCTGCTGAAAGTGCTTATCCACGTAGGAAAGATAAGCACAGTAGGTAGGCCGTATGTAGGAAAAGTCAGCGCCGTATGTATAGGATGGCGCCGTATAATATAGAGCTTACTCTATATAAACAATATGATTAGTTGCATGCTTGTCTAGATGCATGCGTTATTTGTGTTTTTATTAGGAGCATACGTTAAAAATGCTCAGTAGTGATTTGATGGTTTCTTGCCTATAAAAGGAACTAAGATAGTATGTAATAGATAAGTTTTTCTCAAGTCTTTCAAGTCTTGTATAACATTCGAAACATAGAGTTTCTATAATCAAAAGATCCATAGAGGATCAAAGTGTTCTTAGTTAATATAACTTGTATGTACTTTCCGCTATAAAATACGAGTTGTAGAGATCTTCTATTAGTTTGCTTGTGATTACATAGGCAACACTAACGATCTCCGAGTGCTTAAGATCTATCAAGGTCTTTGTATTCAACAAGTGGTATCAGAGCCTCGGGAAAATCTCTACGATACTAAGAATCATTCATACCCTCATACAATCAAACATTCACTCATCATGCCTGGATCCGATAATGAAACTGAAGTCACCAACACAAACAACACCAACACCACTTCCATGCAACAGCTTAGTCTTTCAAACAGTAATGGTAAATTTCCTTATTTGAAAAGGGAAGAATATGATCTTTGGACTATGAAGATGGAAAACTGGATTTCCAATATTGATTGGAATCTGTGGGAGGTGGTGAAGAAAGGAAACAGTTTAAAGAAAATGATTCCAGACAGGGATGGGAAGTTTATCATGGCTCCTCCCAAAACTGTTGAAGAAGTGCTGGCTATGCAGAGAGAGCATAAAGTAAAAACTATTCTGCTTCAAGCCATACCAGAAGATCATCTGTGTGATTTTCATCATATGGATGATGCAAAGGACATATGGATGGCTCTCAAAGCAAGGTTCGGTGGAAATGAAGAATCAAAGAGAATGAGGAAGTCCATGCTGAGACAACAATTTCAGGACTTCAATATCTCTGAAGAAGAAGGCATCCACAAGGGATACGACAGGTTCCATAGGATCTTGAGTCAGCTAAACCAGCTGAATGCAAAACCTGATAATGATGACTGCAACTCAAAGTTCCTTCGATCGTTACCTCCATCATGGTTACATGTAAGTATTGCCCTCAAGGCTAAAGGAGGGTTGGATATGCTTACCTTTGATGAGCTGTATAACAGACTCAGAACCCTTGAACATGATGTCAGAACTCCCTACCGTACATCTTCTTCTGGCCATGCAGCTTTTGTTGGGACATCTCACTCCAACATGATGGTGCAAGCTCCTAGTTCCAACTATTTTCCATCATCTCCGAGCTCCAACTACTTTCCATCATCATCTTGTGCTCCCACTCCACCTCATAACCCTCGTCCCACTCCACCATGTTCTCAAACTAGGTCTAGTAGTGTGATGGAGGATGTTCTTCATTCATTTGTTGCTGATTATGATACTCAGCAGTATCTGGCATATGAAGACTTTGATCAGTTGGACCCAATTGAAATGGAGGAAATGAAGCTGAAAATGCAGGTGGCATTGCTGTCAGTGGACATCAAAAGGTTTGAAGAGAAGGCTGGAAGGAAGTTTGTTTTCAAGGGAAAGGAACCAGCACGCTTTGACAGGAGGAAAGTCAAGTGTTTCACTTGTCATCAGATGGGGCATTTCTCAAGAGAATGCAAGGACAGAAAGAGTGGAGATGGAGCTAACTACCTTTCATATCAGCAGAAACAGCAGGAAACTGGAGCTTCAGCAGCTCTCCTCACCATGGACGAACAGGTCAACTGGACTGCCCATGAACCTGTGAATGAGGAAACTCATGACACTGATAAGCTTGGATTGTTGGCAAGGTGTACTTCGGATGAAAGGCATGATCAGTTTGCCTTGATGGGACTATCTCAGGTACACAACTGTATATTTGGTTGTAGTCTAAGATACAATGAACTTAAAGAAGAATATGATGCTATGAAACCTAAGTTTGATGAATGCTATATTGAAAATGAAGCCCATAAACTAGCATTAAAAACAGTAGAAAGACAAAAAGTATGGTTTCAAAAGAATCAAATAGCTTATGAAGAAAAGATAAAGGTGTTACAGTTTGATCTAGAAGTTGCAAATAATTACTTAAAACTGTCTGAGAAAGCAAAGGATGAAGCTGTGTCTGAGAACCTAGAGCTTAAAGAAAAAGTAGCTGAGGAAATAGCTAGGAATAAACAATGGTTAATCTCAGGTGATAATCTGGCTAAAGAAATCTATAACAGTCAAACAGTAACCTCTGGCTTAGGATTAGGTTTTCTAAAGTATGTAGGATCAGAAGCTAAGTATGATGGTCGTAAATCCACACCGGCTAAGTTAGCTAATTTTGTTAAAGAAGGTGAAATGCATGCTGTCCCTGGACCTATTAGAGGTGAATTCATGCCCATAGACCTATCCATCACTGTTGACTTTGATGGATCACATCATCTATATGGCAGAAAGTCAAAAGACTTGCCAGACCCTGATACCTCATCTAATGATTTTGTCTCTTGCCCTGACAGTGACAATTCATCGGATCAAGGGTCTACTTCCTATGAAAGCTGTGATTCAAATGAGAAGTCTGACCTTCCCAAGCCTGAGCCAACACCAAAGCCTGCACCCCAGTCTACTTATGAGCCTTCTAGGGAAGCTGCTGAGGAATCAACTTCCAAGACAGTTTCTCCTGAAGACTTATCTTTTAAATCTTTGAATAATCAGTCTGTTAAAAACAATTCCTTGAATGTTTCTAATTTCAGTACTTCTTCATGTAATCAAACATCTCCCTCTTTGAATAAATCTTCCAAAAAGAAGACATGTTTTGTATGTGGAAGTAAGTTTCATTTAATTAAGGATTGTGATTTTTATGAGCAAAGATTGGGTGCATGTACTACTCAACAGAAACACAAAACTAAGTGGACCAATGTTGATAATATTCCACCTTCTGTCCCACAAGCAGCTAATACTGACTCTCATTGGAGAAGTTCAGTTGCCAGACCTTATGTGCAACCTACTAGCCCATACTTTAATCATAGTTATTGGCCTACATATGTTGACTCTATGTATGCTGGGATGGGATATGGGAGCACTGCTGTGAAGCCCTCAGCAGGTTGTTCGTGGACTATCAAGGGACCTAATCATCAATGGAGGACCAAGAACAATGGTGGATCCTCTAAATCTTCATGTCCTAAACCTGTGATCCACAAGGCAGGTTCAAGTCAGTAATGACTTGAACCTCCACTGAATACTAACCGTATGTATATATTTTGTTGTTGTTTGTAGGATCATCCCCTTAAGCATAAGAATATTGGTATTGTTGATAGTGGTTGTTCCAGAAGCATGTCTGGGAACAGGGATATGATGCACAATTTTGTTCCTATAGAAGGAGGAGGCAATGTGACTTTTGGAGGAAGTGATGGGAGTATCACAGGGAAAGGCACCATAAAGACACCTCATCTGGATTTTGAAAATGTGTACTTTGTTAAGGAACTTCAGCATTTCAACTTGTTCTCTGTTTCACAAATCTGTGACACTAAGAACAAAGTTCTCTTCACTGAGAATGAATGTCTTGTGCTGTCTAAAGACTTCAAACTCCCAGAAGAAACTTCAATTCTGCTGAAAGTTCCTCGAACTCACAACTTATACACATTCAACCTTAATGAAGTTCAACCAGGTGGTGACCTCACTTGTTTGGTGGCTAAAGCATCTCTTGATGAGTCCACTAAATGGCATAGAAGAATGGCTCATGTGAATTTCAAGACCATAAACAAACTCTCCAAAATGGGTCTTGTTGAAGGTCTTCCCACCAAAGTATTCACCAATGATCACAATTGTGTTGCATGCAACAAAGGAAAACAACACAGAGCCTCTTACAAAGCTATCAATGCTATGAGCATCATTTCTGAACCTCTTCAGTTGCTTCACATGGATCTGTTTGGTCCAACTCAAGTCAGAAGCATTGATCATAAGTACTTCTGCTTGGTTATCACTGATGGTTATAGCAGATTTTGTTGGGTTTTCTTTCTCAGAACCAAAGATGAAACATCTCAAGTGCTGACTGAGTTCATCACTCTTGTTGAAAATCAGTTGAACAAAAAGGTTAAGGGAATTCGGTGTGATAATGGGACAGAGTTCAAAAATGCTATTCTTATAGAACTCTGTGGGTCAAAAGGCATCAAAAGGGACTATAGTAATCCAAGAACCCCACAACAAAATGGGGTGGCTGAAAGAAAGAATAGGACCTTAATAGAGGCTGCTAGATCCATGCTTGCAGATTCTAAACTGCCCACTATGTTCTGGACTGAAGCTGTTGGCACTGCGTGCTATGTGCTAAACAGGGTATCCATTACCAGACCACAACTCAAAACCCCATATGAACTTCTCTTTGGGAAGGTTCCTGTCATTCACTACCTAAAACCTTTTGGTTGTCAAGTGACCATTCTGAACACCAGTGATCCATTGGGAAAGTTTGATGAAAAGGCTGATGATGGTTATATTGTGGGTTATTCAGCTCATAGTAAGGCATACAGGGTGTACAACTTACAGGCCAAGAAGATAGAGGAGACGTTGAACCTGAGATTTTTGGAAGATAAGCCTAATGTTCAAGGACAAGGTCATACGTGGTCCTTTGATCTTGACTACTTAACTGATTATTTGGGTTACACCAGACATGTGGCTAACCAAAATGCAGGTCCTCAAGAGTCTCCCACTAACAATGCAGGTTCCTTAGATGATGATTCTGAAAATGAGTTTGAAGATGATGAGCAACCTATTCTTGTGCCTTCGTTCTCCCCTAACAATATTGCAGGTACCACCTCCAAGGATACTGCTGATTCGAGTGATGAAGATGACTCACATTATGCTGAGGACCTAGCCAGGCTTCAGACTCAAGAATTTGCAGCTAAGCTTGAAGCAGAGAAACTGAATGGAGGGGTTGCTAATGAAGGAGTCGGTGGAAACCATGTTTCTGCTGAAGTTGATTCTGTCACACATACCCTCCACACATCCACTGAAGGCTATGCTGTTTCCTCTCATGTTCCTTCTCAAGTGTCTTCAGATTTTGGTGAACCCTATACACGCTTTCCAAAACCTTCAGATCTTGGAAATCATCAACCCAAAGCTGGCATCTTCACCTCACCCTCTTATGATGCTGAATTTGAGCCAACCATCACTAATCTTGATTCATCCATTGAAGTCAACCCCACTACTACTCAGAGGATCAACATAGCTCATCCTCAATCCAACATTATAGGTGATCTTCTTGCACCTGTTAGAACTAGAAGGGCTATCACCAGTCCTCAGTTTGGACAGATTGCTTTTCTCTCTTATGTCTCCAACCAGCAAAGAGACAATCACACAGACTTCAAGCATTGTCTGTTTGCTTGTTTTCTTTCTCAAGTGGAACCAACCAGTGTTTCTCAAGCTCTTAATGATTCAAGCTGGCTTGAAGCAATGCAAGAAGAGATGCAACAATTTCACAATCAGCAGGTTTGGATCTTGGTTCCACTTCCTGATGGCAAATATGCCATTGGGACAAAGTGGGTTTTGAAGAATAAGAGAGATGCTCGGGGTGTTGTGATAAAAAACAAAGCAAGATTAGTAGCTCAAGGCTTCAGACAAGAGTAAGGGATTGATTATGATGAAGTGTTTGCACCTGTTGCCAGAGTTGAAGCAATTCGCATTTTCTTGGCATATGCTTCTTACATGGGTTTCATGGTGTATCAGATGGATGTCAAGGGTGTTTTTCTGTATGGAGAGATTGAAGAGGAGGTCTATGTCACTCAACCCAAGGGATTTGAAGACCCTGATCACCCAAATCATGTTTACAAGGTTGTTAAAGCTCTTTATGGCTTACATCAGGCACCAAGAGCTTGGTATGCTCGGCTCTCATCATTCCTGCTGAAGCATGGCTATAGACGAGGTGCTATTGACAAAACTCTGTTCCTAAAGAAGAATTACTCAGATATCATTCTTGTGCAAGTTTATGTGGACGACATTATTTTTGGTTCCACAAACGAAGCTTGGTGCAGGGAATTTGAGGAACTAATGAAGGGTGAATTTCAAATGAGTGCTATGGGAGAGCTTACTTTCTTTTTGGGTCTCCAAGTTCAGCAGAAACAGGATGGCATCTTTATCAGTCAAGATAAATATGTGAGGGATATTTTGAAGAAGTTTGGTATGGAAGGTGTTAGGACTGCCACAACACCTTATGAAGCTCCAAAGGCTAAAGCAAATAATGAACCAGATCTACCTGTGAATGTTCATCTGTACAGGTCCATGATTGGTTCATTGATGTATCTGACAGCTTCAAGACCTGATATTACATTTGCTGTGAGTGTTTGTTCTCGACATCAAGTCACTCCACTTGCTTCCCATCTCAATGCTGTCAAGAAGATCTTTAAGTACCTCAAAGGCCAACCTCTTTTAGGCCTTTGGTACCCAAAAGAATCTCCTTTCAAGTTGGAAGCATATAGTGACAGTGATTATGCTGGTGCAAATCTGGATAGAAGATCCACAACTGGGGGCTGCCAATTTCTTGGCAAGAGGTTGATTTCTTGGCAATGCAAGAAACAAACCATTGTGGCTACCTCCACTACTGAAGCAGAGTATGTTGCTGCTGCAAATTGCTGTGGTCAGGTCCTCTGGATTCAAAACCAATTGCTGGACTATGGGTACAACTTCATGAACACTACAATTCATATAGATAATCAAAGTACCATCTGCATAGTCAAAAATCCAGTTTTTCACAGTCGAACGAAACACATTGAAATCAGGCACCACTTTATAAGAGATGCATATGAAAAACATTTGATAAAAGTGGCTAAAATCCATACTGATGATAATGTGGCAGACTTATTAACAAAAGCGTTTGATGGACCAAGGTTTCAACACCTCGTGGTCAATATTGGAATGTTAAACCCTTGACTGCATAGTTTAAGGGGAGGCATAGGCCTCAGGGGAGGCATATGCCTCAGGGGAGGATTTGTGCAAACTCTGCATATTTTTGTATATTAGTTTGTATACTAACACTAACTTCTAATATTTCTCTAGTTTGTTTGTTTTTGTGTTGTTGTGTATGTTTTTGTGTCTGTTTTGCAGTTGTCTGTACTGCATTTTGTTTGTTCCTTATCTGGATTACAGTTTGTATATCCCATGATCATGATCAAATTCATCAAGAGTGGCTCATTAGTACATGGTCCAGATAGCTGAAAGAGTGTTACTTGTTTCTTCTGATATCAAAAGTACTGAAGCAAACAATTTGATTCCACTGAAGTAATAATACTGAAGAAAAGAAATTGAAGTCAAATTGTTCATTCATTCATTCAAGAAACAGTTTACAGCTTACAGCTTACATAAAGTCAACCTACTACTATGCATCTTCAAGATACGAGCTATACACTTAAGCTAAACCTAATCTAATGTATATCCTTCATTCCGAAATCTAAGTGAATGTTGGATATGCATTTGATGCTGGCTTTGCTTTTGTAGGTCTTGCGTAACCACCCATTCCGTTTAACTGGCTGGTTGGATATGCATGACCAGCACGACGAAGATGCTAAGGACCAAAATGGGAGGATGGATTGATGCAAACGATTGATGATGACGATGACCACGCAGGATGACGGAGAAAAATAATGTGTCCTATGTGCTTCATCTATTCATTTCAACCAAAATGCAATCGATCCACCCTCTCTAAGCCCTTCTATTATACGATGTGTGTTGATGCACCAAAAGATGGTGCAGTGAGACCAAGAACCACCTCTCTATCTTTGGGGAGTGGCGGATTCCTGGCACGAGGTCTTTGTGGAGACCAAGGTGCTGGAGGTTGGGAGTAAGATGTTCCCTCCTTATAGGAGTCATCAGAATCATCAGCAGATTCACTTGGATTCACTACACTGTCATCTTCTGAAGAAGGGAGAAAGGGCGATTTATTTGGTCGTAGATAGGGTTTAGGAAAGTAATATAGCCATGGGTTTGATTCACCACTTGATGATGATGAAGAAGATGATGAAGATGAGGTTGTGAGATCTATGATCTCAGGTTTGGTATTCATGGTACAATTTTGTTGATTGGGGTTATTTTTGCATCTAGGGTTTGTGGTAAATATTTGGGGATCTTGGTGAAGAGATGAGTTACATTGGGATCATTTTATAGACGGGTTGAGACTCAATGAGTAATAATGCAAGTGGTTGGCACAGTAATTCTAGAAACTTACCGAAGATATTCTTATCTTTGATGCATTCTGCTGAAGCTATAACTTCAGCAGATTGATCATGTGTTCCTACTGAAGTGTTATTTTGGGTTAGGTCAAAGATGCAATACACGTCAGCAAAGGTCAACCAAACGGTCCATTTTTCTTTGACTATAATTTGGGCAAAAACACTCCATCCACCATCACTCGCTTCAGAACAAACTAACTCCCTCTCATCCTGCATTCACAAACACTCATTATTTCAAGAATCATACCCTTAACACACATATCCCTCATGGCTCTCGAATTTAAACATGATCACAACAAAGTTGCATTTCTGGGAAATGGCAAAGGTTATGAATTCTACGAACCAATGGTGGAATTCCTGAGAAGGTCCAAAATTTGTTATGCTCTAACTCATTCTCCAAATGAGATATATGAATCTCTGATCACTCAATTTTGGGAAACTGCTGAGAAGAGGAGCGAGACAGAGATTAGGGCTGTGATTGATGAAACAGAGTACATTGTGACCGAGGACCTAATTAGGAGGAAGCTTCACTTGGAAGATGCTGATGGAGTATTTTACTCTAATCAGGAAGATGTGCTTACTGGGCTGAGAGCTATTGGCTATCAAGGAACAAGAACTGATATGTGGCTAAAGAAGGAACTCTGCCCAAAATGGAGGTTCCTGGTTCACACACTGCTTCAATGCATGAGCAACAAGACCGGAGGATGGGACCAGTTCTCTACACAACTGGGCTATGGTATTGTGTGTCTTTCCCAAGGGGTAACTTTCAATTTTTCTAAGTATATTTTTGAAAACTTGGTTGAAAATATTCAAAAGAAAAAGGGAAAATTTTTAATGTACCCAAGGTTTCTTCAAATGATTTTAGACACCACTACCCAAGTCCAATCTTTCTATCCCATAGGTTCTTTAACTGCTAAATTGTTTGCTACAATGAGAACTCACTTTCAGGGGGAACATCATCCCTTGCTAGCAGCCATGTTGCCCCAAGGTAATGAGGCTGCTGATAAGGAGAATGTGGCTCATAATCCTCCTTCTTCACCTGTTGCTACTGATGGTAATCCATTGGTTAACAGTGATGAGGGCCCCTCTTCAACTGTTGAAGCAACTCATGTTGCTCCAGACCAGCCACCATGTCCCAGTCCTCCACCAACACTAGCTACTCATAATGAGTCCGATCTTCATAGACCTCCCACACCAAGTCCTGTTAGGGATCCTCTCAATGAAGATCTTCCTCACTTTGAGCATGACCATGATTCTACTGAAAGGTCCAATGAAGTTCCCCTTACCACAGAGCAATCTGCTGGTGGAGCTGAGGACCCCATTACACTCTCATCTGTCTATGCTCTTGTCAACAGGTATGCTGCTGAGGTTACTAGTCTGAAAAAGGAACTTGCAGAGACCAAGTCTTCTCTTGGAAGAAAGATTGAAGATCTGCAGAATCAAGTCAGAGAATTAGAGAACAAACTCAAAGGGGGCTCCAAAAGGAAGCTTGTACTTTCTTCTGATGAAGAACAAGAAGTACCTCAGTTTGGGTCTCTGGAGTTATTGGCTGATATTTCTCTCAATGATCCTTCATCCTTAGCTGCTGCTTCCTCAAAGAAGAAGGAACCTGTGCTTTACACAAGAAGAAAGAGATCTTATTTACATAAGGTTTCTTCTGAAGCTTCTAAGGAACCTAGTATTGATAAGACTACATATGCTGATGTACGAATGGAGGAAGTTTCTTCTGACCATGATGACCTAGGTATTGCAACTGAGGTCCCTGTTGTTGATTTATCTGAAGATGAGTGTGTTAAGAAGCCTGATGATAAAGGGAAAAATGTCATAACTGAAGATGAGCTTGGTCCTGACCTGGTGAGTGAAGAGGAAAGACTGGGTCAAGCAAGTAGATTGGCTGAGTTTGAGAAGTCAAAGGAAAGTGAAGTATTGGCTCATCAACTTGGAACAGAGGATTTCTCATCTTTAACTCCTGAGAGAAGAAAAGAACTATATGCACTGAGGGCTCAGATGCCTGCTGAACACTGGGATGTTCTAACTCAGCAATTCATTTCAAGACCTTCTCTTGCTCAAAGTATACTAGGTGGAGATTTCCTCAGTGACACTTATGTGGAGCGAATGATGGCTCAGGGAAGACAAAGGAAGCAAGAAGCTATTGCACAAAGGAAAGCCATCCAAGCTCAGAAGAACAAAAACAAAACTCCCTCTAAAGCTGAAATAAGAATGGTGGTGAAGAACCAATGCTCGATGTACAACTCTGGCTTAACAATGAAACAAGTCAAGGCTTTTCCTGATCATGTCCTGTATCGCCAATATAACCAAATCATGAAGGAAAGATCATCATCTTCAACACATTCTACCAACTTGAAAAGGATTGTTGAGAATGAAGCTGCTCATGAAGCCAAAAGACTCAAGTCAGATGATGCTCCACCCAAGTTGACTTCTCCAGTCATTCCTGCTGAAGCAACTTCTGAAGTTGCTTTCTCTACTAACAAGGGTCAATCTGCTGAACCATCTTCCATTTCTCCTGAAGCACCTGAAGTATCAGCTCCCACTCCATCAGTGGCACCTGTTGACACACTGGAAGATTCTAAAGTTAAGGAAGCTGATCTCGCAGAAATAAAAACAAAAAGGGCAATAAAGATGCTCAACAGGATGAATGCACTTCGTGTTCCAACTAAGTCTCCCTCTACCTCTTCAAGTCTTACGACAAATGTTGAAGATGAAAATACTCCCTCTAAGGAAATCTATAAGCCTGGTAGGAGGAAGAAGAGAATGGCCAAAAGATCTCCTTTGGATCTTGAAGCTGATGAATCATCTTTCATAATAGAGGGTTCTGCTGCTGATTTTCCTGATGAAGATCAAAATGCATTGGAAGATTGGAAACTGAAGAATGATGAGATGAATGTCATTCATCGAAGGAACTCCCCTCCAATGGAATTCACCTTTCTGAAAGAGATTCTACACTTGGTAGACAGGGCAGACTTGATTTCTCTGTACACTCGAGTTACCTCCCATTACTGCAATAAGGAACCACAAGGTTCTGGGATGTTCTTACCAGGAGATCTTCAAGTCTTGATTAACTCTCATATTCCCAATAGCAAGGCACATTCAATTTGGGAAAACTCACATCGGTGGAAGGTTGCGTCCTGGAGATACTATCCTCTCCCTCGTATACATGTGCTTGAGACTAAGAGTGGAATCACTGTATGTATGCTTGCTGAAAGAAAGTATCCATTGCCCAAGAGACTTATGGAACGGATGCTTAGTCAGAAATTGGAGATTCCTCCAGATCCAGTGGGCAATGAAAGACTGTCTGCTTCGACAGTGGTGAGTTTGATCAAGGCTCAACTTCTACAACAGCAATAGGCCTCATCCTCATCCTAATCATGGCACTTGGTACTCTCTGCACTACCTTGTTTTGTTCATTTAAGCTTGCATTATTTATGTTATTTGTCTATTTTTGTCTAAATTTTTTGAGAAGTAAAAGTCTTTCATAAAAAGAAAACTCACAAAAACATCATTTTAAAAATAGTGATAGCGTTTATTTAATAAAAATTAGGTTTTTAATTTTCCTTTTCAACTTATTATTAAGCTTTTTCAGTTTTATAAATTTTTCTTAGTTAAAAAAAAAAAAAACAAAAAAAAAAAAAAAAAAAAACTAACTTTTATGCAGGTTTGTTGATTGTAAAACTCTGATGGTTTTTAACTCACCTGATGTACATTGTGTATGTCAAAGAGTTGACTAGTCCAAAGGGTACAGCTTTGGTAAAGACACATCAAATCTGTTGATAGCTGTAATGGTTTGCTCAAAATCATAGGGTATGCAACCACCCATGCTTCATTGCTGAGAGTTGCATGGTCATCAATTCACCATGGTCTATTCCTTTTTGGAATCCAAGAATTGGCTAGCCCACATGTATATGGCATGTGGTAAAGGCAACTGAATCCATATTTGGTACTCAATTCACCAATACTAAGAATTGACTAGTCCTGAGCAAACGGCTACAGGTAAAGACAAGTCAAATCCGTTTATATGGTTGCTGGTTTGCCAATAAATCAGATGGTTATCAATGTACCATGGTTTTCGAACTCACACATATGGCTACTCCAGTAGTAATGGCTATTGGTAAAGAGACATCAAACCCATTATTTTCAATGATTCACCTCTCACAGGAGTTAACACACCTGGAAGTGATGAGAATAGTATGAAACTTATATGTTTTGATGTACATGATGTCATATGTTGCTGCAAAGATCTGGCGTATAACAGTTCAGTCATCATAGAGATGTTCTTCTTCTGAATCTTGCTGCTGATGTTCGAAGACAATCCTCAACAGTATTAACGATCTATCAAGGAAACTGGAACTTAACCTTGTCAAATTCCAGTTTAGGGGAGGATTGTTGGGAATTACGGTAAACTACTGGAACTGCTGAAGTTACTACCTACTGGATCTGCTGAAGTAATGGCCGAAAAGATTCTGCCGAAGAAGGAATGGATTCTGCTGAAGTTATACTTCAGCTGAAGTGATAATGCAGATCGTGTTTCTGCTGAAAGTGCTTATCCACGTAGGAAAGATAAGCACAGTAGGTAGGCCGTATGTAGGAAAAGTCAGCGCCGTATGTATAGGATGGCGCCGTATAATATAGAGCTTACTCTATATAAACAATATGATTAGTAAAACAATATGATTAGTTGCATGCTTGTCTAGATGCATGCGTTATTTGTGTTTTTATTAGGAGCATACGTTAAAAATGCTCAATAGTGATTTGATGGTTTCTTGCCTATAAAAGGAACTAAGATAGTATGTAATAGATAAGTTTTTCTCAAGTCTTTCAAGTCTTGTATAACATTCGAAACATAGAGTTTCTATAATCAAAAGATCCATAGAGGATCAAAGTGTTCTTAGTTAATATAACTTGTATGTACTTTCTGCTATAAAATACGAGTTGTAGAGATCTTCTATTAGTTTGCTTGTGATTACATAGGCAACACTAACGATCTCCGAGTGCTTAAGATCTATCAATGTCTTTGTATTCAACACTTAATATTCTTCTTATTATTCTCATTTTAGTTTTTCTTTCCACTAGATCTCTTCTTCCAACTGTATAGGTTATTTAAGTGTTTATAGTTTTATAGATACATGAATAATTTGTTTTTCTAATAGAAATTACCTCACAATTTTCTTTTCCACGTATAACTAATTACTCTGAATTTCTAATAAGCAGTGTATGCACAACAAAAGATAATGTCATATATCTTCTTCTAATCAGCAATATTATTTATCAACCAAACATTTTTATAGTAATTTCGTATTTCAAGTAAACATATATATTTTTTGCTAAAAAAAAATAAACATATATTTTTAACTTGTGCTATTTTTTCAAAGAGTAAAGTCCAAAAAACATCCCTGTGATTTCCCTGTTGAGCGGTTTACATCCCTAAACTTTTTTTTGGCACAAAATCATCCATCCGTTAGTAAAGTTGGCACAAATACATCCCTCCGTTAGCAAATTCAGTTAATAAGGACTAACGGTGCAAAATTTTCTCCGTTATCTGCCACGTGTCATCGGGTCGGATCAATGAACGGGTCGGGTTGCCACGTGGACCAATGAGGTGGTGCCATGTGGCATTGGTAAAATATATCACGATTTTGGCTCTCCCTGGATTCGAACCCGGGTTGTTTGTGTGGGAAGTGAACCTATGCCCAGTTGTGCTAAGCATAGTTTCATTAACAATACTCAAAATCAAATACATAACCCTTCCTTATTATTTGGCCCAATTCAATAATAACAAAAGGTTCAATTTAGGTTTTGGCCTATCAATTTATGAGGTTATATGGATTGTCAAAAAATAAATAAATACACCGTCGGACTCGTTTTTTCGTACTCTTTCCAATGGTATGCTCGGAGAATTTTTTCGACTTAGTTTGAACCTCGAAAAATGCGAAAATCATCGTTTTTTCTTTGTTTTTGCATTTTTCGAGGTCCAAACCAAGTCGAAAAAATTCCCCGAGCATACCGTCGGACTCGTTTTTTCTTGCTCTTTCCAATGGTATGCTCGGGGAATTTTTTCGACTTAGTTTGAACCTCGAAAAATGCGAAAATAATCGTTTTTTCTTTGTTTTTGCATTTTTCGAGGTCCAAACTAAGTCGAAAAAATTCCCCGAGCATACCATTGGAAAGAGCAGGAAAAAACGAGTCCGACGGTATGCTCGGGGAATTTTTTTGACTTGGTTTGGACCTCGAAAAATGCAAAAACAAAGAAAAAACGATGATTTTCGCATTTTTCGAGGTTCAAACTAAGTCGAAAAAATTCCCCGAGCATACCATTGGAAAGAGCACGAAAAACGAGTCCAACGGTGTATTTATTTATTTTTTGACAGTCCATATAACCTCATAAATTGATAGGCCAAAACCTAAATTGAACCTTTTGTTATTATTGAATTGGGCCAATCAATAAGGAAGGGTTATGTATTTGATTTTGAGTATTATTAATTAAACTATGCTTAGCACAACTGGTCATAGGTTCACTTCCCACACAAACAACCCGGGTTCGAATCCAGGGAGAGCCAAAATCGTGATATATTTTACCAATGCCACGTGTCACCACCTCATTGGTCCACGTGGCAACCCGACCCGTTCAATTATCCGACCCGATGACACGTGGCAGATAACGGAGAAAATTTTGCACCGTTAGTCCTTATTAACTGAATTTGCTAACGGAGGGATGTATTTGTGCCAACTTTACTAACGGAGGGATGATTTTGTGCCAAAAAAAAGTTTAGGGATGAAAACAGCGCAACGGGGCAAACCACAGGGATGTATTTTGGACTTTACTCTTTTTCAAAAGAACGTACCTTATCAAACGAACGGGCTGCAGGTCTTTTAAAACTCCCATCCAGCCACCTTATGAACTGTCTCTCTTGGATACGGGCCCGTCACTCTTTTGTTTGACCCCCTCTCTCTACTTCTTAACCTTTCTAGTTTATAGTCCATTTAGACATTCTGAAATTTGAACCCGCTCTCTTTTGATCCTTAGTGAACTTATAGGTATGTACCACTAATCTTATAAGAAAAAAGTGCTCTCACCAATAATACAGTAATAAATTATAAGTAATAGAGCGCTTAACCCACTTACACTTTAATCAAAGTATTTAATATCGACAAAAAGTTTCTAAATAATAAACTACTCGGTAGTGGGAGCTTTATTGTAGAAGATTATATCTTTTAAGCAACTTAAAACGATAGATTAAAACTAATATTCACATCAAGCTAAATAATAAACTTGTATTCACATTTACACTTCTTCAACGGACTAGAGCGATGTCTTTGATAGCCGATAACCAAGAAGAGTCTAACAAAAATATCCGAGAAATTTCTCAAAGAAACAATTTGATAAGTCAAAAGTCATGACATAGCGATACATACGTCTTTAACTAGACTTTAACCACAAATATATCATGTATGATCAATATAGCACTTTTAGCACAAGTATCCTACGCGGACCTCAAGCCAACAAACTTATATTTAAACTTTTACAGATAAACTTAACTTTTTAAAGTAATATGCTGTATATAAAATGAATTTAAGATATACAATTTTTGAGTTGTGTGAAAAATTAATCACGGTAGAAAGCACAAAATGACAAGTGGGTGAAGTATATAACCCCGTTTCCAGCCACCCTATGAACCGTGCCTCTAGGATATGGGCCCCTTAACAGTTTGTCTTCTTTTTACCTCTATATGTACTTCTGAACCTTCCTTAGAGCTGCGGTCCATTTAGACCATTTTTGAAACATTTTTTTTCTTTCACTAGTGTTTAGTGTTTGGTATGTCGTAATCAAAGTTGTACCAGTAATAGAAAATATTATTATAATGTAATGAATAAATGTTGTTTGTTTACATTTATAAAATATAATGATTCATTACAAGTAATGACTCATTACACTAAAACTATTTCTTAGAGGTCCCATACTTTTTTTCATTACACCTTGTAATGAAATCAAAATTACATAAAACTTCATCATTAATTAACCACATTAAATAATATTTCTATCATTAATGGATATTTTAGTCTTTTTATTATCGATTCGTTTACGTCTTATCATACAAACCAAACATGATTAATAACTATAATGAATCATTACATTACACTCTTCATTCCATTATATCGTTTATTTCATTCAGATGATATTTCATTCCATCCTACCAAACGAACCCTAGTTTAAAGAATTAAGAGGATGTGTACATATACGACACTTGACCCATTCACTTTATTTAAAGTATTTTAACACCCCCCCCCCCACCCCAAAACCCAAAAATTTGTAATTGGGAAGTTTTAAAACAATAAAGAACAATGATTTATGTCGATACATTTTTTTTCTAACTATTGTTTTCAAATTTTTGGCCGACTAATTCTCGAGATTTGAACCCACCGTCATATAAACTCAAATCGTGTAAAGCCTTATCTTTTCAAAAATTTTGTTGATTTGGCATCAAGCTAGAAAAGTAAATTGCGATTACATTCACGCTTTGATTCAACTTGCTAAGATGATGTTTGCGATAGCGATAGACAGTGTCGGCTTTAAGAGAGTGCAAGAGGTGCGATTGCACAGGGCCACCGTTTGACGATGGCCACCAAATTTATGCACTTCTATTATATATATGAACACAATATGAGACTCGAGCTTAATTAATTCATGCACTACTTATACATATGTATATTATGTGTGTGTTTGAGGGTCTCTTTATGGTAATAGCACGGGGCCACTGAAATCCATGAGACGGCCCTGGCGATAGACCGACATAAGTATCAAAGAAGTTTCATCCGGTTGACATATTCATATATACACGCCTTTAAGAAAAACTTGAAGTATAAACTTTTACAAGTAAAGCTAAAAAGAGTGCGACCCTTCAAACGAGTATCCGATTTTTGGTTGGTTAGTTGAACAAATGCAATAAAGATGCAGGCCATTTAGGTGATTCATGTGATTAGGTCCAACCAAAACTGAACCTTCTATGTTTATCTGCCCCCAAATAACACAATATGGATCTGAGAAAAAGGCGAATTAACAGTTGCAACAAGCAGTCGATTAAATGTTTTGGAAGCCTTAAATTCGAAGTCGATTAAATAATACAAATATATAATTGATTAATGTTTTGACATCACTTAGAGTTTATGGGAATCGAGAGGTTGAAGATGAACCACTCGTTTCTGGTAACTTGTTTGTTTTTTGATACAAACATGTCTTTCGTTTGTTAATTCATATGTTTGTGATAGCCATAAAACAAACCAAAAAAAAAAACTTTTACTTTTGTTTGAACTACTTTTAATCCGTACTTGTGTTATTTTTTGTTTGTATTATATTAGGAAGACTTGTTATGTGATATGGATTGTGAAGGTCAACTGTATGATTAGGAGTTTAGGACGTTTGATTTAATAGTGGTATATTCGATTTTAAGGTTGTTTGAGATTTATCAATTTACCCCATATCTCGCTCCGACGGGATTGGATATGTTGTTGTTGTTGTTGTTGTTGAGATTTATCTATTTAGGGGTGGATGACTTAGTTTATCATTCCACGTGCCCCGTCCTAAGGACAATATGTGGGAGGCAATGTCTGACCAAGTTTATTTTATGGGATTGTCTGTCACTAGGACAACCTCGGAAAGGCAATGTCTCGTGAGAGTGAACGGACTTGTTTTCAGTAACCAGCTAATTACTCGTTACATTTGTTATGGCTAATAATTGCTTTTGAGCATTTGTATGAGCCAAACGACATTGTGCTCATCATTTAATTTTAAGGTGCTTTGAACAGGCTTTTTTGAAAGGGCTTTGTAAATAAATGTAGAGAAATGATTGGCTTGTGATATGTGTGAAATATACTTACATAACTTTGATCCGTTGGTGCTAAAATAAGGGACAACTTCCTCACAAATCAGTGAAATAATGTCATTTATGTTTAGACATGTCAATCATCTCTCATGAGCGTAAGCTGTTTGACTAAGCTTTCCTATACACCCCAAAACGATTTATGCTTCTCAACGTATGAAGTTATTTTCAAGGAGATGTTTTTAATAAGTGTTGGTTTTATGGATATAAATTAGTAGACGTGAGTTAGGATCGAACTCGAGACTATGGGATTGCACACTTTACGTATGAGAATTTAAAGTTAATAATTAAATATAAATGTTATATTTATTTATTTATTAAACGAAATAACTAACGGATGTTAAGTAATTAATGTAATGGACTAACGGTCGTTAAATGTTTATGGAAAAGGATCAAATTGCAAAAGTTGGGAAGGTTCCGGAATCCCTTTGGGACTCCTAGAACCGATCGGCCATCAAGAAAAGGAAACAATACACAACTTGTTCACCAAGTTAGCTTGAGTATATATACAAGGCTAGGGGTCTTGTTTTTCCATCTCTTGTGCTCATAAGCTAAACCCTAAAATTGTTTTGTGTGTGTTTTTGTCTTCAAAACCGATCGTACACCCTATAGGGGTCGATCCAAAAGCTTTTCCACAATACAAGTTATTTGTTTGATAAAAACTAGCGGTACTTTAATTCGGTTTAGTACGTGTGTACAAGAACTTAGTAATAACATACTTTTGTTATTGTCTTGGATTGAATTACAAAAAGGTAAGGGGTAATTCACATAATCCTAACTAAATCAAATTAGGGTTCTTCCGTTGCTAGTTTGTGGATTTGATTCTTGTTCGGCTAGAATCAACAAAGGTACGCATATTCTTTATGTTAATTAATTATTCGTTAATACATCCTTATACGCTTCCGCAATATTACTTTGATGTTTTGGTGATTATTTATTTGAATGTCTTGATATATAATTCAACAAAGTGGCATCACGAGTCATTGGTTTTTAATGAGTAATTAATTACATAAACGCGTAATAAAACAAATACTTGTATGTTGTTTGCTATGTTTATCTAGGGTTTATGTTTTTTTTTATGTTTGGTCGAATTTTTTTTTAATTGGGGTGTACCATATTTTTTTTAAAATCGACATACACATAAAATTTTTTAGGGTTTTGAAAATTGTTTGCTAACCTTATTAAAACCTAGAATTAATATTGATTACGTGATTAATTCATGAATAATTTGTTATGTGTCATGGAATTTTTATATGCGATCTTGTGACTTACTTGTATAATTGTTATGATATCCATGATTATACATGCATGTTAGTCATGGATAAGTTGCTTTGATATATTGTTTAATTGTTGAGACATATTTATTTATGATAAATCTTGAATTGGGGAAGACTCCAATTAATATATTAATGAATCAATTATGTGCAATTTGGTATAATTAATTAAGGGTTTACGCAATCGATTCATCGATGTATGTGGCTCACTTTCTATTGCTGGAGTGAAAACCCTAAATTAATATATACATTAATTTAACCTAGATATTGATTATTAATAGGATTTTATCGAATAAGTTGCATGTGGCTACTTGTTTACACGTATAAATTGTTTATTATGTGCGCATTGTTTTTTAGTAGTTTATTTTTTATTTATTACTTGTTTGTTTATTATGTTAGACAGTTTTAAGCAAAGGGTAATTTTGAATAGAAAAATAATACGGACTAAACAATGGCGAAATTTAATTGTTTTGGAAGAGTTAAGTTGTCAAAATAGTTTAATTGATTGGTGACTTTGGTACAATGACTGAACGGCTCACCCATTCGAATGAACTAATAAAAGGGGTTTAAAGAAGTGCGCATAGTCACACTGAATGGATGTCTTAGGTTGTGCTTTAGCGCGTACCTGGTCCTCTGCCCCCTGTAAGTTCGAGTGGAGCTACTTAGTAAGTCATATAATGTGCAAGCTCATCTTAAGGGCGAATTAGTGTTAATTCCATGCGCCACTTCGGTGGTAATTATCCGAAACACTAAGTGTTTACACTTATGCAAAAGTACGGTATAATGGATGATAATTGACACTAAATTCCTTGATTGGTGAACCCAATACCTCAATCAAAACTTTGATAATTTGATCTTTATGAATTGGTAATAAAAAGTTTTTTTTTATTAAATTTATGCTACAAGATGAATGCATGACATCTTTGTACATATTTGATTTGACCACATAAAATCAAAACTAGTACCCTTTTAAAATTAAGAATATGCCATCAAATTAAAAGGAACACTTGAAGTTGCAATTTACGTCATAACAGTACTTGGCGAGATTGTAATGGAGAGGTAAATCTCTATGTAAAGTCAGACCTTACATGGACATATTTGCAGTTCTTTAAGTTAGACACTTAAGTTGAGTAGGAAGTGAGACCTTGACTCAATGGCATAAGATGGGATGAAACATGTTTATATTTGCAATAGCGTTGGAAAATATAAATCCCATAATGATCTAGGAGTTGGAAATTGTTTGCCAATTAATGTTCGACAGATTACCTTATTATATGCGTTTGTTGCTAGCAGATCAACTGATGTAATGAACCTATGATAATTTGGATCCTAGTTTTCGAGAAAATTATATGGTTATATGTTTATATTACCGTTGGGTATATTTATTTTCTTGAAAAGTGTATTATCGAAAATACTAATACTTGAACTTTTTTCTGTAGAAATGGCTCAAAACACCGATAACACTAACACTGCTCTAAATTCTGCGTTCAAAAGCTTTTTTGATCGAGAAAAGTTGACTGGCTCTAAGAATTTCAATGATTGGCACCGCTCTTTGAGAATTGTCTGTAGAGTTGCTGATCGTATGAAATATCTTTATGAACCTTGTCCTGCTGAACCAACTGGTCCTGAAGCTACTCAAGCTCAAAAGGACGAGTGGAAACTTGAGTATAAGCGTCATAATGATGTGGCTTGTCTTATGTTGGGAACAATGGAATCTGCTCTTCAAAAGCAGTTCGAACATTATTTCCCATATAATATGCTCAATGAACTTCGAACTATGTTTGAGAAACCAGCTGCCGTCGAGATTTATGACTTGACCGACGCGTTACACAGCTGTAGGCAGGGAGAGGGTAAACCCGTAAGTGCTCATGTGCTGGAAATGAAAGGTTACATGGACCAGCTAAAAGCACTTGGCAAAACTTATGATGATGACATGGCTGTGAATCTGATTAATCGATCCCTTAACAAGGATTTTAATGGTTTTGTCAGAAATTTCAATATGCACTACGTGGGGAAGACAGTTACTGACCTACACGCATTGCTCATTGATTATGAGAAAGGGTTGCCTCAGAAGGTTCCTACCGCCCAGGTACTTGCTATTCAGGGTGGAAGAATTAATAAGCCAAAACCGCAGCGTGCGAACAACAAGAAGGGGAAGGGTAAGGGCAAGGTTGACAAAGGCAAACAGGTGATGGCCTATCAACCTCAACCCAAGAAGAACCCTACTCCTAGGAAGGATAATCCTAAAAAGGATCAAGCATGCCATCACTGTAAGAGCGTTGGGCATTGGAAGAGAAACTGTGCTCTCTATCTTGATGAATTGCGGGCAAATAAGATGAAGTATGAAGGGTCTGCGGGCGCCGGTACTTCAGGTAATTTATTTGTCATTGAATTATTTACTCTAAATCATAATAATTCCTGGGTATATGATACGGGCTGTGGTATTCACATTTGTAATACACTGCAGGGGTTTAGAGTGGAAAGGAAGCTTGCCTATGGGGAGCAATATCTGCACGTGGGAAATGGCGCACATGCAGCTGTTGAAGCCATAGGAGCGTTTAGTTTGGTATTGCCTTCGGGCTTAGTATTGTTATTGAACAATTGTCATTACGCACCTTCTATAATTAGAGGTGTTGTTTCCTTTTCAAGTTTGTTGGATGATGGTTTTACTCATACTATTTCAAGTAATGGAATTGATGTTTCTTTAAATGGTGTATTTTATTTTAAAGCAATTACTGTGAATGGTGTGTTTGAAATTGATATGATTGGAAATGAATCTAACAATAATAATAATTCGATGTTTAGCATTAATAAAAAGATAAAGTTAGACTTGAATTCTTCTTATCTTTGGCATTGTAGACTTGCTCATATAGGCAAGGCTCGCATGCATAAGCTGCAACAAGAAGGGCTTTTGCAAAATATCAATGATGAATCATTTGATAAATTGTCATGCATATCTGGGAAGATGACTAAGAAACCTTTTCATAGCAATATGGAGAGGGCTTCTGATCTACTTGGTCTTATTCATACTGATGTGTGTGGACCACTTAGACATGTGTCAAAGAGAGGTGCTAGCTACTTCTTAACCTTTACTGATGATTTCAGCCGTTATGGTTATGTTTATTTACTTAAGCATAAACATGAGATGTTTGAAACATTTAAGGTTTTCAAAGCTGAAGTAGAACTGCAATTGGGAAAGAAGATTAAAGCTCTTCGATCCGATAGAGGAGGTGAGTATCTAAGCCAAGAGTTTAAAGATTACTTAGCTGAGAATGGAATTGTCCAGAATCTCACTTCTCCATATACTCCACAACAAAATGGTGTATCCGAGAGAAGAAATCGTACATTGTTGGACATGATACGATCTATGTTTAATCTTACCACTCTACCTTTATCCTTTTGGGATTATGCTTTAGAATCTGCTGTTCGTATTCTAAATATGGTTCCCACTAAGAAGGTTGATAAGACACCATATGAAATATGGCATGGTAAAGCTCCTAACCTGTCTTATTTAAAGGTCTGGGGTTGCGAGGCGTATGTTAGACGTGACTCAGCAGATAAACTCCAACAAAGATCTGTAAAGTGTATCTTCGTAGGATACCCTAAGGAAACTATGGGTTACTACTTTTACTATCCAACTGATAATAAAGTAATTGTTGCTAGGTATGGAGATTTTCTTGAAAAAGATCTCGTATCTCAAGAATTCAGTGGGAGAGTTTATGATCTGGAAGATGATCATGAAGATGCATTACCTTCTGAAAACACTAACGTACTTCCGGTAGAACCTGATAGTCTGGGTCCTCCACCAGAAGTTGAAGTGATTCCCGTTCGTAGATCCGTAAGGAATATACGTGCACCTGAACGTCTATGTCTTAACGTAGAGGTTGAGGAAACTATGTTAGGAGATCTTGGAGAGCCTACTAGTTATAAAGCTGCCATGGCAAGTCCTGACAAGGCTAAATGGCAGGTTGCAATGAATGGGGAAATGCAATCCATGAGAGAAAATGAAGTCTGGGTAGAGGTTGACTTACCTCCAAATGCCTCGGTGGTTGGGAGTAAGTGGCTCTATAAGATTAAGACTGATATGGATGGCAATGTACACGTCTATAAAGCTCGTCTAGTTGCGCAAGGTTTTACTCAAACTTATGGCATTGATTACGAGGAGACTTTTTCTCCTGTAGCGGACATTAGAGCTATTAGAATTCTCATAGCTATAGCGGCATACTATGACTATGAGATATGGCAAATGGATGTCAAAACCGCCTTCTTAAATGGTCGCTTAGATGAAGACATCTATATGAAGCAACCTGAAGGGTTTGTGAATCCACAATTTCCAAACCGTGTATGCAAACTTCAAAGGTCCATTTATGGATTGAAGCAAGCATCAAGGCAATGGAATAAAAGATTTGATGAAGAAATCAAAAGGTATGGATTTGTTCAAAATCTTGATGAGCCATGTGTATATCACAAAGTTAGTGGGAGTGATGTAATTTTCCTAATTCTTTATGTCGATGACATATTAATTATGGGAAAAGACATTCCAAGTATGCAAAATGTTAAGGCATATCTTGGGAAGTGTTTTTCCATGAAAGATTTAGGAGAAGCTGCATACATTCTGGGAATTAAGATCTACCGAGATAGGTCAAAGCGGTTAATTGGTTTAAGTCAAAGCGCTTACATTGATAAAATATTGAAGAGATTCAGTATGCAAAATTCCAAGAAAGGATATTTGCCGATGGAAGTAAAGCATGGCTTATGTAGCGATATGTGTGCTTCAACACCTGCTGAGGTGGCACGCATGCAGAAAGTTCCTTATGCTTCGGCTGTAGGATCTATTATGTATGCTGTGAGATGTACAAGGCCAGATGTGGCGTTCGCTCAAAACATGACCAGTCGATATCAACAGAATCCGGGTAATCTTCACTGGATTGCTGTTAAGCATATTCTGAAGTATCTCAGAAATACTAAAGATATGTTTTTAGTGTATGGTGGAAATCCAGACACAGAGGTTGGTGTTACAGGTTACTGTGATGCGTCCTGGCAATGTGATAAAGATGATACGAAGTCTCAGACGGGTTATGTCTTTGTCATCAATGGAGGAGCAGTTGACTGGAAGAGCAAGAAGCAGAGTACAATTGCGATGTCTGCGACAGAAGCCGAATACATAGCTGCTTCGGAAGCTGCAATGGAGGCTGTTTGGATTAGGAAATTCATTTCAGGGCTTGGTGTTATGCCTTCAATTGAATCGCCTATTGATATGTATTGTGACAATTCTGCTGCAATCATATTTGCCAATGAACCTGGAGTCATGAAGGGCACCAGACATTTTCTACGGAAGTATCACTATGTTCGGGAACAAGTCCAGGAAGGTGAAATAAATCTACTGAAAGTTCACACAGATGATAACTTAGCTGATCCGTTCACTAAGGCTTTAGCTAAAGACAAGCTTGTAGGACTTGCCAATGGAATTGGACTTCGTTTAGCTAATAGTTTCATGCATAACTGTGATTAGTATTTGGATAAAGGATATTGTAAAACATTTATTATTTTAATGAAATAAAGTTTGGATTATGTTTATTTTCATTTATAATATTGTTGTCCTATATTTGCATGTTTAATCCGTAAATAACTAAGTTATTTTAAATGTCCGTTGTCGATTAATGATATGGGAGTATCATTAAACTAAGACAAATCTGAGAGATGTGGTAGAATATACTTGAAAGTATATTGATGAGAATGCATACCAATTTCAGATGATGTTCAATGAATTGAATATAGGACTTATCCCAACTACATAATTTACTTTGTGGATATTGTTATAAGTAAATTATGAATAGTTATCCTCAGACTTGAGATACCAGATAAGTGTCATGAATGTAGTGCATTTCTGTGGAGCAACTTAACGCTATACGTAACTGGTAGTCATAAGGGTTGTTTTCAGAAATGTTGCAAAGTTTGTGGGTTATTCTTGTAGTCAAAATAGAATTTGTTCCTTCAAATTTATTTGGAGTTTAATACTGCTGGGCCCCTCGTAGGGTTGACAAGATGTTTGTGCGGCCGCACCCAAATCTCCCCTAAATATGTTTAGATGATTCGGTAATCTTGGTCAATCACTTACAAACGAGAAACAGAATGGTTATATAAAGAATGACTTAATTCCATATCTTTATTTAACGTGGTATTAGAAACAAAAGGATAATAATAATGAGAAATCATTAAAAGGTTTTCCAGGAGCCTTGCTCGAGTTGTACTAGAGGCATCGAAGTGTTGCTAGACGCTAACCGAATGTGATCACTCTATTAAGATATATCCAAGTGGGAGCTGTTGGTTTTATGGATATAAATTAGTAGACGTGAGTTAGGATCGAACTCGAGACTATGGGATTGCACACTTTACGTATGAGAATTTAAAGTTAATAATTAAATATAAATGTTATATTTATTTATTTATTAAACGAAATAACTAACGGATGTTAAGTAATTAATGTAATGGACTAACGGTCGTTAAATGTTTATGGAAAAGGATCAAATTGCAAAAGTTGGGAAGGTTCCGGAATCCCTTTGGGACTCCTAGAACCGATCGGCCATCAAGAAAAGGAAACAATACACAACTTGTTCACCAAGTTAGCTTGGGTATATATACAAGGCTAGGGGTCTTGTTTTTCCATCTCTTGTGCTCATAAGCTAAACCCTAAAATTGTTTTGTGTGTGTTTTTGTCTTCAAAACCGATCGTACACCCTATAGGGGTCGATCCAAAAGCTTTTCCACAATACAAGTTATTTGTTTGATAAAAACTAGCGGTACTTTAATTCGGTTTAGTACGTGTGTACAAGAACTTAGTAATAACATACTTTTGTTATTGTCTTGGATTGAATTACAAAAAGGTAAGGGGTAATTCACATAATCCTAACTAAATCAAATTAGGGTTCTTCCGTTGCTAGTTTGTGGATTTGATTCTTGTTCGGCTAGAATCAACAAAGGTACGCATATTCTTTATGTTAATTAATTATTCGTTAATACATCCTTATACGCTTCCGCAATATTACTTTGATGTTTTGGTGATTATTTATTTGAATGTCTTGATATATAATTACAACAATAAGTTGCGCACCAAACACAACCATCAGCTTTTGTTGTTTTTAGTATGTTGTTTTTTTCTAACTCTTTTTACCTTAAATCAAATTTTGCTAAAAACTTAAAAACAATATATCAAGTTAATGTGTTTTGATACAACATAAGCAAGTCGGAAAATCCAAACATTAATTTGTGCGTTGTGTTTTGAACTTTTAATACAACTATAAGCTAGATAGCTAATAAGCACTTTCGCTAAAAACCATAAGTTTTTTTTCAGTAACAATCCCAAACACCACTTTGTCGTGATGCTATGTTTATACATACTTTGAGGTGTTTGGGATTGCTTATTTTAACTTATTTGAGGATGAAACTTTTTAATAAGGAAAAGACTGACCACCTACTATATATACCTCATTACACCACATGTCTCAATTGAGACTTGGACCACAACCTCATGGTTGATAGGTTGTCCTGATACTGTTAGGCTAAAGGCCTTTTAGCAAGTTGAGGATGGGATGAAATTAATGTTGGCCTACGGTCTTAGTAGACCCTTTCAAGTTCAAACCTGATTAGGTACACATCTTGGATGTGGCCAGGAAAAGGGTCTAAAAGGGTCACCGAGATACCTCAGTCATGCCTGGTAACCTAAATAGGGAAAATATCATCAGTTTATGAAACTAGTGTTAATTATCAGTTCGGAAGTTTCTCATTCCAAAATGCTTATGCACGATAGCATAATTGCATAACAAATTTGACAAGTACCCAATCACTTCCTTAGTCATTTTACATTAAGATTGTCTTACATTTTATTTGTGATATAGTTTTGTTCAATCTCTTATGATTAGATATGTGCCTACTAGCTCTGAGCTTGTAGATATTCTTACGAAATCACTTGCAGTTACTTGTTTAGTGATCCAAGTTGCTCATTGATGTAACAGAAAAAGTCACCATATCGGTCAACACTAGTGTTGCTCATCTTAAAGTTATTAATGGCATTTTGACCTAGATTCCATTTGTGTATGAATAGAACATTTTATTTGCTATAAGTTCATCACAAAAGTTGACAACAAACAAACTTGCTCTCTACTTTGTGTTGACTTTTTTGTTTGACTTTCAAGTTCCTGTTAAAATGTAGCTGTTTCCTTACGATGATTTATGTATTCATAGGTTTCTCTAAGCTGTTGGCTGATCAAAATATCATAGACCCACAGATAATAAAGGAAAAATCATACATGCACTTTCAATGTTAAGTTTTGGGACCCACATGTGCTTGTTCAGTTTTGGTCACTAGTTACTGTAAGCAAGCGCTGCTTGCTAACAACTTTGGAACAACCTTTTTGTCTTGGTGTGGTTGATGAAGACCTTTACTTGTATAGGCTCGAGTCCGAGCAGCGTATGTTTGTTGTGGACGGGGAGCACAGAGAAGAACTCGGTCCACCTAGTCGTGTTTATCGCCAAAAGTTGCCAGAATGGAGTTTGAATGTTCATAACTTACCAACCAAACAATGTTGTAACCATGGATATATTAATTTGCCCGTATTTGAACCTGACAGTGGTTGTTGTGTTGGTGTGATTGAAATCATAACATCATCAACTTACGTTGATTACGCTTTTGAGGTTCATGAAGTTTCAAGAGCACTAAAGGTTGCTACCAGATCTTTGATTTTACTCATTGGATACATGCTTGTAACTGATGTGCTTCATACCCATGAATTTCTTTTTTCAAAATTGACAGGAAGAAAATCTGAAGTCTCCAAATGTGTTTGAGGACCCTAGCTTATATGTAAGTTGTGTACATGCACGTATTTTATTAAATGTATTTGTCTATATTTCTTTGTGATTATATGCTTGAAAATTCAGATACGGATTGGAAATGAAAGAAGGCAAAGTGAGTTGGATGATATCTTCCTGGTCTTAAAGTTGATATGTGATATTCAGAATATAACTCTAGCTCTGACTTGGGCGCTATCTGGATTCAGTAGTGTTGTGGCTAATCCCGGGAATCTAGAGCAGAGCTGTAGTAGCATTAACAGAAATTGTATAGGAAAAACCTACATGTCAACATATGATTTACCATTCTACGTTCAAGACTTGAGCACGTGAGATTTCCATGAAGCATGCAGAGAGCGACACCAACATAAATCCCAAGGAGTTGTTGGAAAATCATTCTCATCTTGTGGTTTATGTTTCTGCGAGGATATAACAAAGCTTGATGAAGACATATACCCTCTGGGTTCTCATGCACATGTGAACGGAATAACTAGTTGTTTAGCTATATATATGATAGGTATTGAAAGTGATGTTGAATATGTGATAGAGTTTGTTTTGCCAGCACATCAGGTAAACGAGGCAGATCTACAAAGCTTGGTTTTAACAGTAAAGCAGCAGATTAAGAATGTGTCTAGTGTGAAATTAGGTATTTTGTCATCTCTTCAAGTCATTGGTGGAGATCCTCTTAATTGGAACTTCGAATCACCACCTTCTCCTATAACCATATTGCCTGAAAACGAAGAGGTCCTACCAGAGCCTGTAAATCAACAACTGTTGGTAGAGAATGAACTAATTAATGTTAATGATGTTCCATTTTCAAAGGATGAGAGTGAAGCTACTTATGTTGAGCATATGGAATTCATATTCCATCAGAGTGTTTCCGATCATGCTGCTAGCCTAAGGCCAAGTTTTGGTGGCTCATGGATGAGAAGCCGTGGCAGAACAATTACCACAATGTCAGAAGCGTATGGAATTCATACTCCGATTGGTGAATTCTGCATGTCCTTTGTTTTTTGCACACACAAGCCCATTTCCGGAAGTCATAATTGCCCATTTCAAGTTTCTGCAGCATTCGACGTCCTCCATTTCTAGTTTTTGAGGAAAAAGAGTTCAGGCTCCGAGAGATCATTGTGTTAAATGATCAGGGTGTTGTTGATGATGCTAATGTCACCATCATAATCATTAGAGTTAATTACATAAATCGTCCTTGTGGTTTGGTCAAAGTTACGGATCTTGTCCCTATACTTTTTTTTAGCGCGTTTCGTCCCTGTGGTTTACAAATCTTACGGATCTTGTCCCTGGTCTGACCCGGTCCCAAAAAAGGACCTCCTTTGCAAATCTCTCTAACGTGAGGGCTAACGATCGTTATACAAACCACATGGACGATTTATGTAATTTACACTTTAAAAAAAAAAGATTTTTCTTTTTAGTTTTATTATTCAAATTTTTTTAAATTTTATTACGATTAAAATTTTTAATAAAAAAAACCTTTTTTTTTAATTTTAATTTTAATTTTATTATAATAAATTAAAAAATAATAATTTTTAATTTTATTATAATAAATTAAAAAACTATTTTTTATTTTTTTTTAAAAAATCAAAAAAATTATAATAAAATAAAAAAAATATTATTTTAATTTTATTATAATATATATTTTTTAAAAACTGTTTTTTCTTTATAAAAATTAATTTTAGAAAAAAAATTAAAGTAAAATTTAAAAAAAAAACTTTTTGAAGGCTTTTTGATTACTGCTCGGTTCTCTCATGGTTTGGCGGCTTGGAATGATGGATTTGAAGGATTTTTAATGTTCTACCTCTTGGTTGATTTCTTTTGTTTTGTGTTTCTTGCAATTTCCGGTTTTGTTTTGGAACTTTTTTGTTAATAAAATCTTAGCCTTTCGAAAAAATAATAATAACATTACCAAAGTACTTGTAAAATTTACGAGAACATTTGTTTCATGAGAAAACTAAAAAAAAACCTTGATTAAAGTCCAAGCTGAAAACATTCTCACCACTGAAGGGAAAGCGAACTTATTTCTTCAGTTTCAAGTATGCCATGACGTCTTAAGATATGTACAATATCAAAAGAGAAATAAAATAAAATGAGAATGTCGAAAAAATACCAGAGTTTTTAATAAAATTAATTTTTTTTAAAGAAAAAACAGTTTTAAAAAAATATATATATAATAAAATTAAAATTTGTTTTTTTTTTAATTTATTATAATAAAATTAAAATTAAATTTAAAAAAAAAAGTTTTTTTATTAAAAAATTTAATCGTAATAAAATTTAAAAAATTTTGAATAATAAAACTAAAAAGAAAAAACTTTTTTTTTAAAGAGTAAATTACATAAATCGTCCATGTGGTTTGTATAACGATCGTTAGCCCTCACGTTAGAGAGATTTGCAAGGGAGGTCCTGTTTTGGGACCGGGTCAGATCAGGGACAAGATCCGTAAGATTTGTAAACCACAGGGACGAAACACGCTAAAAAAAAGTATAGGGACAAGATCCGTAACTTTGACCAAACCACAAGGACGATTTATGTAATTAACTCTAATCATTATTATTTATCTCAATGATTTCTGAAAGTTTGGATTCTTTTTTTCATACCTTAGTAGTGGAGTTATTTAAGGTTATATAAAGGTTATATATGTTAATAAAAATTTATGTAAAATGTTAATCAAATACAACCAACCCCTTTATTGTTCAAAGTTTCAATCAATTTATATAAAAGTTATTTACATATTATCTCTGTCGACTTTTGTTTATGAGTGAAGTACCTTTTAGTATTAATGTTGTGATATAGAATCTAAACTTTTTAGTTATGAATGTACTTACGATACTGTTGTACCACCATAAAACTTTAAACTTGCAAATCATTATTCAGCATTTAAAATTGACCGAATTAACATATTACATAAGGGAGATGATTTGCATACTTTTAAAAATGATTTGAACACTCAAATTAGTTGTGTTTAGACATTTATACCCTCATAGTCACACTTACATTTTCACCCCTGTGAGGGTATAAATGTCTACACACAACTAATTTAAGTGTCCCAATCATTTTTGGGAGTGTGCAAATCAACTCCCTCAAATATAATGGCTATGCCACAATGCTTCAAATACCAAAAATAAATTAAAGAAATATACACCAAATGATTTAAAACATAAATTGGCTCCGCCACAAGGAGTGGAAGTCTAATTCCTCGTTAAGAAACGTTCGAGAAAATAACAATTATTAAAAGGACACGTGTAAAATGTAAATTGTAAACTTTTATGTGGGTTGGAACTTGACTAATGATATGATAAGTGGGTTGCATTCCATATGCATATCTAAAATGGGCCTATTTCATATATATAAGTAGGGGTGGAAACGAGTCGAGACGCTCGTGAAAAGCTCGGGATCGGATCGGTAAAAAGCTCGAATGAGCCGAGCCTAAACGAGCTCGAGCCCGAGCTCGAGTCTAAGTTTGGGCTCATTTAATAATCGAGCTCGAGCTCGAGGCCGAGCTCTATACAAAAAGCTCGTTTAGGCTAGCGAGCCTAAACGAGCTCTAGAAATATATACGTATATATATTTTCTATACATATAACTGTGTTAACGAGTTCGAGCCTTGTGTTAACGAGCCGAGCTCGAGCTCAAAATGTGAGGCTCGAAACGAGCTCGAGCTCTGGCAGGCTCGGGCTCGGCTCGGCTCGTTTTCACCCCTATATATAAGTCTAATTTCTCGTTGATAACCGATCGAGAGAAATAACAATCATCAAGAAAAAGGAGGAGGACGAGATGTTGGCAGATATTGCCGAAACATTTGACAACCTCCGAAAGATGAATATGAAGCGAAACCCTAAAAAGTGTTCCTTCGGGATATAGGAAGGAAAGTTCTTGGGGTACATGGTCATCTCTAGTCCCTTAACTTAATATTTAACGACCGTTAACTAAATCTCATTAAATTACTAATGCCCATTAAGTATTTATTGTGAAATAATTAAATATAACATTTTATGTTGATTATTTGAACATCGATTCTCATACGTAAAGTGTGCAATCCCATAAGCTCGTGTTCAAATCCGGTCATATGTATATTAATTATATCCATACACCTTTCATAACTGAGTAGCTAAATCAAATTATTGGTAAAGCCAAATATCAACGGAGATCGCAATGAATCGCAGTGGCCTGTTGCGGAAAATATTTAGGCAAGTAATTAGTTACATCACAAGTCCACTCAGGCAATTCTCGAGTAAAGACTCGAGCAATAGGATCAATGTCTTTTTTTTTGGGATTCATCATCCACAACAAGCACATTACGCTTAGATTTTTTCATATACGCAAGAAGTCTTTCATCAATTACACTAACACGAGATGGTTGATCTATATCTGTAAGTAGTTTGTGCTTCCCAACAACATGAGGTGACCAAAACTGAACAAGGACAAGTTGTTTGTGGAAACTCATTTGCTTCATTGCAGCTATTATCTTGTCCTGTTTATTCTGATTTTGGGGGTCGACATTAGCCCTCAGCTTAAAACCTAGAGTTTATAAGAACCACAAAAAACCAGGCATAAAAGAACTAACAAATATGATGAAACCATATAGTAGAAGAAGGTGAAACCAATCCTAAAGGCCAGATACGAGCTTCAACCCCTTATTACAAGTCTCAGCCAACCAATACGTCTGCTCTCAATTTTCTAGTGGAAATAGTCCTCTTCTAGATCAAAATTTGAGCTATATAAAGTCTATTTTTCCAAACTTCTGATGTGTATATAACTGAGAAGCGCTACTCGAGGGATCTAATATTTGCAAACTGAAACAGGGACAGGTTTCTTGTGACAGATAGATATGAAATCAGGAAAGTAGACATACCACCTATAATTGTAGATTGAGAAGGATCAGACTGAAAAAGTTCCTCTCCTTTTTCAAAAACCTTAAGATGCGTCAGATATCTCGACTCCCCAGAAAAGGCAGATGTCAACGGTTCAAAAGATATATTTTCACTCAGTGTTAGTTGTACATACCCGTAACATATTGGAACCTGAACCAGAACCAGAACATGTAACTGGCTGGATCGGCCGACTCAATGCCATGTAAATTAAGCAGACTTCAGCTTCTTGAACTCCAGCAAGAGGCATGTTTGACAAAACTGAATAAAGAAGTATCAAACGAACAAGAGGCCTAATACTCAGAGGCACTGTTTTTTTAAATGATGTTTAACAATAATGATGACCTAATTGTTGTTCCAAGTAGATCATTTCTAAGATAGAATACCATTTTAACCCCGAGAGTGAATTTGAACTGAATGACAATTTGATTTATAAAAATGTGACTGAGAAAGCTAAAATATAGACAATCTCAACACAGACATAAAGAAATAAGAAGATTGCAAACGATTAATAACAAACATATAATAACTGAGTATAAATAATATTGACTGAGAAATTAACATATATGCAAGCAAAGAAGAGAAGGATCACAGATAATTTTGTTATTGTCCCACACTGATGCTCCTAGGTTTCTGTTAAATTTTGGGTTGGTAATCTGTGGCAAACATATCATTCTATCAATTGCTAATGGCTTTCAAGTTGTGTCTTATTGCAGGATTAATTACAGGGGTTTAACCTGGAAAAAAGATTAAAGATTTAAAGTTCCAAGAATCTCATTTCTGCTGAAGCCTTTTCTTCGTTTCTGCTGATGAGTCATTACTAGCCGTTAGAGGGGTCTTAGTGAAACTTAATCCCCTATTTAATAAGTCCCCTTATCTAGGGTTAGACACACTTGAGTGTGCAGTCTTTTGTATCACTCTCTTCTCTTCTTTCAGATCATTTCACTGATCTTGTCTTGTCTTTACATTTACATGATTATTGTCTCATTGACATTAATCTAACCTTGTAACATTTGGATACTATTGTAAACTTAATCTAAGCTGACTATTGCAGCTTAGATCTGAATAAAGATTATATTGTTCATCTTGGTTGCCTATACTTTCGTACATGGTATCAGAGCTTCAGGCTCATTGATTCTCTTCGGCAACTATTGGTGGTTTGGGGTTATTGCTATTGGCGTAATCACTGGTTATCTTCTACTTACAATTACCCCTAGACTAAGTGAATCTAGGGTAATTGTGATTTGTTCTTCCGCTGCATATTTCTCTGTAAGTCTATATCTTGTCTCTTCTTCAAACATACAGTACTTAAGTCTTTGTGGGTGCAAACGGGTAGACTAACATCTTGATCTGCCACCTTTGAGTGGTACGAATACCTGCTCTGGTTTACCCTAGTTCACAGGCTTGGTGCTTGTTGTTTCTTAAATTCAAAGTCTTATTTATCTATCTATTTGGTTTTATTATTATCTCTGTCTGTTTTATTTGTCTGTCTTACTGTCTTTATTATGGTTGCTGGTGATACTGCTGGTGGTGGTGGTTCCACTGAGAAAAGCTTATCCTTTGGGGATGCTTTGTACTTACACCCTAATAACACTAATGGGACTCCCATTATTTCTATCAAACTCACAGGAACTGAAAATTATAAAATATGGAATATGGCCATGACCTTTGCCTTAAGGAACCATAATAAGTTAGGGTTTATTGATGGTACTTGCATAAGAAATGATTCAAACCCTAATCTTGCTAATCAATGGGACACTTGTAACTCTGTTGTGGTTACTTGGATTCTTAATTCTCTCAGCCCTGAATTATTTGCTGGGGCTATCTATGCCAAAACTGCTTATGAAATGTGGAATGATCTTAAAGATACTTATGATAAGGTTGATGGTTCAGCTATTTTTAATTTGCATAAAAATATAAACTCTCTTAGTCAAAGTGGGTCCTCTCTTGCTGATTACTACAACAATCTTAACTCTTTATGGAAACAATTTGATTGTATGATTAGCTTGCCTCCTTGCACTTGTGAGGCTGCAAAACATTTTGAAAAACATAATCAGCTAATCAAGTTAATGCAATTTCTTATGGGTCTTGATGACTCCTATATTCCCATCAGAAGCAATATTTTAACCAGAGACCCTTTACCTAATGTCAAAACTGCTTTCTCTGTTGTCTCTGGAGAAGAGTCTCACAGAAATGTATCATCTGGGAATAGCTCTGCTAAACCCAATGCTACATCTTTTGCTGCAAAAACTTCTGATGGTGGAAAATTTTTTGATAACAAAAGAAGTTTTAACAACAAAGTTTATGGTCTTAATACTGGTAACAGCTCTAATAGCAGAGGACCAAACATGAACCTCAAATGTACCAATTGCAAAAAACCTGGTCACACCATTGATAGATGTTATGATCTTGTTGGCTATCCTGCTGGATATGCTAAGAGAAATTCTAATGGTAAACCTTTTAGCAGTAACAATGTTTCTGCTGAAACCAATCTTGTCACTAATAATAGTGCCAGCAACTCTCCTGTCTCCTTGTCTAATGAACAGCTCTCAAGACTTATGAGTCTTCTCAATGACAACAATGTGTCATCTGCTAATGCCAACTTGGCAGGTAAAAATTTTTCAGGAACCTTCTTTAATGGCAGTGTCAAGTTTAATATAAACTTCAACAAGTTTTTTAACAACAACACTAAGACATTATCCGGAAACATCAGTCTTGGTTGGATTGTTGATTCTGGTGCAAATCAGCACATGACTGTGACTGAAAAGTTTTTAATCAATGTTGTTAACATTTCAAATCTTGGTTTAACTGTTGGACATCCCAACGGTACTCAGGCCTTAATTACAAAAATTGGTGATTTAAAGATCAATAATGATCTAACTCTTTTTGATGTACTTGTTGTTCCTGAGTACAATGTTAGTTTGATGTCTGTTCATAAAATTGCTAGAGACAATAAGATGTTTGTCGGGTTTAATGAATCTAATTGCTATATACAGGATTTACATCAAAAAACGATTGTGGGGATTGGTAAACAACACAATGGGTTATATATGTTTGATATTGATTCTTCATGTAAGATTATTTCTAATAACTGCATATCTGTTTGTCATGTTTCAAAAAATCTTTGGCATCAAAGACTTGGTCATCCCTCTGACCAAGTCCTACACATACTTAAACCCACTCTTAAATTTGATAGTACATCTGAAACTGATCATCTCTGTGATACTTGTAATAAAGCTAAACAAACCAGGGAACCATTCCCTCTAAGTGAACATAAATCAACTAAAATTGGTCAACTTGTCCATCTTGATGTATGGGGACCATATAAAGTCACTAGCAGAGATGGTTACAAATATTTTTTAACTGTTGTTGATGACTATTCCAGGGCAGTGTGGGTTTATATGCTTAAGGGGAAGGATGATGTTTATGTTTCCATTGTTAACTTTACTCACATGCTATCAAATCAATTTGAACACAATGTCAAGATCTTTAGAAGTGATAATGGGACAGAATTTGTCAATAATAAACTTCAACATTTTTTCCATGAAAAAGGAATTTTACATCAAACCTCTTGTGTTTATACACCACAACAAAATGGTATTGCAGAAAGGAAACATAGGCATCTCCTTAATGTAGCTAGATCCCTCATGTTTCAGGGGGAATTACCTCTAAATCTTTGGTCTGAATGTGTTCTAACTGCTGCCTATGTCATAAACAGGTTGCCCTCTTCAGTTCTGTCTGGCAAGTCCCCGTTCTTCCTTGTGTATGGGCATGACCCTTCACTCTCTCTCCTTAGAGTCTTTGGCTGCTTATGCTATGCCACCATTCTCAACATCTCTGATAAATTTGGTAGTAGCTCTGAAAAAAGTGTCTTTATTGGTTACTCAAATGAGAAGAAAGGCTATAAACTCTTGAGCCTTGAAACAAAAAATATCTTTTACTCCAGAGATGTCAAATTTTATGAAACTGTTTTTCCCTTCAAAATGAAAAATTCTGTGTCAAAACCTTTTGTTGAAACCTTTGTACCAAAAGATTTAAATCACAAAAATTTCTTTGACTCACAAATAAGTCCCAATGATGAAGGGAGAGTGACATCCTATGATGATGGCACAGTGGTAAGTCATCCTACTAGGATTGACGAACCAGTTGCAACATCTATAGATGATAATACACACCCTGAGGGCAACATATCACATGATTCACATTCTGCTGATGCAGTCTCTGATCCTGCTGATACAACACCTGATTCTGCTGAACAAGAAAGAGGCTTGCCAGCCATTACTGCTAGAAGGTCAACCAGAGTTTCCAAGATGCCCAGTAATCTTAATGACTTTATTATAGAAGGAAAAGTCAAATATGGTGTTGAAAAGGTTGTTAATTACTCCAATCTTAACAAAGATAATTACTGCTTTGCATCTAGTCTTAATAAAAGTATTGAACCTACCTGTTATGAAGAAGCTATCCATGATAGTAATTGGGTTGATGCTATGAATTCTGAAATTGAGGCCTTAAATGAAAACCATGCTTGGGATATAACTGATCTACCTCCTAATAGAATTCCTATTGGCTACAAATGGATATTTAAAATCAAATATAAAGCCAATGGTGAAGTTGATAGATACAAGGCTAGACTAGTTGTTAAAGGATATAACCAAAGGGAAGGAATAGACTATGATGAAACCTTTTCTCCTTTTGTAAAAATGTCTACTGTCAGATGTCTTATTGCCTTAGCCGTTAAAAACAAATGGCCTCTTTTTCAACTTGATGTTAATAATGCTTTCTTGTATGGAGATCTTGATGAGGATATTTATATGACCATCCCCAAGGGGTTCTGTAATGAGAACAATAAAAATAAAGTCTGTAAACTTGTCAAATCCCTATATGGCTTAAAACAAGCTCCCAGGAAATGGAATGAAAAACTTGTCAGTGTTTTAAAAGAAAACAACTTTGTTCAATCTGTTAATGATCACTCTTTGTTCACCAAAACAGAGAATAACAAGTTTATTGCTCTGCTTGTTTATGTGGATGATATTGTCCTTACTGGAAATTGCACTGATGAGATAAACCGATTCAAAGAGTTCCTAAAAACAAAGTTTCATATTAAAGACTTGGGAAATCTAAAATACTTTCTTGGCATTGAGGTTCTAAAAACTGGGAATGACATTTGTCTCTCCCAAAGAAAATATTGTCTTGAACTCCTCAAAGAATTTGGTCTCCTTGGGTGCAAACCTGTGTCCACTCCTATGGAACCCAACTCAGTCCTTCCATACATTCCCACTGCTGATGACCCCTTGCTTGTCAACATCACTGGTTATCAGAAGTTACTTGGGAAACTTATCTATCTCACCCATACTAGACCTGACATCTCATACTCAGTTCATTGTCTGGCACAATATATGCATTCTCCTTTAAAGTCTCATCTGGAATGTGCCCTCAATGTTCTGAGATATCTAAAAGGAGCTCCAGGAAAAGGTCTAAGGTACAATTTCAGCAACTCTGAAAATCATCTTGAAGGATATAGTGATGCTGATTGGGCCAAATGCAAGAAAACCAGAAAATCTGTCACAGGTTATTGTGTTTTCTTTAATAATTGTTTAATCTCATGGAAAAGTAAAAAACAAAACACTCTTTCAAAATCTTCCACAGAAGCAGAATATAGATCTATGTCTACTGCTGCCTGTGAAATCATTTGGATTCAAAAAATCCTAAAAGACCTAAAAGTTGATATCAATCTTCCTGTTGATCTTTTTTGTGATAACAAATCTGCTTTACAACTTGCTGTCAACCCTGTTTTCCATGAAAGATCAAAACACTTTGAAATTGATGTTCACTTCATCAGGGAAAAAATTGCTAGAGGTGTTATAAATGCTAAAAAGATTGGCTCTTCAAACCAAACTGCAGATATACTCATAAAGAACCTCCCTGTCTATCAGCATAAATTTTTGTGTGAAAAATTGATATTGTTTGATATGTTTGCTCATCAGATCAAGGGGGAATGTTAAATTTTGGGTTGGTAATCTGTGGCAAACATATCATTCTATCAATTGCTAATGGCTTTCAAGTTGTGTCTTATAGCAGGATTAATTACAGGGGTTTAACCTGGACAAAAGATTAAAGATTTAAAGTTCCAAGAATCTCATTTCTGCTGAAGCCTTTTCTTCGTTTCTGCTGATGAGTCATTACTAGCCGTTAGAGGGGTCTTAGTGAAACTTAATCCCCTATTTAATAAGTCCCCTTATCTAGGGTTAGACACACTTGAGTGTGCAGTCTTTTGTATCACTCTCTTCTCTTCTTTCAGATCATTTCACTGATCTTGTCTTGTCTTTACATTTACATGATTATTGTCTCATTGACATTAATCTAACCTTGTAACATTTGGATACTATTGTAAACTTAATCTAAGCTGACTATTGCAGCTTAGATCTGAATAAAGATTATATTGTTCATCTTGGTTGCCTATACTTTCGTACAGTTTCTAGTAATACCTCTTTTGAAACCATTTTAAAGCAAACAAGTGCAATACAGATGAGTCGTGAAGCTTTATTGTTTTCTATACATGAAACGCTTAAACACACACTAAGACTAGTAGTCATTGACTGCTTTTTTCTCTATTTAATTCCTTTCATACGTATTTGCTTTAGTTCCTTAAAATCCCTTTTGATGTGTTTCATTAGTTTAAACATTGTTTGGCTAGGTTATGGCGTTCTTGCTTATTGCATTACACATAACCTTCTTTTTTTTGGCTGCATACCATCTAATTACAAACATTTAGCTCTTAGTTACCCAAAAACTATGAATGCATATACCAATTCAAAAGACCAGTTTCCCAAATAGGGTGTATTATCTACCAAAGATTGTTGATACAAAAGTTGGACGTTCCTGATTTGGAGCTCTGGTTCTCGTACCAATTGAGAATTGCTGCTTGAGACCTGCGCACTAAGAGACAAGAAACACCGTTAGGCTTACCGTGGGATTGTCTCCCACGATTATCCTCCGGCGTGAGAGTGAGTAATCGGTTTAGGGTTTAAGGAGTTTTAGGGTTATGAGATCGTACCTTAAACGAGGGATATGATTCCCTTTATATACGCACGGGATCCTTGTTGGTTCCGTGTTCCCCAACCTTCGGCGTATCCCGCCTAAGTCGGTTGGGAATGATTATCTTCTTATTTTAGAAGATATCGGATATCTATTCCGTAAATAGATTTGGGCTTGGGCTTTCGTGAGCCCAAACGCGTATTGATATTGGCCCAGTTCGTACCGGGCTTGCAAGTATTGGGTTGTAGTCGGGGTTATGACCCGACTCCAGACTATACGTCATCATGTCCCCCCAGTCTAGTATGCGCAGTGCATAACTGCGGATGCTAGACTAATGACCGTAGTCCAAAATAAAATAAATAACGTACGAAACGTATTAAGGAAGCCATACACATACCCGTAGGTGCATTGGATCTAGACATCAAAGTGAATTGTAAATTCCTCGTTAGTCGGGGGAAAGTTACTGCCCCGCGTCCCATCAAAGAAATCTCAGCCACACAAGTGAGGGTAGTGGAATCCACGTGGCACATATCGGGTGGATGAGAAAAAAGTATAAAGCCAATCATCATTTTCACTATGTTATCCACCGTAAAAAAAAAACATAATCCACCATTGTTGAAATAAATCTGCAGCGGCAACCCAGAAATTAACCCACTTTAAGGTAACCGCGCGTGCGTTTCTGTACACCATGGTGAAACAATTATCGGACTTTACCTCTTTCTTGACCGAGAGCAATCTCTTAGAGTTCACCTCAGATTATTTTATACCCCTCGACGTGCATCCGGTTGTGCCGGATGCGCAGGCAACCATTGCGGACTTCCCCAGAGGGAAAGTGGGGGTTTATACACGGTTGTTTGATTTTGCAAACCAACGCGTGCCCCTGTCCCGCTTTCTATGCGACGTGTTAAACTATTACAACCTGCATATATCCCAATTACACTGTATCGGTGCGGCCAAAATTACCAATTTTAAGGTAAATTGCCGTTTACTGGCAGTGAACCCCACCATCCATTTATTCCGCGCTTTTTATCACACAATATGGGCACATGGGTGGGTATCTTTTGCGAAACGTGCCGGTAGGCTTCAATGCTATACGGATAAACTAGACTCACTTCGGGATTGGAGGGAGTATTTCTTCTGGGTAGATGATATATGCTTTCCATGGAACTATGAGTTTTATACCCGGGGTACATTAGAAAGGGATGAGTGCCCCCTCCCTGGGTCGTTTAGTGCTGAGGATGCGGAAGTGATAAATGACAACCGCATCCCCATTAGTGCCTATCCGGAGGGATTTCTGGTACATATGGGCATCAGTCGTAACTATTTTGGTCCCGAGGATGAGATCCCAATCTTCTTGGACGCCAACGGCCAGGGTGGGTACTCATTCCGCTGTACCTCTGTATAAATAGTGTGAGTCTTCGACCTGTATTGGCGCATTATATAACTTATGCTATTTGTTGCTTCTTTTTGCGCAGAAATGGATCTATTCGCTGTGGTACAATTAGCTAAACCACTGGATGCGCGTTCGGGTGTGCGGCCTTTGAAAGAAGGCGAAGAGCCAATACTAGCGAGAACCGCGGGGCATACAGTAGAGCGGAACTTGGGGGGAACAGGGACCAGCTCTTCCGTTGCAATAGAGGCAACGCCGGTGCAAGGCGTGCCGAGCCCGCGTGTGCCCTCCCCTACTGCGCAGCCACCACCCGTAGTGGCGGATCCCATTGATGAGGAAATGGAGGAGCAAGAGCATGCGTTATTGCGTAAAAGGTCGCGCAACGGGGATGACGCGAGTTCATCAAAGAAGAAGCGTCTCGTGACTGTGCATATTGAGTCTTCGGAGAGTGCGGCAGCATCATCGCACCCATCAGCAGATAGTTCTGGCCCCAGTAAGTACTCTTGATAGTATGACTATTTTTTGTTTTCATCCAGTGTGCGCATGAGATCTTTATAAGTCTGTCTGTGTTTGCAGGTTCGAACAGAGTGCAGAGTCGCCACCGAAAGAGGGTCCTGCTGGTCCTAAGTCTTCAGAACCGGAGATTGGTAGCGCAGTGCCAGTGACACCCGGGAATGCGTCAATGGAGCAGCTGGTTGATAACCTTGTTTCTCTGACTGCGCAGCTGAAGGCGAAGTGTGTTGGAGAGAATAGTCAGGTCAACCAAAAGGACCAGCGCATTGCATCACTGGAGGCGCAATTGGCCAGTGCCAAGGCTGAAATAGAAGAAGCCAATGCATATGCGGAGAAGCTTGCAGGAGAAAAAATGGCTCTGCTATCTCAAATAGACCAGGAGCGTGCTGAAGCAGTCAAGTATAAGCTGTCATGTAACTGGGCCCTCAAACATCTAGAGCAGGGTAAGGAAAATTTCTTTGCGCAGTTGGGGGAGCTTGGTGGTACTGTGAGCTGGTCATTGGAGGTGCAGGAAGCAAAACTGCGCAAGCTCAGTCTGGAGTACGACGAGGAATTGTATCCTCAGCTCATGTCCACCATAGCTGAGCGAAGATGGCTCATAGGCCATGGTTTGCGTCTAGCTGCACTCACTACCCTAGAGTCGCCAGAGGTAGTTAGTGCCTTCGGGGAGGTTGTGCAGTGCGCTCTGGAGCGTGGTAAGTCAGAAGCAATTGAGAAGCTTCATGAGACAGAACTGTTGAAGGCGCCTATCGATAAGGTACCAAATTATGACGCTGAGTCATATGATCACTTGGTCGCTGCTATGCAGAGAATGAAAGACTTAGAGCTCCCAATGATTTCTGAGCTTGAGCGTGATCAAGACTATCCAATAAATGTTATTATGGCGGGGTTGACCTTGGCGCGGCATCGTACTGAGGGTGCCGAAACACAGTCGGATTATTATTTGAAGCCCCATGAGTCACAGCTTCAAGTACCTGTCTTTGCGCGTCCTAGGGATAGTCAGAATCCATTTGCTTTGGAGAAGGAGGTACCTTTACAGGAAGTCTTGGAAGCGCATGCAACCCGTCTTGCTAAAAAAGAAGGTATTGCAGGTAAAGCTATTTTGTGTGGAGTTGGTGCAGCGCATTTGCCGAGGTCAGATGGGGTGCCAGTCAGTGTGGCTACTGTGTCGCGTCAAGATGCAGACGTGTTGAAGGGTATGAGCGAAGCTAAAGATGCAACAAGTCATGTTGGCACATCTTCACTTAAGCGTTGTAGCAGCTGGTAGTGGATATGTTGCAAAATACTCTCTTGTAATAACTCGTAGTTATGAATAAAAGTTGCTGTTTTGCTGTGGGTATTATTGAAACTTGTAATGTATACGTATCTGTTTGTCTTTGCGTAAAAGATAGCTTTATGACCGGAGAAATAAACGTGTAGTGTGAATATAGGACATCCATAATCATGTATGAAAGTCATAGTATACTTGAGAAATAATACTTTATCATAATCGTGTATGGTATGATATACAGCGTACTGTAAATATCACTTTAAGGAATCAAGTGTCTTGGTTCCTAAGTTGTTAAACGTGCACGTGTGCGTTGCTGCGCAGCCATCGTGGGATGCGCACATATCTTATTTCAACGTCTTGAGAACAAGGTGTTTAACAAGGATGCTTGATCCAGTATTGATGGGTTTGCAACCCTCTTACTCAACAAGTTAGTTAGTAGGTCAACTTATCATTTTACCATCATGGGTTTATTTGTAGTGCATGCACGCCATCGTGGGCAAAGAAATAAAAAATTGTTAAGACATACAGTATATGAAGATAACAACTTAAAATGTGTCGCGGAGTTAGCTAGAAACCGCGGCGTTTTATTGATACTTGCAAGTTTTTTTTTTTTTTTTTTTTTTTTTTGAGAAATAACAAAGAAAACAGTAAATATGAAAAATAAAAATGAATACATGAATGTTTATTGAGCACTGAAAGTGCAGAGCGTCTGTGCGTTGTGCCGTAGCTATTCTTACAGGTAGCACCTCTTGAGGTTGCCGATGTTCCATGTGCGCGGTAGGTCACGACCATCCAAGCCTCGTAGCCTGTACGCGCCTGTGCCTATTGCTTCAGTAACCTCATAAGGTCCTTCCCACTTTGGTCCGAGCTTACCTGTGTCTTCTGCGTGGCTCGCCTCATTGGCACGGTAGACAAAGTCGCCTGGTCTGAATGAAACACTGCGCACCTTGGCATCATAGTATCCTTTCATTTTTTACTTCGACCGTGCCTCCCGTATGGCTGCGCGTTCGCGTCTTTCTTCCAGCAGGTCCAAGTCGACACGTCTTTCATCATTGTTTGTTGTTACATTGATCTCCGCAGTGCGGATAGTTGGCATGCCGATCTCAGTTGGTATAACGGCTTCTGTCCCGTAGACTAGAGAGAAGGGGGTGTCCCCCGTGCTGGTTTTTATTGAGGTGCGGTGTGCCCACAAGACATGCGAGAGTTCTTCGACCCACCTTCCTTTGTGCCTGTCAAGGCGTGCTTTGATTCCTTCGCCCAGGCTTCGATTTGCGCGCTCTACTAAGCCATTGGTTTGCGGGTGTGTAACCGACGCGAAGTGTTGGGTGATGTTTAACTTCTCGCACCAATCTTTGAAAGGGTTGTCGCAGAATTGTTTCCCGTTATCCGAGATGATTTCACCAGGTAATCCGAAGCGGCATACGATGTTGTCCCAGACAAAGCGTTTCACCTGGTTGCCGGTGATTGTCGCCACTGCTTTTGCCTCAATCCACTTGGTGAAGTAGTCTATAGCCACTATGAGAAACTTGAGACCGCCTGCCGCTATTGGAAAAGGACCTGCAATATCAATGCCCCATTTGTAGAATGGCCATGGCGCCGTAATTGGCGTTAGTTCGTGCTGTGGTTGGCGCGGGACGGGTCTATGAACTTGGCAATCATTGCACTTCCGTATTAAGTCCCGCGCATCTCTATGCATGGTTGGCCAGTAGTATCCTGAGCGCATGGCGCGTGCTACAACAGACCGTGGTCCTGCGTGCATGCTGCATGAACCTTCATGGATTTCTCGCAGCACGTAATTTGCTTGTAGAGGGCCAACGCAGCGGAGCCATGGTTGGAGGAAAGAACGTCGGTACAATATGTTGTCTCGCAATTCGAATCTCTGCGTTGTGCGTCGTATTCTGCGAGCTTCTTTCTGTTCTTGGGGTAATGTTCCTTTGCTTAGGAATTCCGTAATCGGTATCATCCATGTAGGACCATCCTCTTCTATGACCGCGGAGACTTCCATCTCCGATATGGATTTGCTTTTCAGCGTTTCCACCAGCACTTGCTTTGATAAATGTGCAAAGCTTGTCGAGGCGATCTTGCTCAGTGCATCTGCCTTGCGATTTTCTGCTCTAGGGACTTGCTTGATAGTAAATCTGTCAAAGCCTTTGATCAGTGTCTTAGTCTTCTCAAGATACTGAATCATATTCTCTTCTTTGGCCACGTATTCGCCCAACATGTGGTTGGCTACTAGCCGGGAATCTACATTCGCTTCCAAGTTATGTACACCCATTCGAGCTGCGATGCGTAGTCCGGCGATTAGGGCTTCGTATTCTGCCTCATTGTTTGTCGCGGTAAATTCAAAACGCAGTGCGTAAGTGAATTCCATTCCCTCTGGGTTTGTGAGAATGAGGCCAGCTCCTGACCCGTCCACGCATGAGGATCCGTCTGTAAACAAAATCCATGGATCTTGTAGTTCCCTCTTTCTTGGTGCGGGTACCTCATCAGTATCTGGCTTCTCGATGATGAAATCTGCCAGAACCTGGCCTTTTATTGCGGTACGTGGTCTGTAAGAGATGTTGTGTTCGCCTAGCAGCACACTCCACTTCTGGAGTCGCCCTGACGCATCGGGTTTGGAGATGATCTGCTTGATGGGTTGATCTGTGATTACCGCTATCGGGTGCGCTTGGAAGTATCGGCGTAGTCGCTTGGCGGCAAACACTAATGCCAAGACTAACTTCTCCATGGCACTGTAGTTCATCTCCGTCTTCTTGAGCGCTTTGCTGACAAAGTAGATAGGAGTTTGCACTGAGTCCCTATCTGTTAGTAGCACCGCGCTGACTGCCCCATGAGTTGCTGATAGATACATGATTAGCTCTTCCCCTGGTCGGGGTGCAACGAGTGTTGGGAGCGCTGCTAGATGCTGTTTGAGTGTAGTGAAGGCTTCTTCTGCCTCCGCCGTCCACCGGAAATCACCCTTTTTTATACACTTCTTGAGTGTTTTGAAAAGAGGCAATGACTTTTCTGCTGACTTAGACAGGAACCTGTTTAGGCCGGCCAGTTTTCCGTTGAGAGATTGGACTTCCTTCAGCGTGCGCGGTGAGGGAAGTTCAATCACTGCCTTTGTCTTTTCTGGACAAGGTTTTATGCCGTCCGGTTCTATCAGGTATCCTAAGAACATGCCTTCAGTAGCGCCGAAGGTGCATTTTTTAGGATTCAGCTTCATGTTGATCTCTCGTAGAGTATTGAAAGTCTCTGCTATGTCGCGCACAAGCTCAACTTCAGTATGGCTTTTTATGACTAGGTCATCCACATAGACTTCCAGGTTGCGGCCCACCTGTTTTTCAAAGGCATTATCTACTAACCGCTGATAGGTAGCACCCGCATTCTTCAAGCCAAAGGGCATTTTTGTATAACAGTAAACGCCTTGGCTTGTGTGGAAAGCTGTTTTTTCCTCGTCTTCCTTAGCCATCTGTATCTGGTGATACCCCTTGTACGCGTCGAGAAAACACTTTAACGGGTATCCACGCAAGGACTCTATTTTCCAGTCTATCTCTGGTAATGGATAGCAGTCCTGTGGGCATGCTTTGTTAAGGTCGGTGAAGTCTACGCACATTCGCCAGCTACCGTCGCTCTTTTTCACCATTACTGGGTTAGAAAGCCAGTCGTGGTAGTAGACTTCACGCATAATTCCTGCTTTTACCAATTTCTGTACCTCTGCCAGGATTGCCTGCGCACGCTCTGGGGCTTGGCCACGCTTCTTCTGGCGTATCGGTGTGTATCCTTGTCGGATTCTCAGTTTATGCTCTGTGATCGAGCGTGGTACTCCAGTCATGTGTTTTGGCTCCCATGCGAAAATATCCACGTTCTTTTGTAGGAGCGCGCACACGGCTGCTTTGCCGTTGTCCGACAATGACCCTCCGATGGTTATTTCCTGTTCCGGGTAATCTGGGTGAATCGCGACCTTCAAGTTGGGGACTTTGGCTGCGCACTGCTTTGGGATCGGTGCCATTTCGCATGTAACCGTGTTACATTCTCTATTTGGTACCGTGGCATTGTGAAGAGTAACAACGCCCCCTTCTACTGGGAATTTAAGCATCCCGTGCGCTGTTGATGGCACCGCACGCATGGCTGATATCCCGGGTCTCCCAATGATGCCATTGTATGGCGAGGGGGATTTGATCACCATGAAATCCATCCAGGTTGTCGTGGAGTGCTCTGCGTTGCCAATGCTGACTAGTAATCGCAGTTGTCCCATGGGCCATATCTTTTCACCCGTGAAACCAGTGAGTGCTGTGCTGACCGGGTTTAACTGGCTACGTATTTCAGGTCGTAGTCTTTTAAAGCAATGCTCATACATGATATTTGCCGATGCTCCACCATCAATGTACATGCGGTGTATATCGTGACCACCCGCGCTGATTTCAATGGTGAGTGGCTCTGCTACTGCGTTGTCCGCAGTTAGAGTAGGGAAAGAGATTTCACTTCTTCGGGAAAACTCCTGGCTGACCTTCTGTCTAGTGACTCGTTGCCACGTCTGTATCATGTAGATTGTGTCGGCCTTATCTTTGGGTGTCTCCTTCTTGTTTCCATTCTTTTGTTTATCTTTTCCCTCTTGCATGAGGGCAGTTAATGTTTCGTAATTTCGGGATACGAAAACTTCTGGTGTTAACTCCGGCGCGACCCCCTCAAGAGTGAGTGCGTTTGTTTCTACCGTTATACCCTTATCCCGGCCTGGTGCCTCCGGTACCTTTGTCAGGTCAGTTTCCAGCACCGATTGGAAGGGAGTAGTAAAGACGGTGCGCAGTGGGTCTACTCCACTCGTGGTGGTTGTAGTGGCTTGGGTTGTTCCCGAGTGCGGTTCCACCAGAGGGAAGATCAAGTCTTGGCCTGATCCCTTATTTTTAGCAGCGCTGGTTGTCCCAGAGGTCTGCTTAGGGGTTAGTCCACTCTGCGACTTCTTCCCCATGAGATCTGACTGCGATCGATGATTACCGTGCTTTGTCATTCTAGTGTTGGTTCTTAGTGTAGGGTCCCACGGATGGCGCCACTTGTTGATACAAAAGTTGGACGTTCCTGATTTGGAGCTCCGGTTCTCGTACCAATTGAGAATTGCTGCTTGAGACCTGCGCACTAAGAGATAAGAAACACCGTTAGGCTTACCGTGGGATTGTCTCCCACGATTATCCTCCGGCGTGAGAGTGAGTAATCGGTTTAGGGTTTAAGGAGTTTTAGGGTTATGAGATCGTACCTTAAACGAGGGATATGATTCCCTTTATATACGCACGGGATCCTTGTTGGTTCCGTGTTCCCCAACCTTCGGCGTATCCCGCCTAAGTCGGTTGGGAATGATTATCTTCTTATTTTAGAAGATATCGGATATCTATTCCGTAAATAGATTTGGGCTTGGGCTTTCGTGAGCCCAAACGCGTATTGATATTGGCCCAGTTCGTACCGGGCTTGCAAGTATTGGGTTGTAACCCGACTACAGACTATACGTCATCAAAGATGTTATATTCAAAAGACCTGTTTTTTTATGGGAACATAATACACAGTCAATATTTATTGTAACAAATAATTCAAATAAAAGGAAAGCAGTCTTCAAAATAGGAGATGGGAGGTGTCCAGTAGCCATGTTGAGCTAATGATGTTATGCCCCTGCATCATATTTTAAGCTTTTTCAAAGGGCTGCTTGCTTCTTCATCATCAGTAAAGGTAACAGCACGTATTTTCCCCATACTCTCATTGGCGGAGGACCCTTTGTGTGATCCATCTACCACACCTGACTCTGAATCTGATATATCTGTATGAAAATATGAAATTGTCAGCCATCTAATTCAAGAATGTCAATAAAGTATCATGTTCAAAGTTTACCTGAAAAATCTATAGGTGAGGTGTCACCGAGTAAAAATCCAGAACCAACCCCAGTTATGTGTTTCAATGTTTGCACCACATAGCTAATATCTTCCATCTCAGAAGGCAAAAAAAACTCCAAGACATAGTTAGTTTGGCTTTCATCACTACGCAGGCGGATTGCAAAGCAGCTAGTTAACCCACTCATGTGTGCATTGTGAACCAAAGGGTATTCTTCTTTACTGAGTTTGGTTACATCCTCACAAAAACATGAACCGTGGGATAACAATGCTTTGCCAACTAAGCTACGGGAACTGTCTAAGTGTCGTTTTCTACATGCGTTCCGAAACGCCCACATGCTCAAGTCGCGAACATAAAACGGTAGACAGACTGTGGACATGCAAGTTTTCCCGATGCATTTAGTGTCAAAACTACTACAACTCTCCTTTATAGATGCATCATGTGAAACACAAGTTGTGAAAGGGGAAACAACCCATGTCTGAGCAAGAGGTAAACCGTGGATGTCACACACACTTTTCAGAATACCCAAGACTTTATTCCACTCATCGGGAACCTGTATATACAAGATTTAGAGAAATGTTTTATAAAAATATTTAACCAGAGGGAAAGAATTTTAGATTACAAATCAGTGTCTACTCACATTTGCAGCAGGCCCATCAAATGGTCGTGTACATGTCAGGTTCAGTTTCTGCAAGATAACAGACAATTTTGGAATGAGCAGCAATGTAAACAAGTGTATACTAGAATACAACAGAAAATATAATTCATTAATGTGGATATACATGTTTTTTTTTTTTACTCTTTTAGATTTCATTGTGAAAGCTTCAAGGAGAAGTGTATCGAATTAATAAAATCCTGACAACCATTTTAGCGATAGTAATTATTTTGAAATTTTGACAACATTGTCCAAAATCCTAATATGGCAAAAGGAAAAGGGACAATGGAGTCAAGCAGATCAAACTAACAGACAAATCATACAAATATCTTGGAAGTCTCTAAGAGAAAATGAATCAGGAGATCTGTACAACAATACAAGATAAATAAGCAATTGTTGTTTCGTGCTTAACCAAAAACTCAAACAGAAAACACCAGACACCACAAACGGCGTAAAAAAAAGTATAGGTGTGCCGTGTGTGCAAAACACTTAATATGACAGAAATTATCAGATTTAAGAGGTAAGATGGATACCTTCAGAGCATTGTAAACTTGTTGAACCTCATAAGCAAATTCTAAATAATCTAAAGACGTCAAGATTTCAATCACACCAACACATGTAGTTGAATCGAATACTGGTAAAGCCAAATATCCACGGAGATCGCAAAATCTTGCAAAGGCTTGTTGCGGAAAATATTTCGGCAAGTAATGAGTTACATCACTGGTCCACTCTGGCAATTCTCGAGTAAATACTCGAGCAATAGGATCAATGTCTTCTTCTCCAGATTCATCATCCACAACATGAACATTGCGCTTAGAATTTTTCCTATACAAAAGAAGTCTTTCATCAATTACACCAACACCGAATGGTTGATCTATATTTGTAAGTGACCGATGCTTCCCATCGACATGAGGTGACCAAAATTGAACAATGACATGTTGTTTGCGGAAACTCAATAGCTTCATTGCAGCTATTATCTTGCCCTGTATATTCTGATTATGGGGGTCGACATTAGTCCTCAGCTTAAAACCTATAGTTTACAAGAACCACAAAAAAAACAGGCATAAAAGAACTAACAAATATGATGAAACCATATAGTAGAAGAAGCTGAAACCAATCCTAAGGGCCAGGTACGAACTTCAACCCATTATTACAAGTCTCGGACAACTAATACGTCTGCTATCAATTTTCTTGTGGAAATAGTCCCTTTCTAGATCAAAATTTGAGCTATATAAAGTCTATTTTTCCAAACTTCTGATGTGTATATAACTGAAAAGATGCTACTTGAGGGGTCTAATATGTGCAAACTGAAACAGTGACAGGTTTCTTGTGACAAATAGATATGAAATCAGGAAGAGAGACATACCACCAGTAATTGTAGATTGAGACGGATCAGACTGAAAAAGTTCCTCTCCTTTTTCAAAAACCTTAAGATGTATCAAATATCTCGAATCCCCGGAAAAGGCAGATGTCGACGGTTCAAAAGATATATTCTCACTCAGTGTTGTACATAACCGCAACATATTGGAACCAGAATCAGAACCAGAACTGGATAAATATGCAGATGTAACTGGCTGGTTCAGCTGACTCAAGGCCATGGAGATTGAGCAGACTTCAGCTTCTTGAAATCCAGTAAGAGGCCTGTTTAACAAAACTGAATAAATAAGTATCAAATGCACAAGAGGCCTAATACTCAGGGGCACTGTTTTTAAGTGATGCTGAATGAAAAATGACGACCTAATTGCCGTTCCGAGTAAATCATTTCTAAGATAGAATACCATTTTAACCCTGAGAGTTAATTTGAACTGAATGACAATTTGATTAAAAAAATGTGACTGAGAAAGCTAAAAAACAGACAATCTCAACACAGACATAAAGAAATAAGAAGATTGCAAACCATTAATAACAAACATATAATATTTGGGTACAAATAATATTGACTGAGAAAGTAACATATACGCAAGCAAAGAAGAGAAGGATCACAAATAAAAAAAATTTATTGTCCCACACTGATGCTACTAGGTTTCTAGTATCATATCACAACTACCTCTTGTGAAACCATTCTAAAGCAAACAAGTGCAATACAGATGAGTCGTGAAGCTTTATTGTTTTCTATACATAAACGGTTAAACACACACTAAGACTAGTAGTCGGTGACTGCTTTTTTCTCTATTAATTCCTTTCATATGTATTTGCTTAAGTTCCTTAACAACCCCCTTTTAAAAGCATTGATTCCGCATTTGACGTGTTTCGTTATTTTAAACATTGTTTGGCTAGGTTATGTCATTCTTGCATAACACATAACCTTCTTATTTTTGGCTGCATACCATCTAATTAGAAACATTAAGCTCTTAGTTACCCAAAAACAATGAATGCATATACCAATTCAAAAGACCAGTTTCCTAAATAGGGAGTAGTATCTACCAAAGATGTTATATCAGATCAAAGTTACGAATGTCAAAGTTGCGGTGTTATTTCAACAAGTGAAACACGTTCTCTTTGTTTCTACCAAAGTGAAACAATATTTGAGAATTCGTGGCATTTTATTATCATTCCACTCGAAATCCTTGTGGAGTTGTGGGAATCCAATACATATTTATATAAGGAACAATCCAGAAAATGCTTTGGTCAAATCTATAACTTAATTTTAAAGAGGACTAATTATTTCTTGATGATTAACTTAACCACAAAAACATGAACACAATGACCATACAAAACTCCTGCTAGTTGTACCAAAATAGAGGTCAGAGTTAAACAACATAACCAAGAACAAGTTAAATTAAGGATGATGCTCAAGAAAGTATGTAAATAGCATAACAACAACAGCGAGTAAGATACAAAGTAAAAGACAGCTAAAAGTGTTGTTCCATAAAATAAATCATACTGTTTGGGAAATATTCCAAAAACACAGCCAGTTAAAACTTATCATAGCCTAAATTTGGCAAAAACACCAAAGTCATAAATGCCTAATTTCAAAATACTATCTATTTCAGCAATAATCTAGGAACAAACTGTGTATGCTTTTATATGCCAGGTCACCACTCCCGCCAAAGTCGCAACCACTCTCCATCACCAACTACACACTCAGCAGTCAGTATCCTTCAACTGATCTACTCCGACTTCATCCATCACTCGTAGTACACTTCCTTTAACTTTACAGAAACGACGCCGTTTGATTTAACCGGCGAAGCATTTCTCCGGTTAATTTACTTTGCCCTTTTATTCACCGTATCTCCGATTAATCCGGTTTGTAAATAAACCGAATTAACCGCCCGGTTCGCCACGTCAGCAGCTCCGTTAGGTTTAATCATTTATCGATTCACCTGAACTTGTTTCCATTACGAGACTAACATTCCGATACGGCGGAGATTCTGTATTAACTATTATAGTTTTTAGAGGTAATTTAGTTGATGTTACAAACAAATATCCGATCCGGCCCCCCAAAATAAATGGTCCATCCTATACCGTTATTTCCGTTACCAGATACCTCCACACGCACACAAACCAAATAAACAACAATAAAATACCCCACTTTTTTGTTTACACAAAGATGGTGCAGACCACCACTATAGTGCACAAAGGTGGTGGTGGTGGTGGGTTGCTTCTATGGTGTTCCACGTGCTAAGGGTGAGATGGTGGTGGTGCACCACCCACCATAAAAACTAGTGTAAGAAGAAGCTGAAAACAAAACCAAATGCATATATAATATATGAATAGTTAATATACGTAAAGAAAGAAATGACTTACAGAAAGCTTGAAAGAAGGAAGGCAGGCAGGCGGTGAGGTTGATGAAGAAAACCAAATGCATATATATTGTAGGAAAATACTACCTTTTTTTTTTAGTACAATAGGGATTCGTTATCGGTACACGAGTGATGCCAATACCTTTTTAATATATATATTTTTATAATTGTACTGGAATAAAAATAACATAAAATAATATAAAGCTTAACAAGTTAAAAATAATAAAATACAAAAAATACGGAACATAAAACACGAAAAAAATTGTTGTCATGTTAATAAAGTGAGTAAAACTGTCAAAAATAAGTGTGAAACCTAAAACATAAAGTTTGACAAGCTAAAAGTAGTAAATAGCAAAAAATATTTTCGTCGAAGTTTGACAAGTTCCAGTGACTCTTCCAGCCAGCTGTAGGTTTTTCGGTATCATTTCCGACATTATAACACGTTTCCGATCTAATTTTCATCTTTTTTTGAGGTTCGAGATTGTTCATTTACGCCTGGTTCACCCGCGTCTAGAAAACCAATCGACCCATCGGTTTCCAGTCAAACCGGTATAGCCGACTGGGTTATGAATACACTAATTTTATCATCGACGTACCACGATTATCTTAAATGCAAGAAGCGTTAAAATTTTATATATTCAATTCATTAGGCTAAACACAATGACTTGTAGGACCCTAATTAATTAGAGTGATTATTTGCACACTCAAACTATTGATTGGCACACTCAAGATTACAAGTACAGTGAGCATCCTATCATATATGTACAACTGCTTAAAGCATGAAATGAGATGTGTCAATCAATAATTAGAGTGTGCAAATCATTAGCTAATTAGTTATGGCCGCACACAAAAATTATATCGTAAATTAACAATCATAGACATTATATGTTTATGTTACATCTCTTGCCTCGCGTACCCATTGAAATGAAAAAGATATTACGTATTTAGTGGTATTGAAAGATCTTTACTTGGTAGATGCGTTATGGTATAAAGTATTAATAATAAAACCTTTGAGGCGAAGATGTCAAAGCGGACAATAATTACCAGAATTGTATATAAAATAAGTTGATTGAAAAAGACTTGTAGATGATTAGGTTAGATAGAAGCCATAATTCTAATTGAATTATTGGAAGTTTCCTTTTAGTGCATACGACTATACGAGTACTTCCTTTGTGATAAGATGATCATTTGTCTTTTTACCTCTAGTAAATTTTTTTCTTATGTCTTTTTACCTCTAGTAAATTTTTTTCTTATGTCAAAATCTAAACTCTCTTCATATCAAAAGCTAGAATGAGTCGATCTTTAATATTCAAAAATACCATCGACATATCTATTATGATTCGATAAATAAAGTTCTAAACTAAAAACATTTGTGGCGACAATGTTTTGGTCAAAATATGGGTAGGGTCATGACAGTTGTAGTCCAACCTACCCTTTGTTTTAACCAACCATAACTATACATATCTTTTATATAATAAAGGAATTACATCATTTCGGAGTGATTTTGTCAATTCATTCTTATTAAAAAAACAATTGGGCCAATAGGAGGGGTCGATTTTGCCACGTAAGCAAAATCGTGTGATGTGATTGGTTAATAAAAAGTCAAAATTAAATTGATTTTGGTCAAACTTTAATAAATTTGGTGGAGAAGTTTTATTGATAAAAAAATACATAAAAATATATGTGTCAAATTTATGAAAACAAAAACTTAAAAAAGGAGGAGGTAATTAATAAAACTTTAGTGGTTGAATTTTTAAAAATTATATAGAGTTAAGTGTAATATTATAAATCTCCATATTTTTTTATAACTTTGGATTATAAACAAATACACCCTTATACTTTATACCCTTTATATTTTATATCTTAAAAAATACAATGTAAATGTTGTTTTAAAATAACAACATATAAATTTGCATAAGATTATAAGTATCAATTATTTTACTATATATGTTCAATAAAGTCTCATTTATATCATTTTTAAATGTTTAACCTATGTGGACACGAGTTTACATTTTAAATACGGTTAACTTACTAAAAACGGGAATACAATTATCAAATTGTAAGCACGGGTTACTTTAATATAAAAATTAATATATGCGATTGTACTTATAACAATGACCCATGTAATTCTTATTTATATATATAAGGATATCTAGAAAAACGTTTTTAAAAAACTTTAAAGAGTATACTTTAACTTTATCAACGCTCATTATTTGCTATTAAACTTGCATTATGTATACAACATAACATCAGTAGTGAAATTTAAATAACAACATCAACATTTTTGTTAGCTAAATAAAATTAAATCTTGAGTTACTTAACAGAAATTTTTGCAAATATTTTTCCAAATTATAATGGATATTAATGCATAATGAGAAACTCGTGCATAACTATTAGTTGTACTTATATCACAATTTTCATGGGCAAATTATTATATGTGTATATACTGAACTAAAATGTTAAAATAAATTTGAGTTATGTGTAAACTTCGTGCGTTCACGAAACTTATAACTATATAATTATATGCAATTACCTTTAAAGACACAATATTAAATATTAATACAAAATAATTTTTTTGTCAAAACCCCGTGCACGCACGGGTATTATAACTAGTATATTAAATGCAAACATAAGAATTAAATAGGTAAAGATCACCACATCGTAGGTAATAAACTAATAATACTTATATAACTGCCACCTAAGTATTATTATATAGGTAACGTGTGCTGATATCTCCAAGTACTATGGTTTTGCAACTGAAAATTTGGCTTTATAGTACTAGTAATTATCACGGAGTATAGTTGATTAAAATGGAAAATCACTTAACGCAGTACCCTAGCCTGATTTTGTATAAATAAAAATTGTAACAAATCCGAAAACTGAACGTAAACACCTAAAAAGCACCAATAAAATCGTTTAACGACTAAATGCATGCGGCGTCAATAATTTCGTTATATATATATCCACTAAATAATAGTACGTTAAATTTGTAGGCACATAAACTCAATAGCGTATCAGATAAACCAGAAATTACATAATAACAACTCAAACATGATTTTTTAATGTAGGAAGAAAACCAAAGTTTGCAAACAAATCTTGCTTTCAATTCAGATGTGACAAAAACACAGATCCATTACCAGGCGATCGAGTATACACATTTATTAGTTGTTGATTGAAAAGAAAATAAACATAAAGCAAGGCCCGATTCTGATAAACAAAAAGCAGATAAACATAAAATAATTTAAGAAGATTGAGACAAAGGTTAACCTAACCTTCGATAAACGAAGAAGAAAAAGTAGCGGTGAGAACTTGTAGGAATGTTTTTTCTTTGAAAGAGAAGTCGCAGGAATGTTTGATAGAAGATATGGCGAATTAAGCCTATTGTAGTATCCTAGTAGTAGTATATATATGATATATTTGTAGGCATTTCCACGTACGTGTGCATGTGGGTCCAAAACGGACTTTTTCTTTTCCTTCTCTCTCCTAGTGTATGCCACGGTTCACCTAGTCAAATTATAAAATACAAAAGAATAACCTAAAATTCTAGAATAAGAGAAGTTCCTTGAGTTTGGGAAAACCAAAGTTATTTGGTCGTATGTGTAGCTACCGACCGAAACGAAGACAAAACCTCACATAAATCGACAAAATCGCAAGAAGACAAATCGGAACAAAGACAAAATCTTACATAAATCGACAAAATCGCAGGAAGACAAAACCTCACATAAATCGACAAAACCACAAATAACCTACCTATACACTCATGACTCATATGGCGTCGTCGTCGATGAATCTTTGTGGAGGTCATTCATAAATTTTATCACGCCAATTAGCTAGGATCAACTTAATAATTGTTTGATGAATTGCATAGACATCTTGGATTGTTATAACTTACGAGCTACGTGTAATAAAAATTAAACATCCTATTATGAGTCTAAAGAAGGCTTTTTTTTTTTTTTTTTTTTTTTTTTTTTTTCTTGTTGCAAAAGAGCTATATGACTTTGCTAAACCAAACACGGACCCTTTAAACGACGATAACCTTCCTAGGGATATATTTGAAACATGTTATGTTTGACTATAACAAGTGTGCCCCACTAATCATTTTCTCCTAGAATTTATAAACTTTACACCACAAGTCGAAGCTTCTTAGTAACTTCAGTATAAATCGTGTTGCTTCAAAAAAGTATATTTAATATAAAGACTTGCAAATTAATTATCAATATATTTATAGACCACTACCATCTGTAGAAAGGCAAATATATTACTACGTAATTAATGCTTAAAATCAAGGTATCAGCATGGTTTGGAAACGAATTTGCAGGGAAATAATTTCAATAAGTCAAGAAAATTATGTTAAAGGGACTATACGAGGTTTGTCGATCCCATTGTTGTTGGAGTCATAAGGTTCTATTAGTATGATTGTCTATATGTGTACGTGTGAAAGAGGTTTAAACGCAAGAGAGTTGCAAATAAATCAGTACATAAGCATATTCACGCACAAAATCATATATTATACGAAAAACTTACTAAGAAAATAGTGGTTCATCTTTAACCTATCGATTACCATAAACTTTAAGTGACGTCAAATATCTTTTACTTTGATAATTATATATTAAATGGTCTAGAAGGATTCAGAGGATCGGGCGAGGTGTTACAACTAATGACAAAGCATCTATAAATTAAGGACCATTGTGTTTAATAAATTTATAAATAACCAAAAGTTCATCCACAAATCAAAATCCGAGTCTGCAAGGTTTAAACAACAACATTATTTAATACTAGGTGTAAAAGATCAAAACTAAAGTAGATGAAAATAAAGTCTCCATGCAAATGCAGAATCTCTAAGGTCCAACTAGCTCTCATCACACATCCCCGTTAACCCTAGTTACTTGCCGCGAAAGAAATAAAATGTTGCTAAGCCAATTGCCAAGTGCGTGGATATAGATAACAAACAAGAATAACACAATATATATGGATGAAGAGAAATAATAAGAGATCATAAAATGCAACTTTCCCATCATAACAACGCTTTAACACTAGAATAATTAAAGATATAGTTGAAGGAAAAAGGGTTCGAGACATTAATTTCAAGTATCCGACATCATATCATACCAAGTACACTCGCACGCGCTAAGATCATATTGTATATATCACAAATCATAATGGTACATTGGTCGCGGCCCCAATGCCTCTAAATTCGACGTAAGGTGTGTATGGCACTACGCTACGCGACCACATGATATAGCATAAAGTGTCAAAAAGATTATTAGAGTATTGCAAGAAATTCAACGTGAGTATATGAAGCAATGATAAAAGAGAGTCCGAGCATGCAAAAAAACGAACATATCAATGATTAAAAAAGAACATGTACAAGAACATCCATGCAAATATAATAACGAGCAAACGAAGGAAAATAGAGAACCATCCGTAGTAACATATTATGAATCAAATAACGAACATGGAAAAGCATCTGTACAAAGATAGTAACTACCAAAAGAGTAAACGTACAGAATCATTCGTATCTTAACACTCGTCTAAAATAGCCTAGCGCCAAAATGTATCACCAACATCCTCAACAAAGTCTACACCGTTAAATAATCCTAAACTAGAAATATAACCCAAGCCGTCTTTTATTTTTCTTTTAAGGTATCCAAACATCCAAGTATCGTTAATTTTAGTTTTCTTTATTACACAACGACTTGAATCCATGATTTCATAATATAAAACTATATCAAGTGTCAACAATGTATAGTTTATAACTTTATCATGCAAAGTTCATATCTTTGTAAACAGATTCATAAACAATCTTACGTGGATGGCTTAAATAGCCTACGTCTTTATTGCTTTGTTTAACAATCCAACTAAATCGGATACTTGTCAGGTCCGCACCTTTTTTAGCTCTACTTGTTGGTTTATAGTTTTGTTAAAAACGTGTGTATGAATATGATACGATTTGTCAACTGGATGAAACTTCTTGAATATTGTCGTTCTATTGTTATCGGGAACATCATCTTAGCAAGTTAAATCAAAGTGCGAATGTAATCACAATTTACTTTTCTAACTTGATGCCAAATCAACATGAATCCTGAAGTGCTCACAAGGGTAGATATGATGCACCACAAGAGGCATGTACGTACTTACCCTGTGATTCCTCATCATAGTGTCATAAAAATATGGTTTTGAAGCTTTGTTAATGAATTTACAAAAAGTGCATACCCAGTTGAAATGAGGTGCATAACCTGGGATTCCTCATCATGCGATAGTTAAAGAAGCAGTGGAACAAGGCATATTTAGAGGTGTGGCGGTTGGTTCGAATAATGTCATGGTATCTCATTTGCAATATGCGGACGATACCATTTTTTTTGGAGAGTGGAGTAAAGAGAACGCTAAATCTCTTATGTGTATCCTTAAATGTTTCGAAGAGGTTTCCGGGCTAAGGGTTAACTACAACAAAAGTAAGATATATGGCATAGGCGTTAACGAAGGTGAAATGTCGGATATGGCGAGGTGGATGGGGTGTGATATCGGGGAGTTTCCGTTTACATATCTGGGATTACCAATTGGGGAAAACATGAGACGGGTAAATGCTTGGACTCCGGTAGTAGAGAAATTCAAAAAAAAGTTGGCCGATTGGAAAGCTAAAACGATGTCGTTTGGGGGTCGTCTAACATTGGTTAAATCTGTCCTCGGTAGCTTGCCATTGTATTATTTATCGATGTTTCGCGTGCCTTTGAGTGTTTTAAAAAATCTTGAGAGTATTAGAAAAAATTTCTTTTGGGGTGGGTTGGGAGAAGGGAAAAAGCTTGCGTGGGTCAAATGGGGTTGTGTTTTATCTTCGTTCGGGGCCGGGGGGCTTAATATTGGGTCTCTTAGGGCAAAAAACTTGGCTTTGTTAGGTAAATGGTGGTGGAGGTTTAGGAAAGAAGGGGGGAGCTTATGGGTTAGAGTTGTCAAGAGTATTCATGGAGCGTGTGGGGGCTTGGGGGATGTTAGGGCTGTTAGTGGGGGGCATCGAGGGGTGGGGTTTGGGACGATATTAAAAAGATTGGTGTGGAGATTGACGGGTTAGGGGTTGGCTTCACATCTTCTTGTGTTGGAGTTTTGGGGGATGGGAGGGATATTAGGTTTTGGGTAGATCGATGGGTGGGCAATCAAAGGCTTTGTGATCGTTTCCCTAGGCTTTATCATTTAGAGAGGGTGAAGGAGGTTAGCGTGTTGGAGAGAGGGTTATGGGTCGACAACAATTGGGGGTGGGAATGGGATTGGGTTAGGGACATTAGGGGTAGAGTTAATAAGGAGTTTGATGATCTTTTAGGTGTCTTGCAACATGTTGTGGTTTCCAATAATTGTAGGGATCGATGGAGATGGTCGCTTGATGAAGATGGAGAGTTCACAGTCAAAGAGTTGTCTAGATTGATCGAGGATAAGATTCTACTTTCGGATAGTGGAGAGCAAGGAACGCTTTGGAACAAGTTAGTTCCGAAGAAAGTTAACATTTTCATTTGGAGGGCGCTTAGAGGAAGACTTCCGGTTCGTGTGGAGCTCGATAGAAGGGGTATTCATTTGGACTCGGTTCTTTGCCCATGTTGTAATAACATTGTGGAGACGTGTGCTCATTGCTTGATTACTTGTGATCTAGCCATGAGCGTTTGGGATAAGATTTTTAAATGGTGGAGGGTGGGGAGTATTAATGCTTTCACTATCGATGAATTCTTTTCATCTAATGGAAATGTTAACGTTCCCATCCTTTACTCTCGTGTTTTGCAAGCGGTTATTTGGACGACCGGGTATTACATTTGGAGAGAAAGAAATGCTCGCGTTTTCGGTAAAAAAGTTTCAAGCACTAATAAGGTTGTCCAAGATATCCAACTAAAAAGTTTTGAGTGGATTGTGAGAAGATCAAATAAATATAAAGAGATAGAGTGGCAACAATGGTTATGGGAGCCTTTAAAAATTAGGCTGCAGTAATGGTTCTTTTCTATATTTGGTTCGTGTTCAGCTGCTGTTTCCCAGTGGTTGTTGGTAAAGTTCGTTTGCAGTTCTGTGTTGCTGCAAGTAAAGTATTTGGGTTTGTTTGGTCTGCATCACTTCCAGTGTTTTTGGTCTCTGCTGCAAGTTTCAGTTGGGGCTGTTTGGTTTTCGCTATTTCTGAGGTGGTCCAGGTCCTTGGGGAATCCTCATTCGTTTGGGATGTTTGTCATCTCTTTTGGCTTTTTGCTTTGCTAGGATCTTTGTTTTAGGCTTTTAGTTTCAAGTGCTTTCCTTCTGTGATTGTGGTGGCTCATTTTGGTTTTTGTTGTATTTGCTTCCTGGGTCCCATTCATAGGTAAGTGTCTTATTTAGTTATGGTGGGATGCCATGTCTTGTTTTTTGTTTTCTTTGGTGGTTCTATTCATTTTGCCTTTCAAAAAAAAAAAAAAAAAATATCAAGTGTCAACAATGTATAGTTTATAACTTTATCATGCAAAGTTCATATCTTTGTAAACAGATTCATAAACAATCTTACGTGGATGGCTTAAATAGCCTACGTCTTTATTGCTTTGTTTAACAATCCAACTAAATCGGATACTTGTCAGGTCCGCACCTTTTTTAGCTCTACTTGTTGGTTTATAGTTTTGTTAAAAACGTGTGTATGAATATGATACGATTTGTCAACTGGATGAAACTTCTTGAATATTGTCGTTCTATTGTTATCGGGAACATCATCTTAGCAAGTTAAATCAAAGTGCGAATGTAATCACAATTTACTTTTCTAACTTGATGCCAAATCAACATGAATCCTGAAGTGCTCACAAGGGTAGATATGATGCACCCACAAGAGGCATGTACGTACTTACCCTGTGATTCCTCATCATAGTGTCATAAAAGTATGGTTTTGAAGCTTTGTTAATGAATTTACAAAAAGTGCATACCCAGTTGAAATGAGGTGCATAACCTGATTCAAATCGCCATCGTTTAGTTATTCAAACGATCAGATAAGTGCCCTCGCGTTGCGACGATGCTGTTTTGATTTAGTTTTTGTATATTTGTACGTAAAAAATGTATTCAAACCGTCTCATGAAACCGCTGAAATTTACGAACATATGAGATTATTATCATGATGCTATTTTTATCATTATATTATTTGCTTGATATAATTCAAAATGTTTGTTGTAATATGAATAATATCATTTCTGGTTAGTAGTTGTGTTGTGTAATCATACATTTGCCAAACAATTATTTTGCAAATAGGGTATGCTAATGCAATATGGGTTATGTGATGAGCCCATTAATACATACATATTTGTTTCATGGGCCTTTCTTTGTTTTTTTTTTCTTTTCAAAATACATACATATTTTCAAAAGCCTACATGAAATATTGGGGCAAGGGATAGCCGGCGGTGCATTAAGTTGTCAATAATGATGCGCGTGTTGCGACATGAGATGCGTTTTTTGAGTGACAAAATTTTAATCATACGTAATTCGAAAGCAATGCAGCATTTGGCTCATTTTATTCAAAATTTGACGTTTTTATTAATATAATGAATATGCCGAATATTTGTTATATCATTGATAAATAACGTTTATTATTTTAATTTGTAAAAAGTAAAAGTTTAAGGTAGTTTTTGTATTTGAATTTTTATTATTGGCCAAGGGTGTGTTTTATTATTATTTTGCAAAAAGCATATATTAAAGTTAAATAATTTATATAAAATCATACATAAGTCAAAAGTATCGCAACATTGAGCTCATTTTGGTATATTTTATTATAAGAAAATCGTTAGATATTTGTTAGATAAGTAATAAATAAAGTTTGTTATTCAAAAAACGGTAAATAACTAAAAGTGCAGGGTAGTTATAAAAAATATTTTTAAATAAACTTTAGGATAATTTTTAAAGTTATTAGATAGGTTAAGAGTGTTATTTATTATTATTATTATTATTGTTATTATTATTATTATTATTATTATTTTCAAAAAGATATATTAAACTTCAAAAAAATTTATAAAATCATGGTATGTCAAAAGCATATCAAATATTTGACTCGTTTTATTCGCAATATGAAGATCGTTTCAATGGTATATTTTTTATGAAGAAGTCGTTAGATAATTGTTAGATATTCAATAAATAAAGTTTTTTATATAAAACAAGTCATAAATAGTAAGAAGTACAGGTTAATAATTGTTATTTCTCTCGATCGGTTATCAACGAGAAATTAGACTTATATATAGGGGTGAAAACGAGCCGAGCCGAGCCCGAGCCTGCCAGAGCTCGAGCTCGTTTCGAGCCTCACATTTTGAGCTCGAGCTCGGCTCGTTAACACAAGGCTCGAACTCGTTAACACAGTTATATGTATAGAAAATATATATACGTATATATTTCTAGGGCTCGTTTAGGCTCGCGAGCCTAAACGAGCTTTTTGTATAGAGCTCGGGCTCGAGCTCGATTATTAAATGAGCCCAAACTTAGGCTCGAGCTCGGGCTCGAGCTCGTTTAGGCTCGGCTCATTCGAGCTTTTTACCGATCCGATCCCGAGCTTTTCACGAGCGTCTCGACTCGTTTCCACCCCTACTTATATATATGAAATAGGCCCATTTTAGATATGCATATGGAATGCAACCCACTTATCATATCATTAGTCAAGTTCCAACCCACATAAAAGTTTACAATTTACATTTTACACGTGTCATTTAAATAATTGTTATTTTCTCGAACGTTTCTTAACGAGGAATTAGACTTCCACTCCTTGTGGCGGAGCCAATTTATGTTTTAAATCATTTGGTGTATATTTCTTTAATTTATTTTTGGTATTTGACGCATTGTGGCGTAGCCATTATGTTTGAGGGAGTTGATTTGCATACTCCCAAAAATGATTGGGACACTTAAATTAGTTGTGTGTAGACATTTATACCCTCACAGGGGTGAAAATGTAAGTGTGACTATGAGGGTATAAATGTCCAAACACAACTAATTTGAGTGTTCAAATCATTTTTAAAAGTATGCAAATCATCTCCCTTATGTAATATGTTAATTTGGTCAATTTTAAATGCTGAATAATGATTTGCAAGTTTAAAGTTTTATGGTGGTACAACAGTATCGTAAGTACATTCATAACTAAAAAGTTTAGATTCTATATCACAACATTAATACTAAAAGGTACTTCACTCATAAACAAAAGTCGACAGAGATAATATGTAAATAACTTTTATATAAATTGATTGAAACTTTGAACAATAAAGGGGTTGGTTGTATTTGATTAACATTTTACATAAATTTTTATTAACATATATAACCTTTATATAACCTTAAATAACTCCACTACTAAGGTATGAAAAAAAGAATCCAAACTTTCAGAAATCATTGAGATAAATAATAATGATTAGAGTTAATTACATAAATCGTCCTTGTGGTTTGGTCAAAGTTACGGATCTTGTCCCTATACTTTTTTTTAGCGTGTTTCGTCCCTGTGGTTTACAAATCTTACGGATCTTGTCCCTGATCTGACCCGGTCCCAAAAAAGGATCTCCCTTGCAAATCTCTCTAACGTGAGGGCTAACGATCGTTATACAAACCACATGGACGATTTATGTAATTTACTCTTTAAAAAAAAAGTTTTTTCTTTTTAGTTTTATTATTCAAAATTTTTTAAATTTTATTACGATTAAATTTTTTAATAAAAAAACTTTTTTTTTTAAATTTAATTTTAATTTTATTATAATAAATTAAAAAAAAAAAAAAACAAATTTTAATTTTATTATATATTTTTTTTTAAAAACTGTTTTTTCTTTAAAAAAAAATTAATTTTATTAAAAACTGTGGTATTTTTTCGACATTCTCATATTATTTTATTTCTCTTTTGATATTGTACATATCTTAAGACGTCATGGCATACTTGAAACTGAAGAAATAAGTTCGCTTTCCCTTTAGTGGTGAGAATGTTTTCAACTTGGACTTTAATCAAGGTTTTTTTTAAGTTTTCTCATGAAACAAATGTTCTCGTAAATTTTACAAGTACTTTGGTAATGTTATTATTATTTTTTCGAAAGGCTAAGATTTTATTAACAAAAAAGTTCCAAAACAAAACCGGAAATTGCAAGAAACACAAAACAAAAGAAATCAACCAAGAGGTAGAACATTAAAAATCCTTCAAATCCATCATTCCAAGCCGCCAAACCATGAGAGAACCGAGCAGTAATCAAAAAGCCTTCAAAAAGTTTTTTTTTTAAATTTTACTTTAATTTTTTTTCTAAAATTAATTTTTATAAAGAAAAAACAGTTTTTAAAAAATATATATTATAATAAAATTAAAATAATATTTTTTTATTTTATTATAATTTTTTTGATTTTTTTTTTAAAAAAAAAATAGTTTTTTAATTTATTATAATAAAATTAAAATTTATTTTTTTTTAATTTATTATAATAAAATTAAAATTAAAATTAAAAAAAAAAAAGGTTTTTTTTATTAAAAATTTTAATCGTAATAAAATTAAAAAAAAATTGAATAATAAAACTAAAAAGAAAAATCTTTTTTTTAAAGAGTAAATTACATAAATCGTCCATGTGGTTTGTATAACGATCGTTAGCCCTCACGTTAGAGAGATTTGCAAAGGAGGTCCTTTTTTGGGACCGGGTCAGACCAGGGACAAGATCCGTAAGATTTGTAAACCACAGGGACGAAACGCGTTAAAAAAAAGTATAGGGACAAGATCCGTAACTTTGACCAAACCACAAGGACGATTTATGTAATTAACTCTAATGATTATGATGGTGACATTAGCATCATCAACAACACCCTCATCATTTAACACAATGATCTCTCGGAGCCTGAACTCTTTTTCCTCAAAAACTAGAAATGGAGGACGTCGAATGCTGCAGAAACTTGAAATGGGCAATTATGACTTCCGGAAATGGGCTTGTGTGTGCAAAAAACAAAGGACATGCAGAATTCACCAATCGGAGTATGAATTCCATATGCTTCTGACATTGTTGTAATTGTTCTGCCACGGCTTCTCATCCATGAGCCACCAAAACTTGGCCTTAGGCTAGCAGCATGATCAGAAACACTCTGATGGAATATGAATTCCATATGCTCAACATAAGTAGCTTCACTCTCATCCTTTGAAAATGGAACATCATTAACATTAATTATTTCATTCTCTACCAACAGTTTTTGATTTACAGGCTCTGGTAGGACCTCTTCGTTTTCAGGCAATATGGTTATAGGAGAAGGTGGTGATTCGAAGTTCCAATTAAGAGGATCTCCACCAATGACTTGAAGAGATGACAAAATACCTAATTTCACACTAGACACATTCTTAATCTGCTGCTTTACTGTTAAAACCAAGCTTTGTAGATCTGCCTCGTTTACGTGATGTGCTGGCAAAACAAACTCTATCACATATTCAACATCACTTTCAATACCTATCATATATATAGCTAAACAACTAGTTATTCCGTTCACATGTGCATGAGAACCCAGAGGGTATATGTCTTCATCAAGCTTTGTTATATCCTCGCAGAAATATAAACCACAAGATGAGAATGATTTTCCAACAACTCCTTGGGATTTATGTTGGTGTCGCTCTCTGCATGCTTCATGGAAATCTCACATGCTCAAGTCTTGAACGTAGAATGGTAAATCATATGTTGACATGTAGGTTTTTCCTATACAATTTCTGTTAATGCTACTACAGCTCTGCTCTAGATTCCCGGGATTAGCCACAACACTACTGAATCCAGATAGCGCCCAAGTCTGAGCTAGAGTTATATTCTGAATATCACATATCAACTTTAAGACCTGGAAGATATCATCCAACTCACTTTGCCTTCTTTCATTTCCAATCCGTATCTGAATTTTCAAGCATATAATCACAAAGAAATATAGACAAATACATTTAATAAAATACGTGCATGTACACAACTTACATATAAGCTAGGGTCCTCAAACACATTTGGAGACTTCAGATTTTCTTCCTGTCAATTTTGAAAAAAGAAATTCATGGGTATGAAGCACATCAGTTACAAGCATGTATCCAATGAGTAAAATCAAAGATCTGGTAGCAACCTTTAGTGCTCTTGAAACTTCATGAACCTCAAAAGCGTAATCAACGTAAGTTGATGATGTTATGATTTCAATCACACCAACACAACAACCACTGTCAGGTTCAAATACGGGCAAATTAATATATCCATGGTTACAACATTGTTTGGTTGGTAAGTTATGAACATTCAAACTCCATTCTGGCAACTTTTGGCGATAAACACGACTAGGTAGACCGAGTTCTTCTCTGTGCTCCCCGTCCACAACAAACATACGCTGCTCGGACTCGAGCCTATACAAGTAAAGGTCTTCATCAACCACACCAAGACAAAAAGGTTGTTCCAAAGTTGTTAGCAAGCAGTGCTTGCTTACAGTAACTAGTGACCAAAACTGAACAAGCACATGTGGGTCCCAAAACTTAACATTGAAAGTGCATGTATGATTTTTCCTTTATTATCTGTGGGTCTATGATATTTTGATCAGCCAACAGCTTAGAGAAACCTATGAATACATAAATCACCGTAAGGAAACAGCTACATTTTAACAGGAACTTGAAAGTCAAACAAAAAAGTCAACACAAAGTAGAGAGCAAGTTTGTTTGTTGTCAACTTTTGTGATGAACTTACAGCAAATAAAATGTTCTATTCATACACAAATGGAATCTAGGTCAAAATGCCATTAATAACTTTAAGATGAACAACACTAGTGTTGACCGATATGGTGACTTTTTCTGTTACATCAATGAGCAACTTGGATCACTAAACAAGTAACTGCAAGTGATTTCGTAAGAATATCTACAAGCTCAGAGCTAGTAGGCACATATCTAATCATAAGAGATTGAACAAAACTATATCACAAATAAAATGTAAGACAATCTTAATGTAAAATGACTAAGGAAGTGATTGGGTACTTGTCAAATTTGTTATAATTGCATAATAAAATTAAAATTTGTTTTTTTTTTTAATTTATTATAATAAAATTAAAATTAAATTTAAAAAAAAAAGTTTTTTTATTAAAAAATTTAATCCTAATAAAATTTAAAAAATTTTGAATAATAAAACTAAAAAGAAAAAACTTTTTTTTAAAGAGTAAATTACATAAATCGTCCATGTGGTTTGTATAACGATCGTTAGCCCTCACGTTAGAGATATTTGCAAGGGAGGTCCTTTTTTGGGACCGGGTCAGATCAGGGACAAGATCCGTAAGATTTGTAAACCACAGGGACGAAACGCGCTAAAAAAAGTATAGGGACAAGATCCGTAACTTTGACCAAACCACAAGGACGATTTATGTAATTAACTCTAATCATTATTATTTATCTCAATGATTTCTGAAAGTTTGGATTCTTTTTTTCATACCTTAGTAGTGGAGTTATTTAAGGTTATATAAAGGTTATATATGTTAATAAAAATTTATGTAAAATGTTAATCAAATACAACCAACCCCTTTATTGTTCAAAGTTTCAATCAATTTATATAAAAGTTATTTACATATTATCTCTGTCGACTTTTGTTTATGAGTGAAGTACCTTTTAGTATTAATGTTGTGATATAGAATCTAAACTTTTTAGTTATGAATGTACTTACGATACTGTTGTACCACCATAAAACTTTAAACTTGCAAATCATTATTCAGCATTTAAAATTGACCAAATTAACATATTACATAAGGGAGATGATTTGCATACTTTTAAAAATGATTTGAACACTCAAATTAGTTGTGTTTGGACATTTATACCCTCATAGTCACACTTACATTTTCACCCCTGTGAGGGTATGAATGTCTACACACAACTAATTTAAGTGTCCCAATCATTTTTGGGAGTGTGCAAATCAACTCCCTCAAACATAATGGCTACGCCACAATGCGTCAAATACCAAAAATAAATTAAAGAAATATACACCAAATGATTTAAAACATAAATTGGCTCCGCCACAAGGAGTGGAAGTCTAATTCCTCGTTAAGAAACGTTCGAGAAAATAACAATTATTAAAATGACACGTGTAAAATGTAAATTGTAAACTTTTATGTGGGTTGGAACTTGACTAATGATATGATAAGTGGGTTGCATTCCATATGCATATCTAAAATGGGCCTATTTCATATATATAAGTAGGGGTGGAAACGAGTCGAGACGCTCGTGAAAAGCTCGGGATCGGATCGGTAAAAAGCTCGAATGAGCCGAGCCTAAACGAGCTCGAGCCCGAGCTCGAGCCTAAGTTTGGGCTCATTTAATAATCGAGCTCGAGCCCGAGCTCTATACAAAAAGCTCGTTTAGGCTCGCGAGCCTAAACGAGCCCTAGAAATATATACGTATATATATTTTCTATACATATAACTGTGTTAACGAGTTCGAGCCTTGTGTTAACGAGCCGAGCTCGAGCTCAAAATGTGAGGCTCGAAACGAGCTCGAGCTCTGGCAGGCTCGGGCTCGGCTCGGCTCGTTTTCACCCCTATATATAAGTCTAATTTCTCGTTGATAACCGATCGAGAGAAATAACAATTATTAACCTGTACTTCTTACTATTTATGACTTGTTTTATATAAAAAACTTTATTTATTGAATATCTAACAATTATCTAACGACTTCTTCATAAAAAATATACCATTGAAACGATCTTCATATTGCGAATAAAACGAGTCAAATATTTGATATGCTTTTGACATACCATGATTTTATAAATTTTTTTGAAGTTTAATATATCTTTTTGAAAATAATAATAATAATAATAATAATAACAATAATAATAATAATAATAAATAACACTCTTAACCTATCTAATAACTTTAAAAATTATCCTAAAGTTTATTTAAAAATATTTTTTATAACTACCCTGCACTTTTAGTTATTTACCGTTTTTTGAATAACAAACTTTATTTATTACTTATCTAACAAATATCTAACGATTTTCTTATAATAAAATATACCAAAATGAGCTCAATGTTGCGATACTTTTGACTTATATATGATTTTATATAAATTATTTAACTTTAATATATGCTTTTTGCAAAATAATAATAAAACACACCCTTGGCCAATAATAAAAATTCAAATACAAAAACTACCTTAAACTTTTACTTTTTACAAATTAAAATAATAAACGTTATTTATCAATGATATAACAAATATTCGGCATATTCATTATATTGATAAAAAACGTCAAATTTTGAATAAAATGAGCCAAATGCTGCATTGCTTTCGAATTACGTATGATTAAAATTTTGTCACTCAAAAAACGCATCTCATGTCGCAACACGCGCATCATTATTGACAACTTAATGCACCGCCGGCTATCCCTTGCCCCAATATTTCATGTAGGCTTTTGAAAATATGTATGTATTTTGAAAAGAAAAAAAAAACAAAGAAAGGCCCATGAAACAAATATGTATGTATTAATGGGCTCATCACATAACCCATATTGCATTAGCATACCCTATTTGCAAAATAATTGTTTGGCAAATGTATGATTACACAACACAACTACTAACCAGAAATGATATTATTCATATTACAACAAACATTTTGAATTATATCAAGCAAATAATATAATGATAAAAATAGCATCATGATAATAATCTCATATGTTCGTAAATTTCAGCGGTTTCATGAGACGGTTTGAATACATTTTTTACGTACAAATATACAAAAACTAAATCAAAACAGCATCGTCGCAACGCGAGGGCACTTATCTGATCGTTTGAATAACTAAACGATGGCGATTTGAATCAGGTTATGCACCTCATTTCAACTGGGTATGCACTTTTTGTAAATTCATTAACAAAGCTTCAAAACCATACTTTTATGACACTATGATGAGGAATCACAGGGTAAGTACGTACATGCCTCTTGTGGGTGCATCATATCTACCCTTGTGAGCACTTCAGGATTCATGTTGATTTGGCATCAAGTTAGAAAAGTAAATTGTGATTACATTCGCACTTTGATTTAACTTGCTAAGATGATGTTCCCGATAACAATAGAACGACAATATTCAAGAAGTTTCATCCAGTTGACAAATCGTATCATATTCATACACACGTTTTTAACAAAACTATAAACCAACAAGTAGAGCTAAAAAAGGTGCGGACCTGACAAGTATCCGATTTAGTTGGATTGTTAAACAAAGCAATAAAGACGTAGGCTATTTAAGCCATCCACGTAAGATTGTTTATGAATCTGTTTACAAAGATATGAACTTTGCATGATAAAGTTATAAACTATACATTGTTGACACTTGATATTTTTTTTTTTTTTTTTTGAAAGGCAAAATGAATAGAACCACCAAAGAAAACAAAAAACAAGACATGGCATCCCACCATAACTAAATAAGACACTTACCTATGAATGGGACCCAGGAAGCAAATACAACAAAAACCAAAATGAGCCACCACAATCACAGAAGGAAAGCACTTGAAACTAAAAGCCTAAAACAAAGATCCTAGCAAAGCAAAAAGCCAAAAGAGATGACAAACATCCCAAACGAATGAGGATTCCCCAAGGACCTGGACCACCTCAGAAATAGCGAAAACCAAACAGCCCCAACTGAAACTTGCAGCAGAGACCAAAAACACTGGAAGTGATGCAGACCAAACAAACCCAAATACTTTACTTGCAGCAACACAGAACTGCAAACGAACTTTACCAACAACCACTGGGAAACAGCAGCTGAACACGAACCAAATATAGAAAAGAACCATTACTGCAGCCTAATTTTTAAAGGCTCCCATAACCATTGTTGCCACTCTATCTCTTTATATTTATTTGATCTTCTCACAATCCACTCAAAACTTTTTAGTTGGATATCTTGGACAACCTTATTAGTGCTTGAAACTTTTTTACCGAAAACGCGAGCATTTCTTTCTCTCCAAATGTAATACCCGGTCGTCCAAATAACCGCTTGCAAAACACGAGAGTAAAGGATGGGAACGTTAACATTTCCATTAGATGAAAAGAATTCATCGATAGTGAAAGCATTAATACTCCCCACCCTCCACCATTTAAAAATCTTATCCCAAACGCTCATGGCTAGATCACAAGTAATCAAGCAATGAGCACACGTCTCCACAATGTTATTACAACATGGGCAAAGAACCGAGTCCAAATGAATACCCCTTCTATCGAGCTCCACACGAACCGGAAGTCTTCCTCTAAGCGCCCTCCAAATGAAAATGTTAACTTTCTTCGGAACTAACTTGTTCCAAAGCGTTCCTTGCTCTCCACTATCCGAAAGTAGAATCTTATCCTCGATCAATCTAGACAACTCTTTGACTGTGAACTCTCCATCTTCATCAAGCGACCATCTCCATCGATCCCTACAATTATTGGAAACCACAACATGTTGCAAGACACCTAAAAGATCATCAAACTCCTTATTAACTCTACCCCTAATGTCCCTAACCCAATCCCATTCCCACCCCCAATTGTTGTCGACCCATAACCCTCTCTCCAACACGCTAACCTCCTTCACCCTCTCTAAATGATAAAGCCTAGGGAAACGATCACAAAGCCTTTGATTGCCCACCCATCGATCTACCCAAAACCTAATATCCCTCCCATCCCCCAAAACTCCAACACAAGAAGATGTGAAGCCAACCCCTAACCCGTCAATCTCCACACCAATCTTTTTAATATCGTCCCAAACCCCACCCCTCGATGCCCCCCACTAACAGCCCTAACATCCCCCAAGCCCCCACACGCTCCATGAATACTCTTGACAACTCTAACCCATAAGCTCCCCCCTTCTTTCCTAAACCTCCACCACCATTTACCTAACAAAGCCAAGTTTTTTGCCCTAAGAGACCCAATATTAAGCCCCCCGGCCCCGAACGAAGATAAAACACAACCCCATTTGACCCACGCAAGCTTTTTCCCTTCTCCCAACCCACCCCAAAAGAAACTTTTTCTAATACTCTCAAGATTTTTTAAAACACTCAAAGGCACGCGGAACATCGATAAATAATACAATGGCAAGCTACCGAGGACAGATTTAACCAATGTTAGACGACCCCCAAACGACATCGTTTTAGCTTTCCAATCGGCCAACTTTTTTTTGAATTTCTCTACTACCGGAGTCCAAGCATTTACCCGTCTCATGTTTTCCCCAATTGGTAATCCCAGATATGTAAACGGAAACTCCCCGATATCACACCCCATCCACCTCGCCATATCCGACATTTCACCTTCGTTAACGCCTATGCCATATATCTTACTTTTGTTGTAGTTAACCCTTAGCCCGGAAACCTCTTCGAAACATTTAAGGATACACATAAGAGATTTAGCGTTCTCTTTACTCCACTCTCCAAAAAAAATGGTATCGTCCGCATATTGCAAATGAGATACCATGACATTATTCGAACCAACCGCCACACCTCTAAATATGCCTTGTTCCACTGCTTCTTTAACTATCGCATGATGAGGAATCCCAGGTTATGCACCTCATTTCAACTGGGTATGCACTTTTTGTAAATTCATTAACAAAGCTTCAAAACCATATTTTTATGACACTATGATGAGGAATCACAGGGTAAGTACGTACATGCCTCTTGTGGGTGCATCATATCTACCCTTGTGAGCACTTCAGGATTCATGTTGATTTGGCATCAAGTTAGAAAAGTAAATTGTGATTACATTCGCACTTTGATTTAACTTGCTAAGATGATGTTCCCGATAACAATAGAACGACAATATTCAAGAAGTTTCATCCAGTTGACAAATCGTATCATATTCATACACACGTTTTTAACAAAACTATAAACCAACAAGTAGAGCTAAAAAAGGTGCGGACCTGACAAGTATCCGATTTAGTTGGATTGTTAAACAAAGCAATAAAGACGTAGGCTATTTAAGCCATCCACGTAAGATTGTTTATGAATCTGTTTACAAAGATATGAACTTTGCATGATAAAGTTATAAACTATACATTGTTGACACTTGATATAGTTTTATATTATGAAATCATGGATTCAAGTCGTTGTCTAATAAAGAAAACTAAAATTAACGATACTTGGATGTTTGGATACCTTAAAAGAAAAATAAAAGACGGCTTGGGTTATATTTCTAGTTTAGGATTATTTAACGGTGTAGACTTTGTTGAGGATGTTGGTGATACATTTTGGCGCTAGGCTATTTTAGACGAGTGTTAAGATACGAATGATTCTGTACGTTTACTCTTTTGGTAGTTACTATCTTTGTACAGATGCTTTTCCATGTTCGTTATTTGATTCATAATATGTTACTACGGATGGTTCTCTATTTTCCTTCGTTTGCTCGTTATTATATTTGCATGGATGTTCTTTTGTACATGTTCTTTTTTAATCGTTGATATGTTCGTTTTTTTGCATGCTCGGACTCTCTTTATCATTGCTTCATATACTCACGTTGAATTTCTTGCAATACTCTAATAATTTTTTGGACACCTTTATGCTACCCCTTTTGTTTTAGCAACACATTTTATAATGTTGGTGAACTTTTAAAATATTTTTGAAATATGACTTGATGATGCTTGGGAGAAATTATGTTAAAAATGATTTTTATGTAAATTATGTGATGCCAGTACTATATGTATGTTTCTTGACTCTTTTCGCATAGGGCTCATATGCACGGTGGACATAATCAATGCTATGGGGTTTAGTTGGTTTATATGTTCATTGTGTTACCATGAAACCCTTTAAACATATAGACAGGAGTTGGGAATATCGGGCAACTATCTGTGGAGGTATCACAAACTTGTCATTATGACCCATTGACTTGACACCACTTGACTTGACACCACCTGTTACGGTGTGATCAGTTCACGACATTTCCCTCTTATGATTTAATATCATATGATTTTATTTGCTCGTGAGAGGGCCTTTTGATTATGATATGATTTGCTTGTGGCTGAGCCTTTTGATTACTTGGGGAGGCCCACTCACGACCTTGGCTTTTTAGAGAATCCGCTCTTGTCTTGTAGGACTTGTAGCTTAGTAGTACGCTAGGTAGGTAGTGGTTTGTTTTTTTTTTTTTTTTTTTTTTTTTTTTAATTGATCCTAGCCTATGTTATGAAATGTTAGATTTATGATATGATATAATCATGTGGTCGCGTAGTGTTGTGCCATACACACCTTACGTCGAATTTAGAGGCATTGGGGCTGCGACCGGTGTATCATTATGATTTTAGTGCATGCGAGTGTACATGATATGATGTCGGATACTTGAAATTAATGTCTCGAACCCTTTTTCCTTCAGCTATATCTTTAATTATTCTAGTGTTAAAGTGTTGCTATGATGGAAAAGTTATATTTTATGATCTCTTATTATTTCTATTCATCCATATATATTGTGTTATTGTTGTTTGTTATCTATATTCACGCACTTGGAAATTGGCTTAGCAACATTTTCTTTCTTTCGCTGCAAGTAACTAGGGTTAACGGGGATGTGTGGCAAGAGCTAGTTGGACCTTAGAGATTCTGCATTTAGAGACTTTATTTCATCTACTTTAGTTTTGATCTTTTACACCTAGTATTAAATGATGTTGTTGTTTAAACCTTGCAGACTCGGATTGTGATTTGTGGATGAACTTTGCTTATTTATAAATTTATTAAGGCTGGGCACAGTCGTGACCCAGGTCACCAGCGCCACATCAGCTTTCATTCTCCGACGATCAGACGCGACCAAATTGTCACAGTCGATTACCAATTTTTTTTTTTTTTTTTTTTTTTTTCTCCAAACGTGTGAATTAAATATCTCATTGTACACCAACGTGTCATGCCAACCAATTAAACACACTAAAAGTGTTATCCATATAAATAGTACCCTCATGCAACATGCAATGGAAACACACTTAAAAGTGTTATCCATATAAATTGTGTCTAGCATTAAAGCAAATAAATTGTGTCTAGTATTAGTCGGTCAATAATACCATGCACAAGATTCTCCCACAGGTTAGCAATCATGCATTTTTGTTGTCTACTTTTTGTTTCATTTTGTACGGCTAAACTTGTTTTACCGAAACCATAATCACTATTGTCACGTGTGCACGCCACGTCAGATTTTCACTAACAAAAATAAGTTAAATAATATGGTTTTGGCCGCTAAATAGCTACGTACTTTTTCAAATGTACCGTTTTTGTACGTGTATAAGTTTTTGTCCGTTTTTATACGTTTTCGTTCGTTTTTATACGTTTTCTTCCGTTTTTCTTACGTTTTTACCCGTTTTTATACGTTTTTGTTCATTTTTTACGTTTTCGTCCATTTTTTACGTATTCGTCTTTTTTTTTTGTTCTTGTGTCTTTTTTATGTTTTCATCCGTTTTTTTACGTAAAAAACAGACGAAACTGAAAAAAAAAATGGACAAAAACGTAAAGATACGGACGAAAACGTAAAATAACAGACGAAAATGTAAAGAAACCGATGAAAACTTAAAAAAAAACATGCAAAAACAAAAAAAGGGATGAAAACGTAAAAAAACAGATGAAATGAAAAAAACAGAAGAAAACGTAAAAAAATAGGCGTAAATGAAAAAATGATGAAAACGTAACAAAACGGACAAAAACGTAAAAAAACCAGACGGAAACCAAAAAACGGACGAAAACGTAAAGAAACAGACGAAAACGTAAAAAAAGGACGAAAAAGTAAAAAAAAAAAAATGAAAACGTAAAAAATGGGCGAAAACGTAAAGAAACAGATGAAAACTTAAAAAAAACGGAGGAAAACGAAAAAAATAGACGAAAACATAAAGAAACGGATGAACACTTAAAAAAAAACGAAAACGACCAAGGACAGTAGATGCAATTTGGGACAAACAAGAAGGACGATCTATGTAATTTAGTCAAAAAAATATGCCACATAGGCATTTTTGACGGTTTTATACATTCCCAACCGGTTGCCTGTAAATATGCGTGCAAAATCGAACAAAACATAAAAGTACGCAACATAAAATGAAATGAAAATTAGTTCACGTACCAAAACGGTACAATTTATAAAGTACACATCTATTGTACGGCCAAAACCCATTTATTAAACACAATGGTCCTTAATTTGTAGATGCTTTGTCATTAGTTGTAACACCTCGCCCCGATCCTCTGAATCCTTCTAGACCATTTAATATATAATTATCAAAGTAAAAGATATTTGACGTCACTTAGAGTTTATGGTAATCGATAGATTGAAGATGAACCACTATTTTCTAGTAAGTTTTTCGTATAATATATGATTTTGTGCGTGAATATGCTTGTGTATTGATTTATTTGCAACTCTCTCGCGTTTAAACCTCTTTCACACGTACACATATAGACAATCATACTAATAAAACCTTATGACTCCAACAACAATGGGATCGACAAACCTCGTATAGTCCCTTTAACATAATTTTCTTGACTTATTGAAATTATTTCCCTGCAAATTCGTTTCCAAACCATGCTGATACCTTGATTTTAAGCATTAATTACGTAGTAATATATTTGCCTTTCTACAGATGGTAGTGGTCTATAAATATAGGGTCACGTTATTAATACCCCCCCCCATTTGGTTATTGATACCCCCCCCCCCTTTTTTTTTTTTTTTTTTTTTTTTTATTTTTTTTTTTTTTTTATAATTTTGTTTATATCAAAACGCTATAAACCTGAAAATGCGGAACTGTAAATATAAAGTTTAATAAGCCAAACGCTTAAAACTGTCAGAAACACGGAACAGAAACTGACAAAAAACTGTGTTATACTGGAAAAAACGGGGGACAAAATGGGGGACAGTGGTGCAGGCTACGGGGTAGACCCCGTAGCAATAGTATGACCCTAAATATATTGATAATTAATTTGCAAGTCTTTATATTAAATATACTTTTTTGAAGCAACACGATTCATACTGAAGTTACTAAGAAGCTTCGACTTGTGGTGTAAAGTTTATAAATTCTAGGAGAAAATGATTAGTGGGGCACACTTGTTATAGTCAAACATAACATGTTTCAAATATATCCCTAGGAAGGTTATCGTCGTTTAAAGGGTCCGTGTTTGGTTTAGCAAAGTCATATAGCTCTTTTGAAAAAAAAAAAAAAAAAAAAAAAAAAAAAAAAAAAAAGCCTTCTTTAGACTCATAATAGGATGTTTAATTTTTATTACACGTAGCTCGTAAGTTATAACAATCCAAGATGTCTATGCAATTCATCAAACAATTATTAAGTTGATCCTAGCTAATTGGCGTGATAAAATTTATGAATGACCTCCACAAAGATTCATCGACGACGACGCCATATGAGTCATGAGTGTATAGGTAGGTTATTTGTGGTTTTGTCGATTTATGTGAGGTTTTGTCTTCCTGCGATTTTGTCGATTTATGTAAGATTTTGTCTTTGTTCCGATTTGTCTTCTTGCGATTTTGTCGATTTATGTGAGGTTTTGTCTTCGTTTCGGTCGGTAGCTACACATACGACCAAATAACTTTGGTTTTCCCAAACTCAAGGAACTTCTCTTATTCTAGAATTTTAGGTTATTCTTTTGTATTTTATAATTTGACTAGGTGAACCGTGGCATACACTAGGAGAGAGAAGGAAAAGAAAAAGTCCGTTTTGGACCCACATGCACACGTACGTGGAAATGCCTACAAATATATCATATATATACTACTACTAGTATACTACAATAGGCTTAATTCGCCATATCTTCTATCAAACATTCCTGCGACTTCTCTTTCAAAGAAAAAACATTCCTACAAGTTCTCACCGCTACTTTTTCTTCTTCGTTTATCGAAGGTTAGGTTAACCTTTGTCTCAATCTTCTTAAATTATTTTATGTTTATCTGCTTTTTGTTTATCAGAATCGGGCCTTGCTTTATGTTTATTTTCTTTTCAATCAACAACTAATAAATGTGTATACTCGATCGCCTGGTAATGGATCTGTGTTTTTGTCACATCTGAATTGAAAGCAAGATTTGTTTGCAAACTTTGGTTTTCTTCCTACATTAAAAAATCATGTTTGAGTTGTTATTATGTAATTTCTGGTTTATCTGATACGCTATTGAGTTTATGTGCCTACAAATTTAACGTACTATTATTTAGTGGATATATATATAACGAAATTATTGACGCCGCATGCATTTAGTCGTTAAACGATTTTATTGGTGCTTTTTAGGTGTTTACGTTCAGTTTTCGGATTTGTTACAATTTTTATTTATACAAAATCAGGCTAGGGTACTGCGTTAAGTGATTTTCCATTTTAATCAACTATACTCCGTGATAATTACTAGTACTATAAAGCCAAATTTTCAGTTGCAAAACCATAGTACTTGGAGATATCAGCACACGTTACCTATATAATAATACTTAGGTGGCAGTTATATAAGTATTATTAGTTTATTACCTACGATGTGGTGATCTTTACCTATTTAATTCTTATGTTTGCATTTAATATATATGCATAGTAAGGTACCACGGAGTGGAGCTCGGGCTCCTAATCGAGTTCATGAACCCGTGAGGCTACACCGTCCCGTGTACCTCGGGTACATGAAAATTTGGAACAATTCGAGCTCGGAATCTGCTCGTATATAAGCTTTGTTCTCTTTTTTTTTTTGTCTTTTTATGAAATATAGTGTTAGGGTAGGATCGGGTACCACTCCGTCTTGTTAGGATAGTGTTAGGGTAGTATTGGGGTAGTTTTAAGTTGGAAGGTTTTTATTGGATGGAGGTAACATGGCACCCTCAAGGTATTAGGATAAGAAACTTGGACTCCCTCCCCCCTTATGGTTAAAACAAAGGGTAGGTTGGACTACAACTGTCATGACCCTACCCATATTTGACCAAAACATTGTCGCCACAAACGCTTTTTAGTCTAGAACTTTATTTATCGAATCATAATAGATATGTCGATGGTATTTTGAATATTAAAGTCATACTAGCTTTTGCTATGAAGAGAGTTTAGACTTTTTAAAGACATAAGAAAAAATTTAGTAGAGGTAAAAAGACAAATGATCATCTTATCACAAAGGAAGTACTCGTATGCACTAAAGTTGGTGATTCGGTGGGAAATTTAATTTAGTTAAGCGCACGTTCCCTCAATTTACTTTTAACCAAAAGGAAACTTCCAATAAATCCAATTAGAATTATGGCTTCTATCTAACCTACTACGTAGTACTACTTCATCATCCACAAGTCTTTTTCAATCAACTTATTTTATAGGGAGAATTTCATATATATCCCTCATTTGATTCAAAATTTCATATATATCTAACATAACTTTGAAAATTTCATATATATCTCTCATTTGGTTCAAAAATTTCATATATATCCAACCTAACTTGAAATTTTCATATATATCTAATCTAAATCTTAAAATTTTCATATATGTCCAAATACCCAATTTATATTTAATTAAAATTTTAAAATACACATTTATTATAATTTAATGTTAAATGACCATTAAACCCTTCGCCTTTTTTTTTTTTTTTTTTTTATTTTAATTTTAAATTCACATGTATATTCCCTATTTCCATATAAACAATATCTCAAATCACTATATTAGTACACATGGGTTACGAATATTATTATGATCCGTAATAAACAATTTCAGTACACAAAACATATGTATACTTCATTGCTCCAAATACAATATATAAATCATAAAAGCATGTTTATATATTGTATTTGGAGCAATGAAGTATACATATGTTTTGTTTACTGAAATTGTTTATTACGGATCATAATAATATTCGTAACCCATGTGTACTAATATGTAGTTTAAGATTTTAATTATATATAAATTGGTTATTTGGACATATATGAAAATTTTAAGTTTTAGATTGGATATATATGAAATTTTCAAGTTAGGTTGGATATATATGAAATTTTTGAACCAAATGAAGGATATATATGAAATTTTCAAGTTAGATTGAATATATATGAAATTTTGAATCAAATGAGAGATATATATGAAATTCTCCCTATTTTATATACAATACTGGTAATTATTGTCGGCTTTGACATTTTCGCCTCAAAGGTTTTATTATTAGTACTAACGAGTGTTGGAAAACCCGCGCGATGCAGCGGGATTGCTTAAAGGACTTACTTTGCAGCGACACTTAAATCTCAGGGGTTGTTTTTGTCAAGTTGCAAAGATTATTAATGCTAAAGGACTTACTTTGCAACAACACTTGAACCTCAGGGGCTGTTTTCGCCAAGTTGGCAAACTTGGCATTTAATGCGCATGTGTTGCAAGTTTGGGTCCTGACTTTTAGTATATATAATAATTTATACCATAACGCAAGATCTTTCAATACCACTAAATACGTAATATCTTTTTCATTTCAATACCACTAATACATAAACATAGTTCTATGACAGTTGATTTACGATATTACTCCCTCCGTCCCATAAATATTGTCCATATTTCCTTTTTAGGGTGTCTCAAAATAATTGTCCACTTTCTATTTTAAGTAAGTTTAAGAGAATTTAGTGGGAGAATATTCTATTTGAGTGGTTGAGAATGATAGTGGTCCCACTTTTATTAAAGTGTGTGTTTTTTGTCTCTTGACAATAATTTTGAGACGGAGGGAGTACTTTTTTTGGTTGGTCATTATTAACTAGGGTCCTACAAGTCTACAACCTTCTGAAATGATAAAACCTAATCATAAAGCTGGAAGGCAAGGTTAATGTTCACTCACCTTACACCTCAGCGCTACAGCAGCTTTCTTTCTTCTCTCTCTTTCACTCATCTTTTTGTGTACAAGGGACTCATTTCCATTCACCCAACTCACAATTTTATTTTATTTTTTACTCTACAAACCAAACGGTTGAATAACATGCACACAAATCAATTAGGTGAGTTGGTCACCTTAATTTCTCTTAGGATGTGAGACTCACACGTGAGTCGAGACATATGGCAAGGAGGTAGCGAGTGAGTGGATGTGTAAGGTGAGTGCAAAACTTCCCTTGCCATCCAGCCTAAGAGCATCTCGAATAAGATTGTAAGAGAAGGGTTGGATATGAGTTAAAAGATAGTTTAATGCATTAAGGTTAAAATTCGAAGATGAGTTAATTTATAATAGTTTGATATTGCTTAATTTGTTTGTTAACTTATTGATAAATTGTTATGTGAAAAACATGATTAAACTTTGAAATTTGGATAAAAAGGTTGTTAAGTTCGGAGAATAAGTTAACGCTAAACACAATGGGGTCGGTCGAGTAAGGTCGATCGATCGGTCAAGTAAGGTCGCCCCTTTCTGGGTAGTCGGTCGGCATCAGTCGGCGAGGAGGAAATGAAATGACTGGGTCATTTAGTCGATCGAAGTTTAAACACAAACCAAAAGAAAAAAACAATCGTTTGATATAAAGAAAAAAAACTTAAAAAAAAACTTTACCACTTTTACAACATTATTAATATCAATCTCAAACAAACTTCTAAACACATAATTTCAAATACAATTCAAACAACTTCTCATCAAAATTCATCATGCCAAGCAAAAAAAACTCCCAAATCAAAAACCTCACTATCCCGATTACCACAAAATGTCCCGAATTTGAATTTCTCGCCGGAGCCGAATTTTCAATAAACCGGTGTAACACCACCACAAAATTAACGTTCTCGCTTTCGTTCACCCGGTTTTGAATATCAAACACGACTACCACCACCACAACAAAATCAAAACCCATTTTACCTTAATCGTCCATATGTCCCATCGTATCGTCCTAATATCGCTTTTCACCAATCATCAAGTGGGTCGTCGTATCATCCTACCATGGAATTCTCAAAGTCTTCCCAACCAAATCAATCATTTTCCCCGCTTGAGGGTGTTAATCTTGATATGGATGATTTCGATGAGTTTATTCAAGACCTTCCGACTCAACAATACCTAAGTCAAAACTATCCGACTCAACATTATCTGAGTCAAGATGTTTCGATGGGGCAAGTTTCGGGTCACGGTTCGTACCATGGTTCATTTCAAGGTTCCATTCCGGTTGAAGACGATGACGATGTCGAAGAGACGTCACCCGTCAAACCAAAGAAGCCTTCGAGACGTGCTACAAAGGCGAAGGCCCAAACCAAGGGCAATAATGTCGCAACCCAAGATCCAAAGCCCAAACCATGGAAAAAAGCGGATGAGGTCGCGCTATGTAAAGCCTGGACTCATGTGTCGGAAAATTCCGATAGAGGAAACGCTATCAACAGGTTAGGGTTTTGGGAGGAGGTGATAACGTACTTTATAAATGAAACTGGTTCAAACAGAACGTACGACTCGATTCTTACCAAATGGAAGAATAGGGTTAATTGTAGGGTTGGTGCATTTTGTGCAATTATGGATAACATCCAGGAGAATCACGAAAGTGGTGCAAATGACCACGATTCGTACCAAAAAGGTCTTAGAGATTACAAGTTGATTTACCGTCATGATTTTACATTGGGAGGAGTGTTGGAAATTTTTGAGGAATCATACTGCTTGGAAGGATATTGAGATGCCTTCTTTCATGAATAATAATCGGAAGAAATTCAAGGCTTCATAAACCACCTTAGGGTCAACAAAAGGTGGTTTGAATTTGCCCAACGTGGATGATTCTGAGGAGGAAGAGACTCGAGAATCACGACCACATGGTCATGACGCAGCCAAGAAGAAATCAGTCGCCTCCTCTCGTGAGCCACCTGCATCATTTGTTAGTTCATTAGCCGAGAAGTACTTCAAGTCATCAAAATCGGGGAAAAAAGGAGATTTCAGAAAACTACATAAAGTTGAGGCAAAAAGAGCTGGAGATGGAAGAGGCAAGAAGTCGGCGAGCCGAGGAATTGGAAATGCACAAAATTGAGCTCCAACGTCCGCAAATTGAATTGATGGAAATAACGAAACGGGACCAAGACATAATTTTCTACAATTCAGCAATCGACCCAAATTTGCCCCCACGACAACAACGTGAGCTTATGGATATGAAGGCAACAATCAAGATAATGTATAACTTATATTATTAGTAATTTAGTATACATTTTTAGCTGTCTTTGTAATGTTTTTATTTTTATTCCAAGTATTGTAATGTTTCAGTTTTATTATTTGTTAATACAAATATCGTCATTAAACGTTATTTATATTTTTTATCTTTGCCTAAGTTTTGTTAACGACAAAAGTAAATTTAATTTATAAAAGCTTAAAGCTTGTCAAGTTTATTAGATATTAAAACAAGTTTTCTTAAACAATATATTCATCATTCAAGCATTTACATTTATGATTAGTGACATCTTGATATGACTCTAATCATTATGTATGATAGTAGTTTGTAGAATGTGTTAGGTTCTTAAAACCAAACACTACTTAAGCATTTGCATATTTCTATTAATAGTAATACAACATTTGACATCATGTATTACATCATGGGAATCATTTGTAGATTCCATTAGATATTTTGTGAAGATTTGTACTCTTCATATCTTGCACAATCTCACTTAGATAGAGTTGACTTTAAGCAAGATTTGATATCTTTGCTGTCAGTCTGGCGGTACCATTTTGGTACACGGGCGGAACCCTTTTAAGGGGTCCGCGGTCCGTGGACGCTCCTGTCCAATTTGGCTATAAATAGCAATGCCAAGCCAAGTAGTTTCTCATCCTTTCTAACATACTCTCATACATATCTTCTCTCTAACCTTTCTAACTCAGTTTCATATCATATTAGTGATCTCTTTTGTAGCAAAGAAGATCAAGTCATATTCAAGCTTCAACGAGAAGTTGGAAGTCTTGTTTGTTTAGTGTTGTATGATCTAGTGTTGATTCATACTACATTGTTGTATCAAACCATCATAATCTTGTGAGTGTGAGTGGTTAGTATTTTAGTCCTCAAAATACATTGTGTGTGGGAGTAGTTGTACCCTTGGAAAGAACTCGACATCTAGCTTAGTGTCGGAAATAGTGTAAGCGAAGTGTAAAGGTTTTCTCCGCCGGTGAAAGGAGCTTGTTGACTAGTGAAGTTAAAACTCTCGAGTGTGAGACTCAGGGAGTGGAGTAGGGCAAGGAAAAAGAGTCCTTGTAGGCCGAACCACTATAAACAACTTGTTGTGGTTTGATCACTTCTTTCCTTATTTACTTATTACATATTGCTTGCACATTTCATTAACATACTTAAGATCAATATCAATTGATCTTTCAATAAGTTTCAAAACAAAGTTTTTAATCGGTAAACTATTCAACCCCCCTTCTAGTTTTCTACAATTGGTACCAGAGCCTCGTTGCTCAAGAATTTCTAAAATAACTTGTATTTTATAAACTTGAAACGATCCATGGATTCTGAAAACTTTAAAGAAGGGCAATCTATGCAAAGACCACCACTCTTTGAAACCAATGGATTTATCTATTGGAAAAACCGTTTTGAAACATATGTAAAATCAAAAGATATAGATCTTTGGTTTATTATTGTTAAAGGAGATTTTAGTTCTACAACAAAGGATATTTTCGTTGATGAACAAAAGAAATTAGTTGCTAAAAATAATGAAGCTAAAATGATGCTTTATAATGCTTTACCTAGAAAAGAATATGAAAGAATTTTTATGTGTGAAACCGCCAAAGATATTTGGGAATCTTTAATTGTTACACATCAAGGTAATTCACAAGTCAAGGATAACAAAATTGATCTTCTTGTTCAACAATATGAACAATTTGTTATCCCTGAAGATGAAACCATTGATTGTGTGGCTTTGCTCGTTTTAACACTATCATTACATCACTTAAAGCACTTGATGAATCTTTTCGTAGTAAGAACTTTGTCAGGAAATTTCTTAGAGCACTCCATCCCAAATGGAGAGCTAAAGTGACCGCTATTGAAGAATCAAAAGATCTCTCAATAATGTCACTAGACGAGCTAATTGGCAACCTCAAAGTTCACGAAATGGTAATGGAGAAAGATTCGGAGATCATCAAAGGAAGAAAGGAGAAAATCAAATCCGTTGCTCTTAAAGCAAAGGCGGAATCAAGCGATGATGGTGAATCTTGCTCCGATAGTGAAGATGAGGAGTATGCCATGGCCGTTAGAGATTTCAAGAAGTTCTTTAGAAGAAGAGGAAAGTTTGTAAGACAACCTCGAGAAGAAAAGAAGTCATTCCGAAAAGATCGGGATGATAAGAAGATCAAAGGTGAAAGAAAGTGTTTTAGATGTGGTGATGCAAGTCATCTCATAGGAGAATGTCCCAAGCCACCTAAGAGCAAAACTCAACGAGCTTTTGTAAGTGGTGCTTGGAGTGATAGTGAAGACGATGAATAATCAAGCAAGGAAGAGATCGCTCTAATGGCACATGAGTCAAATGAGGTACTTTCCGACTCTTCTTATTCTTCTATAGATGATGACACCTTGCAAAAACAATATAATCAATTGTGTGAGCTAAGTCTAAAAATCATAACTAAAAATAAATTTCTAAAAACTAAAAAGGAGTTTTTGGAAAATGAGGTATATGAGTTAAAAGAAAAAGCAAAACGACTTGAAAAAGGAAAAGCAAATGACAATGATTGTAAATCATGTCAAGAGCTTAATCTTGAAATAGAAAAACTAAAGCTCACACAAGAAGTTTTAATAGAAAATAATTCTAAGTTTAAAAGGTTTAACAAAAACATCGCTATTGCCGATGAAATAGTTAAAATCCATAAAACACCTGGAGACATGAATGGGCTAGGTTTTAATGAAGTATTAATTCCTAAGAGTCAAAACAAAATGGCCGAAAAGGATGAACATTCTGTCAAAACTGCTGCTGTACAGCACGGACCAGACGGAACCAAAATAAGGGTTCCGTCCGTTGTGCAAAATGGTACCGCGGGTACTTCAGCAGAACAGAATGTTCGCAATACGGACCGTACTGAATTTGTTAAAATAACAAAGAAAACCAATGATAATGTTAAACTAAAACCAGCCATTATATCAGGAGTAGGACTTGTTAAAAATGAATTTAGATCAAAAACTACTCAACAACAACATAAAACTTCTTTTGCCAAACGCCCCTTTCCTAAGAGCAACCACAACGTTCAACCTAACTACCAACACAACGGTTGGAATCAAAACTTTCCTAGACCATATCAAACTCCAGATTACATGCCATGGAACCCTTATCCATCATTTCCATACATGAATCAAATAAATGGTATGTTTAACCCAAACGGACCCATGAGATATTGGGGACCAAATGTTTGAGTTATTCGCTTCTTAGGTATGTTTGAAAGTTGGATTGGAACCTGATGAATGGATAAAAGATAGTGGATGCTCACGACACATGACGGGCAACAAAAGTCTCTTCTCATCATACCAAGAGTATGACGGAGGTAATGTCACTTTCGGTAGCAATCTCAAAAGCAAAATCATTGGCAAAGGTACGATTGCTCATAACTCTCTAACTATTGAAAATGTTGCTCATGTGGATAGGTTAGGATTTAATCTACTTAGTATTAGCCAACTATGCGATAAAAAGTATAAAGTACTATTTGATGAAAATGGTAGCAAAATACTAAAAGATGGTATCACCATAGCTAAAGGAGTTAGGAAAAATAACATATACGTCATGAAAATAGATAAAACATATAATGACAAACTTTGCCTAACAACATTAGACGATAGCTCATCTCTTTGGCATAGACGTTTAGGTCACGCTAATATGAGACTTATACAAAACCTATCTTCAAAAGAGTTGGTAAGGAATTTGCCAAAACTAAAATATGACCAACACTTTTGCGACGCTTGCAAAATTGGTAAACAAACACATAGTAATCACAAATCTAAAAATATGGTGTCTACATCTAAGTGTCTAGAATTATTGCATATGGACTTGTTTGGACCATCCGCTATAAGAAGCTATGGAGGCAACTTATACACTTTGGTCATAGTAGATGATTACTCAAGGTTTACTTGGACGTTATTTTTGAAAACCAAAAATGAAGCTTTTGATAAATTTGAAATACTTAGCAAGAAAATTCAAAATCTTCTAGGTGTCAAAATTGTGTCGATCCGAACGGATCATGGTCGTGAATTTGACAACGAAACTCAATTTGGAAACTTTTGTGATACAAATGGTATAACACATAAATTTTCCGCTCCACGAACACCTCAATCAAATGGAGTAGTAGAACGTAAAAATAGAACAATTCAAGAAATGAGTAGAACAATGCTTAATGAACAAAACATTCCTCAAAAGTTTTGGTGTAACGCCGTTGACACTTCTACATATATTTTAAATAGAGTCCTAATACGTCCTTTCCTAAACAAAACACCATATGAACTTTATAAAGGTAAAAAGCCAACATTAGGATATTTTAAAGTCTTTGGTTGTAAATGTTTTATTCTTAATACTAAGGATTATCTCACCAAGTTTGACCCAAAGTCTTATGAAGGTGTATTTCTTGGTTACTCTCAAACTAGTAAAGCTTACATTGTCCTAAATAAAGAAACAATGATAGTCGAGGAATCGTTGAACATAACATTTGACGAAAGTCCACCTCCCTCTAAGACATCACCTTTGGTAGATGATGACTTAGTTGAAAGTCAAATAATTGAAAGTCAAATTAATAATAACAAGGAAGATGAACCATTAAATAAGGAAATTGTCAACATAAAAGAATCTAAAAGTCATCCATTAGAAAAGGTCATAGGAAAACTTAATCAAAGAACCTTAAGATCACAAGCTCAAAATCAAAGTAATCATTTTTGTTTTGTATCCACCATTGAACCAAAAACCATAAATGAAGCAATAAAAGATGAATCATGGGTAATTGCCATGCAAGAAGAATTAAACCAATTCGTTAGAAATGATGTTTGGAAACTAGTTCCAAAACCCAAAGATCAAACTATAATTGGAACAAAATGGGTCTTTCGAAACAAAATGGACGAAAATGGTGTAGTATCTAGAAACAAAGCTAGGCTTGTTGCACAAGGTTATAATCAACAAGAAGGAATTGACTATGATGAAACTTATGCACCGGTAGCTAGACTTGAATCTATTAGAATATTACTTGCTTATGCATGTGCTTATGATTTTAAATTATTTCAAATGGATGTTAAAAGTGCTTTCCTTAATGGGTTTATTAACGAAGAAGTGTATGTTGCTCAACCTCCCGGTTTTACCGACTTTGAGAAACCACATCATGTCTTCAAACTCAAGAAAGCATTATACGGCCTTAAACAAGCACCTAAAGCTTGGTACGACCGTCTTAAGACTTTTCTTATTGATAACAAAATAACAAATATACTATGGGATTAGTAGATAATACTCTTTTTACTAAGAAAAAGGAATCTCAAATTATTATTGTTCAAATATACGTTGATGACATTATATTCGGATCAACTTGTCAAGAACTATGTAATGATTTCTCTAAAATCATGCATGACGAGTTTGAAATGAGTATGATGGGTGAGTTAAACTTCTTTCTAGGACTTCAAATTAAACAACTAGAAGATGGTATTTTCTTTAACCAATCTAAATATATAAAAGACATGCTTAAGAAATTTGGTCTTGAAGATTCCAAACCAACTAAAACACCCATGTCTTCGGACACTAAACTCACCAAGGACGAAGAAGGTGAATCCGTAGATAACACTAAATATAGAGGAATGATTGGTAGCCTACTCTATCTTACGGCTAGTAGACCCGACATTATGTTTAGTGTTTGTCTATGTGCTCGCTTTCAAGAAAACCCAAAGGCATCACACTTAGAAGCATTAAAAAGGATTTTTAGATATATTAAGGGAACAACGTGTTTAGGATTATGGTATCCCAAAGGAACGGGTATAGAAACCATAGTGTATGCCGACTCGGATCATGCCGGTGATTATGTCGATAGAAAAAGTACAAGTGGTATTTGCACTTTTGTTGGACATTGCCTCACCTCATGGTTTGCAAAGAAGCAAACGGCTTTAGCCATCTCTACTACTGAAGCCGAATACGTCTCAGCCGGAAAAGCATGTCAACAAGCTCTTTGGATGAAGCAAGCTCTCGTAGACTACGGAATTCATCTCAACGACATTGTGATACTTTGCGACAACAAAGGAGCCATCGATCTCAGCAAGAATCCCGTTCAACATGCTCGTACAAAGCACATTGAAATTCGTCATCACTTTCTTCGCGACAATGTTCAAAAAGGAAATATCTCAATCGAGAAAGTATCCTCCGAAGATAACATTGCCGACATACTTACTAAACCTCTTAAACGAGAACCTTTTAATCTTCTTAGACTTGGTTTAGGATTAATGGAACCAAACATGTAGGATAAATATAGCCTAAAACATTAGAATAGTTAAACCAAAACAATTTTGCCTTATATCTGCTACTGTAGCCACGGCACCAAACGACAACACGGACGGAACCAAATTTTTGGTGCCGTCTGGTCCGTGGTGTCTACAGAAGCAAAACAGCTTTATACATAACATCTTCTTCCTCACAACCCACTTTACCAAAACGTGTAAAACTTAAACCAAGCTCATTATTGTCATCTTCCCACTCACTAATCACTGAAGATAACATCATTGTAAGTATCCTAACTACATTTCATCTCTTAATTCTGAGTCTAGGATTCTTATTTATGCACAAAACTATCACAAATCATTACATGGGGTTTTATGTATGCTTTTATACCAAATATGAATTCAATTGGCAAATTGCATAACTAGTCATTCAAATTAGGTACTACATTATCATATTGCATAAACAAATCATGTTTCCCACTAATTGATAGATAATAAATATAAGGCCTTATTCAAACAACCAAACACCCCATGTCAAAAGTTTTGAAAAGCTTCTCACTTGTAGGAAAACATTTTTCATTGTTAATACAAATAGAAACGTTAGAATTTTCATCACTTGCATGCTCTTGAATACTAAAGGTATTGCATAACTAATATGCACTCCCGGGTATATTCAAATGTAGCCACATTGAATTATGAGCATTTGGGTTATCTCATGGTATTTGCCAAACACTCCACTAAAACCATTTTGTGCATAAAATGAGTCGAGATAACCGCAACTCCAAATTGTTTTCATATAGGCACACACTAGAATCAAAAACGTTAAAATTTATTTTCATTTTTTGACATGTTAATTCTTGTCCTTAGGAATAACCATGGTAGCCGCAAGATTCTATGATCACAAAGACACTCTTAACTACATTCCCAAACACCACAAAACCAAAGGACTCACCAAGGAACAAGTAGAAATATTTAGGGGTCTAGAATCAAGGTATTTCCACGAGGGTAGAACCATTCACCCATCCTTCCTTGAGCACACTAATCTTCGTGAAGAACTAGCCGCCATTCAATTCGATTGTCTTCTTGACATTGATGAACAAATTTGTCCTAGGTTTGTGTTAGAATTCTATGCTAGTGTGACCGGTTTTAGTGATGAAGATGATGATGAATTTTGTCTCAGTTTTAGAATCAACCAAAATGACTACACCATCACCTTAAGTGAGTTTGCTAGAGTACTAGGAATTCCCAACCGAGGAACTTGTGTCTACACGGATAAGTGGTCACTCACCGCCCTTGATGCAATCAACGACCGCACTTCTCCCTATCTAACCCGCTTGGCCGATAAGGATGTCATCCGTGAACACCTTTTTAACCCAAAAACGGATACAACCCGAGTAACCCGAAAAGGAAAAGAGGTAGACCGAGATCCATATGGAATGGAGCTCAATGAACTTAAGCACGAATTTAAGAAATGGGAGGAGTTACTTAGAGCAAACGTCATTAGCACCATAGGGAATAGGGATCACATAAACGCTTGTCTTTGCCACATGCTTTACAACTTGTCCACCCGACAACCATTCAACTTAGCCTACTACATAGCTAGGAGAATGATTGATATTCCCACTCAAGGATCCGTTGCTCTTCCATACGGGATGCTTCTCACCCGTCTCTATAGAAACTTCGCTCCAATTCCACCAACTCCAAAAGGGATGCATCTACACTATGAGCTCATCCCTCACATCTTTGTACCTTTGAGTGATGCAAGAGTTGCTAAGACAAAAGGCAAGAGAACAAAACCTCCTACTCCATCATCATCATCATCAAATAGCTCCGAAGACGGTCTTCCAAGCTCTCATCTTCCACCTCATGAGTATTACGCGTCTCTTCCCGAGATTGAAAATGAATCAGCAGAATTCAAGCAAACTAAGGGAATGTTCAAGTGTCTTGGTAGGATGATGAGCAAGATTTACAAGAAATTGGACAAATAAGGGTACTTTAAGGAGTGTTTGGAACAATGCATTATCGTTAATGTTTGATACTATTTGGTTACTTTTATTTTGTAGGATGATAATATAACTTAAAACAATGGTGTATGCTAACAATCTCATGCAGGGGGATAGCACAAGTATGCTATCAAATTTTACCCATTTTCACTATATTGTGAAAATCAATAAGCCTTGCTCAAAATCTATGCTCCACTATGTTTAGATATGTGTTATTTACTTTTCCTAACTAGAAATGTTTAGTATAACAGCTTTTGAGAAAAATTTCATGTTTCGAAAATTTCCCCGACACCTAAAAACGTACTCTGTCCATATTTCAGCTCACCACGGATCAGACGGCACCAAAATTTTGGTACCGTCATTTACGTAGTTTGGTACCGTCATACCTGTACAGGCGGACCAGACAGCACCCTTTTTAGGGTACCGTCCGTGTATGATTTTGGTGCCGTGGATCCTCCAGGTAATTTTCTGAATTTCGACTCTTTCGTGATTCCAAATTATCCTCCATCACTTATAAATCAATCTTAACTAGGTTATAATGTTATTAGAACTAGTATTACTTACTAAGGTGTATAAGAAATCCATTTCCCACCAAAATTCAAAAATTTGAAAAATCCACCCAAGGAGCCCTTTGGCATAAAGGAAGGAACCAAATTTTTGGTACCTTCAAATCCGTGGGTAATCTGAATATTAGGAAATTCCACTCACTAGAACACATTTATTGCATATCTTTTCTTCTTCACTCCATCTTCTTTGTATGGATTGACTTGGGTGATTTGACTAGCATTCAACCCACTTCCAAATCATGAGGAACCTCATCTCTTCAATGGTTCAACATCAAATCAAACACATTTCTCAACATTTTTAACCTCTATAAATTGAAAGGCTTTACCATGATCATCCTCACACCTTCCTCATTCTCATTACTATCTAGCAAATCAAAACCCAAGTTAAAAATGACTAAATCATCACCAAAACCTTGCAAGAAAACCGCTAGAATTAGCGTAAGACCTTGTTGTCTTACTCATCTTAGCTCATCATCCGAATCTTCACCACTTACAATCTCATCTCCCATTAGAGATGATACACATCTTACCTTAGCTACACCCACTTCATCACACATTGTGATCACCACTCCACCTCCAACAAAACCACCTACTTCACCTCCACCGGCACCCATCCAAACATCCAAAACACCCTCACCACCTTCACCAAGGTCTCCCACTCTCACTCCCATGGAGTTATTTTCAACTCCACCAACATCACCAAATCCTTTTCTAGAGGACTTGGAAGACTTGCCTCCTAGGCCAAGTCATCCACCACCATTGCCATCTTTTGGCACCATTGAGCGAATCGCTCATGAGTCACCTCGGTCATCCATTGACCCAAATGCCCCATTAGGGCCAAGACCTCTCCTTTTCCACCCCATTCACAAGGACATTCATGGTCCTTTATACGGGGATTATCCACTCCCATCATCAATGTCTCCTCATATTGAGGACATTCCAATCCCACTAGAGAGGAGATTCAAGCCGAACTCCACAACCTCCACCAATTCAAAGGCATGGTGGATTCTCACTTAAGCGAGACAATGCAAATGCAAAATGCTTTGCTTGCATACATCATGACCACTCCAAACATTCCCAACACCACCAACACATCCACCATTCCACCACCACAACCTTCCCAAACTTTCTACCCTCCAAGGCATGGTTGCTCAACTTGTGAGCAAACGGGTCAAACCGTGGAACGGACCCGGATTATGGTTCATGACTTCCACGAAGAAATGAGGTTCATCCTCAACCACATTCTTGAGCGTCTAAACGCTCTTTCACATCCACCATCACTTTAGGATGGTTTTAGAATAGTCTTTCTTGTATTTGCTTTCTTAGGATAGTTTTTATTTTCTTGTACTAGAAACACATCATTGTGTTCTCTTTTCATGATCCTTATTCATGAAAAATTTTAACTAATGAATGTTGTTTATTACATTGTTGGTGTCATTACATAGTGTTTGGAAATGCTTGTGAATGATCATTATAACTAACATTTTTTTTTGTAGCTTTATTTTCACAATCCATGTATCTTCCCATTAAAGCACCCAATTTAGGGGGAGCTTTGAACAAGGGGGAGATAATAAGCTCGGGCTCATTACATTCCGCATAGCCTCTTCTTTTTGTTGAGACAAAAAGGGGGAGAAAATATAGAACTTTGAAATTATTTATATTTGACTTTTCTGAAAAAGTCAAACTGCATACAATTGACTTTCTAAAAGTCAAACAGGAACCCTCATTGATAATACTTGACTTTCTGAAAAAGTCAAACAGCATACTTTGACTTTCTGAAAAAGTCAACATCATGCATCAACTAGTGAATTCTTTGACTTTCATAAAAAGTCAAATTTCATACATTTGTATTATCATTTCCTTTTCAAGTTCTAAAACTAATATTTTTATAACTCTTGTACAAACTTTGCGTCTTTTATAAAAATAAAATTTATATTTTGTCCTCAACAAAAAGGGGGAGATTGTTAATACAAATATCGTCATTAAACGTTATTTATATTTTTGATCTTTGCCTAAGTTTTGTTAACGACAAAAGTAAATTTAATTTATAAAAGCTTAAAGCTTGTCAAGTTTATTAGATATTAAAACAAGTTTTCTCAAACAATATATTCATCATTCAAGCATTTACATTTATGATTAGTGACATCTTGATATGACTCTAATCATTATGTATGATAGTAGTTTGTAGAATGTGTTAGGTTCTTAAAACCAAACACTACTTAAGCATTTGCATATTTCTATTAATAGTAATACAACATTTGACATCATGTATTACATCATGGGAATCATTTGTAGATTCCATTAGATATTTTGTGAAGATTTGTACTCTTCATATCTTGCACAATCTCACTTAGATAGAGTTGACTTTAAGCAAGATTTGATATCTTTGCTGTCAGTCTGGCGGTACCATTTTGGTACACGGGCGGAACCCTTTTAAGGGGTCCGCGGTCCGTGGACGCTCCTGTCCAATTTGGCTATAAATAGCAATGCCAAGCCAAGTAGTTTCTCATCCTTTCTAACATACTCCCATACATATCTTCTCTCTAACCTTTCTAACTCAGTTTCATATCATATTAGTGATCTCTTTTGTAGCAAAGAAGATCAAGTCATATTCAAGCTTCAACGAGAAGTTGGAAGTCTTGTTTGTTTAGTGTTGTATGATCTAGTGTTGATTCATACTTCATTATTGTATCAAACCATCATAATCTTGTGAGTGTGAGTGGTTAGTATTTTAGTCCTCAAAATACATTGTGTGTGGGAGTAGTTGTACCCTTGGAAAGAACTCGACATCTAGCTTAGTGTCGGAAATAGGGTAAGCGAAGTGTAAAGGTTTTCTCCGCCGGTGAAAGGAGCTTGTTGACTAGTGAAGTTAAACTCTCGAGTGTGAGACTCGGGGAGTGGAGTAGGGCAAGGAAAAAGAGTCCTTGTAGGCCGAACCACTATAAACAACTTGTTGTGGTTTGATCACTTCTTTCCTTATTTACTTATTACATATTGCTTGCACATTTCATTAACATACTTAAGATCAATATCAATTGATCTTTCAATAAGTTTCAAAACAAAGTTTTTAATCGGTAAACTATTCAACCCCCCTTCTAGTTTTCTACATTATTAATGAAGTTTAAATCTGATGTTTAAAATATTTGAATTAAAAAAAAATAACTTGGTCGTCATAAAGTCGTCGGAGAGAGAAAGCTGATATGACAGGGTCGCCCCAAGTTGCCAGTGTGTTCAGCCTAATGAATTGAATATAGAAAATTTTAACGCTTCTTGCATTTTAGATAATCGTGGTACGTCGATGATAAAATTAGTGTATTCATAACCCGGTCGGCTATACCGGTTTAACTAGAAACCGATGGGTCGATTGGTTTTCTAGACGCAGGTGAACCAGGCGTAAATAAACAATCTCAAACCTGAAAAAAGGGTGAAAGATAGATCGGAAACGTGTTATAACGTCAAAAATGATGCCAAAAACCTGCAGCTAGCTGGAAGAGTCACTGAACCTGTCAAACCTTGACGGAAATATCTTTTGCTATTTACTACTTTTAGCTTGTCAAACTTTATGTTTTAGGTTTCACACTTATTTTTGACAGTTTTACTCACTTTATTAACATGACAACAAATTTTTTCGTGTTCTATGTTCCGTATTTTTTGTATTTTATTATTTTTAACTTGTTAAGCTTTATATTATTTTATGCTATTTTTATTCCAGTTATAGTAAAAACAAAATTATAAAAATATATATATTAAAAAGGTATTGGCATCACTCGTGTACCGAGAACGAATCCCTATTGTACTAAAAAAAAAAAGGTAGTATTTTCCTACAATATATATGCATTTGGTTTTCTTCATCAACCTCACCGCCTGCCTGCCTGCCTTCTTTCAAGCTTTCTGTAAGTCATTTCTTTCTTTACGTATATTAACTATTCATATATATATATATGCATTTGGTTTTGTTTTCAGCTTCTTCTTAGACTAGTTTTTATGGTGGGTGGTGCACCACCACCATCTCACCCTTAGCACGTGGAACACCATAGAAGCAACCCAGTGACCCACCACCACCACCTTTGTGCACTATAGTGGTGGTCTGCACCATCTTTGTGTAAACAAAAAAGTGGGGTATTTTATTGTTGTTTATTTGGTTTGTGTGCGTGTGGAGGTATCTGGTAACGGAAATAACGGTATAGGATGGACCATTTATTTTGGGGGCCGAATCGGAAATTTTTTTGTAACATCAACTAAATTACCTCTGAAACCTATAATATTTACACTAGGTGCCGCAAATTTTGGGGGGCCGGACCCTCCCCTGCCCCCAAAAGTTCCGCCCCTGACCGCAGGGGCATTTTTGTACTTTACGAATCTGCTCTGTTTAACGATGAGATCCCGGTGAGTTAATACAAAATATCCGCCGTATCGGAATGTTAATCTCGTAAAATGGAAATAAGTTCAGGTGAGTCGGTAAATATTTGAACCTAACGGAGCTGCTGACGTGGCGAACCAGGCGGTTAATCCAGTTTATTTACAAACCAGATTAACCGGAGATACGGTTAATAAAAGAGCAAAGTAAATTAACCGGAGAAAGGGTTTGCACATTAAATCAAACGACACTGTTTCTTGAAAGTGAAAGGAAGTGTACTACGAGTGACGGATGAAGTTGGAGTAGATCAGTTGAAGGATGCGGACTGCTGAGCGTGTAGTTGGTGATGGAGAGTGGTTGCGACTTTGGCGTGAGTGGTGACCTGGCATATAAAAGCATACACAGTTTGTTCCTAGATTAAATAGATAGTATTTTGAAATTAGGCATTTATGACTTTGGTGTTTTTGCCAAATTTAGGCTATGATAAGTTTTAACTGGCTGTGTTTTTGGAATATTTCCCAAACAGTATGATTTATTTTATGGAACAACACTTTTAGTTGTCTTTTACTTTGTATCTTACTCGCTGTTGTTGTTATGCTATTTACATACTTTCTTGATCATCATCCTTAATTTAACTTGTTCTTGGTTATGTTGTTTAACTCTGACCTCTATTTTGGTACAACTAGCAGGAGTTTTGTATGGTCACCGTGTTCATGTTTTTGTGGTTAAGTTAATCTTTAAGAAATAATTAGTCCTCTTTAAAATTAAGGTATAGATTTGACCAAAGCATTTTCTGGATTGTTCCTTATATAAATATGTATTGGATTCCCACAACTCCACAAGGATTTCGAGTGGAATGGTATTAAAATGTCAGGAATTCTCAAATATTGTTTCACTTTGGTAGAAACAAAGAGAACGTGTTTCACTTGTTGAAGTAACACCGCAACTTTGACATTCGTAACTTTGATCTGATATAACATCTTTGGTAGATACTATTCCCTATTTAGGAAACTGGTCTTTTGAATTGGTATATGCATTCATAGTTTTTGGGCAACTAAGAGCTTAATGTTTCTAATTAGATGGTATGCAGTCAAAAAAGAAGAAGGTTATGGGTTATGCAAGAAGCAAGAATGACGTAAGCTAGCCAAACACTGTTTAAAATAACGAAACACGTCAAATGAGGAGTCAGCGCTTTTAAAAGGGGATTGTTAAGGAACTAAAGCAAATACATATGAAAGGAATTAAATAGAGAAAAAATCAGTCACCGACTACTAGTCTTAGGGTGTGTTTAAGCGTTTCATGTATAGAAAACAATAAAGCTTCACGACTCATCTGTATTCACTTGTTTGCATCAGAATGGTTTCTCAAGAGGTAGTTATAATACTAGAAACCTAGGAGCATCAGTGTGGGACAATAACAAAATTATTTGTGATCCTTCTCTTCTTTGCTTGCGTATAAGTTAATTTCTCAGTCAATATTATTTGTACCCAATTATTATATGTTTGTTATTAATCGTTTGCAATCTTCTTTATGTCTGTGTTGAGATTGTCTGTATTTTAGCTTTCTCAGTCACATTTTTTTAATCAAATTGTCATTCAGTTCAAATTAACTCTCAGGGTTAAAATGGTATTCTATCTTAGAAATGATCTACTCGGAACAGCAATTAGGTCGTCATTTTTCATTCAACATCACTTAAAAACCCCTGAGTATTAGGCCTCTTGTTCATTAGATACTTACTCAGTTTTGTCAAACAGGCCCCTTACTGAAGTTCAAGAAGTTGAAGTCTACTCAATCTCCATGGCTTTGAGTCGGCCGATCCAGCCAGTTACATCTGCAAATTTATCCAGTTATGTTTCTGGTTCTAGTTCAGGTTCCAGTATGTTATGGGTACGTACAATACCGAGTGAGAGGATATATTTTGAGCCGTCGACATCTTCCTTTTTCGGGGAGTCGAGATATCTGACGCATCTTAAGATTTTTGAAAAAGGAGAGGAACTTTTTCAATCTGATTCGTCTCAATCTACAGTAACTGGTGGTATGTCTATCTTCCTGCTTTCATAACTATCTGTCACAAGAAACTCGTTACTGTTTCAGTTTGCAAAAATTAGACCCCTCGAGTAGCCAGAAAAGGACTATTTTCGCTAGAAAATTGATAGCAGATGTATTGGTTGGGTGTGACTTGTAGTAATGGGTTTAGGTTCTTACCTGACCTTTAGGAGTGGTTTCAGCTTCTTATACTATATGGTTTCATGATATTTGTTAGTTCTTTTATGCCTGGTTTGTTGTATTCTTATAAACTATAGGATTTATGCTGAGGGCTAATGTCGACCCCCATAATCAGAATACACAGCACAAGATAATAGCTGCAATGATGCTATTGAGTTTCCGCAAACAATTTGTCCTTGTTCAGTTTTGGTCACCCCATGTTGCTGGGAAGCAGAAGTTTCTTACAAATATAGATCAACCATCTGGTGTTGGTGTAATTGATGAAAGACTTCTTTTGTATATGAAAACTTCAAAGCGCGATGTACTTGTTGTGGAAGATGAATCTGAAGAAGAAGACCTTGATCCTATTGCTCGAGTGTTTACTCGTGGATTGCCAGAGTGGACTTGTGATGTAACTAATTACTTGCTTAAATATTTTCCGCAACAAGCCTCTGCGATCCATTGTGATCTCCGTGGATATTTGGCTTTACCAGTATTTGATTCAACTTCACAGTTATGTGTTGGTGTGATTGAAATCTTGACGTCTTCAAAGTATCCGGATTTTGCTTATGAGGTTCAACAAGTTTGTGATGCTTTGAAGGTTTCTATCTTACCTCTTAAATCTGATAACCCCTATCATTCCTAGTGTTTTGCACACGCGTGTCCTTTTTTTGTTGCTATTTGTGGTGTTTGGTTTTTTCTGTTTGAGTTATTGGTTAAGCACGAAACAACAGAAGCTTGCTATCTTGTACGGTTGTACAGATGTCCTGCTTCATTTTCCTCAAGAGTCTTCAAGATTTTTGCATGATATGCCTGTCAGTTTGGTATGCTCTATTGTCTTTTTCCGTTTTCCATGTTAGGATTTTAGACCATGTTGTCAAAATTACAAAACAATAACACCAATACTATGCCTTAGGTGGAACACTATTGCTACAATGGTTGTCAGGTTTCCTGGGGTCATATATTTAGGATTTTATTGATTTTGATACACTTCTCCTAGAAGCTTTCACAATGATATCTAAAAGAGTAGAAAGATTAGTATATTCACATTAATAGATCCTATTATCTGTTGTATTCTAGTTTACACTTCATTGCATTGCTGCTCATTTCAAAATTGTCGTTATCTTGCAGAAACAGAACCTGACATGCACACGAGTATTTGATGGTCCTGCTAAAAATGTGAGTTGTCTCGCTGATTTATATTTTATCTTTCATTTTATAATCTAAATCTTGTTCTGATTTGGAATTCTTATGTTTTAAACGGCTTTTATATACAGATTCCAAATGAGTGGGATAAAGTCTGGGGTATTCTGAAAAGTGTGTGTGATGACCACGGTTTACCTCTTGCTCAGACTTGGGCTGTTTCCCCTTTCACTACTTTTGTTTCACATGATACATTTATAAATCAGTGTTGCAGTAGTTTTGACACTAAATGCATCGGGAAAATTTGCATGTCCACTGTCCGGCTACCGTTTTATGCTCGAGACGTGAACCTGCGTCGTTTCCAGAAAGCATGTAGAGAACGGCATTTAGACAGTTCCCGTGGCTTTGTTGGCAAGGCGTTATCCCGCGGCTCCTGTTTTTGTGAAGATGTAACTAAACTCGGTAAAGAAGAATACCCTTTGGTTCACAATGCATGCATGAGTGGGTTAACTAGCTGCTTTGCAATCCGTCTGCGTAGTGTCGAAAGCAAAACTGACTATGTCTTGGAGTTCTTTTTACCGTCTGACATGGAAGATGTTAGCTATGTGGTGCAAACATTGAAACAGATAATTGAGGATGGCTCTGGATTTGTACTCGGTGATACTTCACCCTTGGATTTTTCAGGTAAACTTTGAACGTGATACTTTATTGACATCCTTGAAAATGAATGAGATGGCTGACAATTTCATATTTTCATACAGATATATCAGATTCGGAGTCAGGTGTGGTAGATGGATCACCCAAAGGGTCCGCCAATGAGAGTATGGGGAAAATACGTGCTGTTACCTTTACTGATGATGAAGAAGCAAGCAGCCCTTTGAAAAAGCTTAAAATATAGACTCTGATCCAGTACCATCAGTTACAGTGAAGGTAACTTATGAGAAGTGTGAGAAAATCTTCATATTCCCTATTCAAGTTAGAGGCTGTAACGCTTCGTCTAAAATACTGGGACAAAGATATTGCTTGTGATTCCGACTTGGCCTACCTGGTTACTTCTGGCAGCAACAGTATCAGCTTAATCTGTGTTGCTAACAGATTATGTTAATCAGTTGGGTTCTTAACCAATCATGAATTTTTGGGTAGATAATATAGTGTTAGCTGTCTTTTAACTTACATCGACGATCTTTATACGTACGAATGCTTTATGTCTATATGTATTATGACAATCCTCAGAAAATCTCTATTTTAAGTTATAATAGCGTGATTACCATTCTTAACCGTGGTGGGTTGTGCAAAATCCCATTATTACTTTACTTCATGGCTAGTATTATCATATTTGCTTACTACTACTAATCTTAAAGGGTTTTGGTCATTAAATAACAATAAACTTTTTCAAATGTATAGATTTGATACATGAAAGTCTGACATGTGGCACCATTTATAACTTGATACATCATCAAAATGTGCAGATTAAAACACTTTATGAAAATCCGTTACTTTTACATAACTTTTTGAAAATTCACATAGCAAAACAAGACAATCAAGAAAGTTCATTGTTACTCTAAATAATGCTTTCTAGTTTTCTAATAAACCAATGCTAACCCCAACCTTGAGTGTTGTGGCTAACACAACAGGCATTTTAGGTTTTAAGGATAATAGAATTGTTCAGTTTCATCTAGAAGTAGGTTGCCATTTTAGCCCAAAAGAGTAGGAAAAAAGTACAAAACTTTTCAACCTAAATAAAGATAGAGTGTTTGATATATATTTGATACGTATTTTGATGGATTTGGATGTTAGTGGGTTTGATTTTAGTAGCCCACGTAACTCTACTAGGCCAACAAAATAAAAAGCTGGATGTTAGCCTATATTCACTACCCAGTTATCCATTCCTCAGCCCTCAGGTCATTACTTGTATTGTGTCTGCTCCCCAGATTCTCATATGGCCATAACCAATAGTTATAGCAAACTGTATGGTAACATGCAAGCAAGGTCAAAGCTTCACATTTGCAAGTTAAGCCAAGGTTAACTATACCGTGTATGGTGTTAACGGGGTGTTAACACTCCCATGTTAACACCATAACGCGGTGTTAAACTTCATTTTTTTTTATTTTTTTTTTTCTGCTCCCTAAATGAAGGGTTGTTTTTGTAAATTGTTGGTGAGTTAAGGTTTAACTTTGAGAATGTTATGATAAGAGGTGTTTTTTTTGTTGAGTTAAGATGAAATGTTAAAGCTGGTATGATGCTGACGTGGCAAAGATTAAAGCTTAACCTAATGTGACCACACCTTAAGCTCTTAGAACAAGTAACACAAATATATACTACAAAGTATTCATTTTTATACTCCATTGGAGTAGCTGCAATGATAGCTTTTACAAAGACTTATCATTATTCAAAAAAGTCTTTGGAGTGATCATTTGCATTGAAGAGAAAGACTTTATAATTAAGGGCGGAGTCAGAAAATTTTGCTTGAGATTAATAATTCTTAAAAACTACATTACAAAATGATTGTTAGGGGAGGCAAATAATAATAATAATAATAATAATAATAATAAGAGAAAATTACCAAAAGGGGTTTTTTTTTTTCAAGTGTGGTCCGTTTTTAAGACTTTTTTCTAAGCTCTTTCCCAAAAGAGCCACGCTCAACTGCTCAACTGCTCAACCCCATACAATTTATGACACGTGGCAATTCCCGGTACTGTTCCAATAGTAGACTAAGTGTCAAATCAAATCTTAAAGAAATCTCTTGTTTTGTTTTCTTGCATAATGTCAACGCTCAACCGTCGGCGCTCAACCGACGGTGCTCAACTGGCCCCACAACTTTTCACCTAGGAAATTGAAAAAGCAAACCAAAAGATTTCCCAAATCCAAGTGATATGACCATTTTTTATTTCTTTTTTATTTTTCTTTTGCCACTTTAACCATTGAATATCATCAAAAAAACACACACTCAACACACAGTAACATTGCAGTAACATTGCATGTAGCAGAAAGAAAGAAAAAAAGTCCCGAAACTTTGATCACACAACACCCGTTTTGTTGTTTAGATCATTTCCAGACCAGATCCGTTGATATTCGACTCGATTATATGATAATGGCTTCTAGACAAGTAAGTAAAAAGTGCGATTTTCACAGTAACACATACATCTGTTTTATACCCTTTGATTTTTGATCGATTTGTACAGTAACTTTGATTATAAATTTGTTTTAGGGTTTTTTAAATATTTTAGGGTTATTTGATGTTTAGTGTGGTTATTGTTACTATTATTGTTAGAAAACCGACTACGTTAGTATACATGTTAGGGTATGCTTATTTCTGCACAATAACCCTCGTTTTTGTGCTTAACATATATGAAATATATTGATTATCTGAAAAATTGGACACCTGCATACGTGAGATGTTTAGGTTATTAAGATATTGGTCATTAGTATTTTTTTATTGCTCATAAGTTTATAACATATGCTAATATGTGTATGCATCTAATGTTTATTTTATTTTCTTGTGTATAGGTGTATTCTGCGAAGCTCAGTGCTAGATCAAAGTTGCACTATATCAAAACTATAAGACAAAAGCTGAGTTTCAAGCCTGATCGTCTTGAACTTTTTAAAACCACAGTTTTCGGGAAATGGTTAGACATAAAAACATACGAGCTTGATAACCATTTGCTTCATTATTTGCTCCAACATCAACGCTTTGTTGAAAACCCTGATATAAACACTCCATTGTATTTTGATATCTGGGGAAACAACTTAGAGTTTGGTCGTGAAGATATGTGTCTAGTATTAGGTCATCGCTTTGGTGATGTTTCTTTAGAGCATTTTAAAAAACGGGAATCTGGATTTGGTAAACGTATGCTAAGTTTTCTTAGAGAGAGGCGTAATGAGAGAATCAACAATATAAAAGCTGAACAACTAGTTAGGGTTCTTACTGATCAAGTTGAGTTTAATGAACTTTCAGATGATGATGTTGTTCGCCTTTGTCTGGTTCTGATGTTAGAGAACGTTTTTATCGGCAAACAGGAAAGAAATGTGGTGTCCCCTGAGATATTGGTTTTAGTAGATGACATTTATGCATGGAATGCATTTCCATGGGGCGAGTACATTTGGGTTGAGTTTCACAATAAGATTTGTAATGCTATCTCAAAGGTTAGAGATAGACATTTGACTGAAAAGGCTACTAAGGGCGATGGTTACATTGCAACTTATACATTGAATGGATTTGTGTTCGCTTTGAAGGTGCGTAACTATTGTTTAAATACTAAGAATTTAAATCAGTATTGTAGTAATTTTTTATGCTAATAGTAATAATAATTCCTTCAGATTTGGCTTTTGGAAACCTGCCGCAATTCACTAAATTGGTGGGTTAAAGAAGATAATGTGATCCCTCGGGGTGTTGCGTGGGAGGATGCACACAGGTTTGAAAAGACGGATTATGAAATTCTTTTTCGTACTGCAGAAATGGTTTGCCTTTTGCTGACAGGTTATACTCTACTCTTTTTTAAAAATTGTTTATGATTTTTTAAGGTATTTGCGTTAGTGTATAATAATTTTTTATATGCAGTGACTGAGATGAAAGAACTTTGGTGGACATCTAGTTTAGAGTTTTTCAAGAAGTATAACGCAGACACACCAGCAGTCAATAGATCCCGTCGACCGAAGAAGTTGAGACCACGGAGAAGGTGTTCAGTCTCAAATGCAGATACATCACCGGTCATTAGGAAGGCGCAGCAAGCCATGCCGTATATGGGGGATTTGATGCCATCTACAGCAACAGTTGTTTCTCAGATGGCTAAAATGCAACAACAAATTAATCAATTACATAAATTTGTCAAGCATTTGAGGCCTGATTGGGATAGACTGATTCCGGGTATGGATGGAGAATTGCCACCTAGTGCAACATTTTTAGATCAGATGGCTAATATGCAACGGCAAATTGATGAACTTCAGAAATTTATCCATACGAATTTGAAGCTTGATGGGGTTAGTGAGAAGAATGGGGGTGAATCTGATACTGAACGCGTGTCTGCTGAAAAGGTTATATTTCTTGCAATCGTTTTAATCTTTTTCTATATTTTGTTTTGCTTCTATGCCGACTCATTTGATGTATTACTTATTCATACGTGTTTTATGTGGTATGATGGCTGTTTTGGATATGCATTTTAAAAACTTCACGTAAACTACTATAGTTTATGTTGTTAAAATCTGTAGCGTTTAAGTAATAAAAAGTAAACTGTAAATTATAAATTTTTAGTTTTTGTAAAAGTTAATAAAAACTTCACCTAAACTAGTAGTTCATTAACTTCACCTACACTATTAGTTCTCTCACCTACACTAGTAGTTCATTTATGACACTAGTGCATTGTATTTAATAACTTTACCTACACTATTAGTTCATTAACTTCACCTAAACTACTTACTCTATAAATAAGGCTTCTACACTTCTACACATTCATAATGCTACACATTGAGAGTCTTTATTTTCCACTGTTTCAAAAAAATGTCCGACAACATTCCCTTTGAAATTCAAACTGAAATCATTTCTAAACTTCCTGTACATGCTTTACTTCAGTTTAGAACTGTTTCAAAGACATGGAAGTCGTTCATTGACAGCTCCAAATTCCTTGTTGGTTTCGGTGTTCGCACGTCTGTGCCTTGTAGTTTCCATATTCACTATCAGCAAGGATTTGTTGAGTCACAGTTTTTAGCTTTTGTTGATGATAATGTCAATTTGTTCCAACGACGTCTGTTTTTTCCAAGTTTTCCTAACGTCATCTCTAATACAAGTCTCATGTTTTTGAATCTTTCGCCTATTGGCACCTCTCATGGTTTGTGGTGTTTTTCTGATTCTTATAAGATGGCTGTTCTTTGGAACTCGTCAATAAGAAAATCAGTTGCTATAGTTCTCCCTTGTTGGTTAAGTCAATCTGAATCTGATAAAGTAGTTATCGGTTTTGGTGTTAATCTAGTCAGTTTTGACCCTACCATTTTAAGGATTTCATATCCGCTTGATGGACACGGACCATGGAATGTTTCAGTGTTTACATTGAGCTCCAAGCGCTGGAAGAAGTTAGAAAGTCAACATATGCATTGTCTTTCATTCCGACTTAAACGGTCAAGTCAGGCTGTATTAGGTAGTTTTATTTACTGGGTGGCTTCTCAACGGACTTTAGGCTCATCTGAAAAATCTTATATGATCGTCTCTTTTGATTTGGTTAACCACAGCTTTTCGGTATTAGATATACCTTACAGCTTACTTAATCGGATTGCAAGACCTTTCTATATTTCAAAACTAAGAGACTCTCTTGTCATTTTTTGCAACATGATTGGAGATCAGTGGCACACGGCCTGTATATGGGAGATATTGTTGGATGGTAACAATATAAAATCCTTTAAAACACTATTTAACATTTTCACTCCTCACTTACTAAAATTAATTGGATTTATGAAGTTCGGGGATCCAGTTTTTGAATCTGATCAGCCTTACCAAATGGATCACACTCTTGAAGTCTTCCAAGTTCGGTCACAAGGATTAATTAATCTTCGTGTTGAAGGAGACCCAGGGTCCTTCTTCATGAGTCCTTTCAACGAATCGCTACTTCTGCTTACGCATCCAGATTGTTCAGTTTATTAAGTTGTTTGTATGTTATAGTTTGTATGTTTTTATCTAGTTCGTTGTATTTTAGTTTCTAAGGTTTTCTGTACTTGTTATGTATAATAAAACCATATTATTTATGTAGACAGTAATAAATCTCCGATCCTAATTAACAAATGTATTCGGTACTTATAATTTTTTTAGAGCGGTACTCAAAATGATGGTAGTATGGATGTAGATGATGATTCAAAGGTTTGTTATAACAACGGTTTTTTCAGTATTCGGTACACATCAATTAGTTGACCAAGTACGTAACATAAGTATATATTTATTTTTCAGATGGGTGGTCAAAATGACGGTGATATGGAAGTAGATGATGTTGTGAAGGATGTTAATGTTAATGCAAATCTGAATGTGCAAGATGATATATTTAGTTCTAAGAACGATTTATCTTCACAACAAGTGCAAAAAGTAATAAATGAGTTTTTTTACTCACCGCAAGATCATACAGATGTTCAGGTAATGTATGATAGGAATTACATATGAATCTTATGAGTTAATACATACCCAAAATTTCGAGAAATTTACACGTGCATTTGATTAGGATGGGAATCTTTGTGACGTTGATGAAGATGTGCCAAACAAGCAAGAAATGAACGAGCCCCAACAGATGGATTCAGCTCTTTATCCTGTAAGTATGTGTTGTCTGCTTAATATAATGATACATTCACCTTTTAATCTGATAACACGCACATTCAAAAATATTTATGTTTTTTATAGGTCGAGACTCGCTGTGAAGTTGAACATGTTGAACATGTGGATCTGATGAGTGAGGACACAAACTTACATTCTCCTTTATGCAAGGTAAATATACTTTGAACATGTTAAATATGTTATCTTACATTTAAAAAAAAACGAACATGACATTAACACAAAGTAAACTTCTTTTCAGGATGATAATGTTCTTAAAGTTGATGAAGATGTGGAAATGAAGGCCGTTATGACTGACGACAAAAACTTACAGTCTCATGTACGCATGGTGAGTATACTCGTAACATTATAATATAATAAAAATAAAAAAACGAACATGACATTCACTCAGACATGATATTGACACAAAGTTTTTTTGTTTTTCAGGTTGAGAATAGTGTAAAAGTTGATGAAGATGTGCAAATGAAGGGTGCGACGAGTGAGGCACAAAACTCACAGTCTCCTGTTCTTCAGGATGAGAATGTCGTGATGACTGAGGCACAAATATCAGACTCTCCTTTTAATCCGGTAAATATTCGTTGTAGATGTAAATCTAATAAAAATTTAACCAGTACTCACTCAAGATAAACTGTTTTTCAGGATGTTCTTCTTTTTGACGAGGACCAACATGTTCAAGAGACGCAAGAGTCTGTCTCTAGCCCTGGAATTAGCACTCCTGTTGATGTGAAGTATGTTGAGGCGTTTGACTGTGATGAAAAGAAGGTAAAAACTGTACGCGTTCCTTTTGAACGGGAGAGGAGGCAGGGCAAGCTCCTTCAATCCCCATATACGCAGCAACCTTCGACCACACCAAGAAGGTCTCTAAGGCGACATTCGAAACCTGTATTTCCCGCTGTCATTGGACCAGATGGGAAAGAAATCAAACTCAAACCATTCAAAGAGGTATTTTAGTGATAAATTTTTTTTATAATGTTAATAACAATGATATAGCTTCTATAATTTTATTATAATCCTTATTTCCATTGCCCAAATGCAGAATCTATGTCGTACTGGTCTAGGCACAATGTTCAGACCTTTTGTGCATCCAGAAATAAAATTGTTTTTGGATAAACAAAAAAAGAATAAGAACAGGGAGTTGTTTATGTTCCCATGGGGCGGTGGAGGGACGACTGCAAATCCGAAGTTTTGGCTAGGATTATTGGGCAGAGACGAGGGACACAGGGGTTGGCTAAGTGATGTGGTACGTATTTATTACAAGTATATAGTTCAAAGCTTTATTGCGGGTGGTTCGTACCTAATAGATGGTCTGTTTCAATTTTTAAATCACAGCATGTTGGATTGTTTGTGGATTTAATGATGCATTTTCGACCTGATGATGCTGATTGGGTCATGGTTAGCCCATTTTGGGCGACAATGATCCTTGACAAGCAAATGCCGCTCTATTATGCAGACGGAGTGACGAACGGCATCCCGTGGTTTCGTGAAGGCGTCAATAAGGTGTCTCTTTCTTTAATTATCACATATTATGATATATATTATTCTGCCTTAAGAGTAGCGATAATTTAGTTAGTGAGGCGATGATGAAAGTTTTTTGCAAATGGTTTGTCGGACTATAATTCAATGACACCCGTATCTTGGCGGGGTAGCCACAGTCTTAGGGCATGTGGTTGCAGCCATGGCGGGTGTTTTGTACCGATAATACATTTTAAGATCTGAGCCTTACTTTCCAATGACACCCGTATCTTGGCGGGGTAGCCACACCTTAGGGCATGTGGTTGCAGCCATGGCGGGTGTGTTGTACCGTTAATTTTCTCTTTCGGAGAAAATTACCAAAAGGGGACTTTTTTTCAAGTGTGGTCCGTTTTTAAGACTTTTTTCTCATCTCTTTCCCAAAAGAGCCACACTCAACTGCTCGACCCCATACATATTACTACATGTGGCATTTCCCGGTACTGTACCAATTGTACACTAAGTGTCACATCAAATCTCCAGTATCACATAAATGGCAAACAGATTTACTTTTATTACTTTAAAAAAAGACTATGTGAGAACATAAATGGCAAACATATTTACTTCTAAATAAGCATCGGTATTTAACAATTAATGTACAAAAGATTTCGAAGAACATAAATGGCAAACAGATTTACGTCCCGTAGATGAAAAGATCCTAGACAACTATGGCCCCTTATAGTCAGATCCTTGTTGGTTTTGGTACATCTTTATAGGCTGGATTGACTTTCTCGCAATGTGGTACCTTGATGTTAGTAGTACCACGTGGTTTACCACCTTGTACTTGTTGATCCATGTAAACTTGTTATCTTAGCTCTTCTAGAATTTTAGCTGGTAATCGGTCCCTTGGTTCAGCATTTGGGCCATATCTCTCTTCAATCTCAGGAAATATGACCTCTCTTAGTGCCTTGATTGACCATTCCATATCATCAGCATCAGCCTTGAATGTAACTTTTTTATTTTTACGTTTTGACATATTTAGAATAAAGTGAAGTAGGGTTAATGCTGAATTAAGTGTGTCCACTCTTAAATAGGAAAAACCACACCTACCAAAGGCCAAATCAATACTGTTTGGTTTTGAATGACAGTTGATTCCTGAAAACTGACAGTTGAATATCTGAATACCGTTTGGTTTTGAATAAAGTGTGTCCACTCTTATTGTCAAAATTGACAGTTGAATATCTGAAATCACATGCAAATATTCCTGATCAACAATACATGATATATACTCTATATATTATTGTCAAATCTTGTATCATTTCAAATAGACTAAAAAACAAAATAAACATTTTGACTGGCAACAGTGATGCGATCGAGAATTAAGAGGCTGTGATGACGATGAATCAAATGATGCGATAAACCATATCTTGGCGTGGCAATTTAATAGCATTATTTTTGCAGCCATGGGTGGTTACGTCCTGATGTTGTTTTGCTGATCTGAGCCTTGTTGTTTGTGTGTTTTTTTGATGATATTCAATGGTTAAAGTTGCAAAAGAAAAAAAAAAGAAAAAAAAAAGTGTCAGATCACTTGGATTTTGGAAATCTTTTGGTTTGGTTTTTTACTGGAAACAGTGATGCGATAATTAAGAGGCTGTGATGACGATGAATCAAATGATGCGATGTACCATATCTTGGCATGGCAATTTTATATCATTATTTTTGCAGCCATGGGTGGTTACGTCCTGATGTTGTTTTGCTGATCTGAGCCTTGTTTTGGTTCAGCCACGGGTGTGTTGTGTGCGTGTTTTTTTGGTTCACATGGATTTGGGAAATCTTTTGGTTTGCTTTATCAATTTTGTAAGTGAAAAGTAAGCCTCTGAATGTGCATAAATTGTATATGGTTTAGTCAGGCGATGATGACTATTTTCTTCAAATGGTTTATTGGACTACAATTTCATAACCGTATCTTGGCAGGGTAGCCACACCTCAGGGAATGTGGCTGCGGCCATGGCGTGTGTTTTGTACCGTTCATACATTTCTAGATCTGAGCCTTGTTAACGTCAAACATTTCTAGATCTGAGCCTCTTTTGGTAAGTTTCTCTTGTTTTATGCATGTTGCTAGATTCAGTCCCACAAAAGGCCCTGATCAGCGGTAGAGTGCATTTCACCAAAGAAAGATGGGACACTGAAGAGAATGTTGTGGCAAGTAATTTGGTGCAGATTACTTTTTCGCAATATCCTCTTTTGTTTCCCATCTTTCTTTGAGAATTGCATTGTATTATTGATCAGGGCCTTTTGTGGAACTGGAACCGAAAACATGTAAGAACGTATTAATTATCACGGCCTTTTCGATGAATCAAGAGATGAGAAAAGAGTCTTAAAAATGGCACACACTTGGAAAATTGGGCTCTTTTGGTAATATGAATGTAGTTTGAGCAGTTGAGCGTTGTCGGACTATAATTCAATGACACCTTCATATTTATGCTTAAGGCAATGATGAACCTTTTCTTCAAATGGTTTATCGGACTATAATTCAATGACACCCGTATCTTGGCGGGGTAGCCACAGTCTTAGGGCATGTGGTTGCAGCCATGGCTGGTGTTTTGTACCGATAATACATTTTAAGATCTGAGCCTTACTTTTAGCAGTCGGCTGATATAAAATTGACATTTGTAACTGGGGGCTTACTTTTTCGAACCCATCAAACAGTTTTAGTTTTAGAAAGGCGATGATGAACCTTTTCTGCAAATGGTTTATCGGACTATAATTCAATGACACCGTATCTTGGCGGGGTAGCCACAGTCTTAGGGCATGTGGTTGCAGCCATGGCGGGTTTTTTGTACCGTTTATACATTTTAAGATCTGAGCCTTACTTTTGACTGTCAAACTTCCAATTCATATGATCACTTTTTGTAATTGTAAACATTATATAATCATTTTGCTTTCCAATGAATCTGATGCAACTATTTACATGTTTAGGTGTTCTTTCCCATCAATGAACCTGAAACACACTGGTGCCTGGGCGAACTATCTATCAAAACAGGTGTTATAACTTTATATGATAGCCTTGGGAGCCCGAAAGTTGAAACACGTAGGCGGTGGCTAACTTTGAGGGAAGCTTTTGCTTGTCAACTACCCACATATCTTGTTGAGAGTGAGGTGATGAAAAAGAAGAAAATCGATGCAAATAAGTATCGTGTTTCCTTTCAGTATGCACCTGATGTCCCTAAACAAGGTGGTCTTTATGGAGATTGTGGTGTTTGGGTCTGTATACTTTTGTACAGTTTGTCTCATAAGCTATCATTGAAGGTGAAGAATCCTGTCCACGCTGCTTTGGCTTACCGTGAGTATTTGGTTGAATATTTCTGGAAATACAAGATTCCAGTTACGAGTGACATTTGACATTTAAGTTCTGTAAACAATCTAACTTATGTAAACAATATAACTTCTGTTGTTGGTATGCTACTGTATTGTCGGTTGCCATTTACGAATGGCTTATTTTGAACATGTTATGTAAACATTAATATGCTAGACTATGGTCGTTTTATGTAGACAGGTTATGCAAACATTAATATGTATATATTTATATATTTAACTTATCTTGCTAATGTATCATGTTGCTAGTGTATGGTCGTTTAATCTACTTGGTTAAATGTGATGTGGTATTCAACAATATAAGATATAAATTGACTGGTGGTTGGGGAGATGGTGCATTTAATGTTTCTTGTGTGATTGTCGATATAAATATAAGTTAACAACATATGGAATTTCCACACAAACAATTATATACCTTCTAGTGTTCTATAAAGTAAACAACAAAATGAATTCACCCCCAAATTGGGAAGAATTACTTGATATAGATGACTCCGATCTCCGAATGTCAGCCACCTCCCAACTACCATTTTCATATGGAAACACTACATCTCAAAATAATGCTAAAATGCCGGTTACGATAATACGAGGTCCTGCAGGTATTGTTCAAGCGGCGAATGATGTGGGTGTGGATGATGGTATAATGGCGACACAGGAGTACATTAGACAAGTAGTGTATGATGTGGGAGAGGATTCCGATTTTAATAGTGGGCCATGGGTTAGTGCAGTTGAGTATATCAAACCTGATGGCGGTATCATGATTGGTTGTTTCGCCGATATCTAAAAATTTACCAAGAAAGGGAAACTTGACAACGTTGTTGCTATAATTAAGTCTTGTACCCCAAACGTCTTGGGTGATCTCACAGTATCGTTGAAAGATGTTTCAGGTTTTATATCAGGTTCAATACATCACAAAGTGGTTAATAACGAGAGGTATGAAAAGCTGCTTACTGTCGGAGCCGTTTTGATCCTTCGTAACGTTTCTGTGTTTTCTCCGAAACAATCTGGAAATCACTATCTTAATATTACTTTAAAAAATGTTTTTAAGGTTTTCTCCAAGGATAGTGTTGCTAACAATGAAAGTGGAGTTGGAAGTAGTGGAAGTGTAATCTGAATTTTAATTAATGTAATTTTCTACATGTTTATCCATGTAATTTTCTATTAATTCAATAATTTAATCGACTTGGTTAAATGCTATGTGGTATTCAACAATATAAGATATAAAATAACTAGATGGGACACATTTGATTCCAATTTGACTAACGTAGAACATAAGTCAACACATTAAACATAGGTTTGTTACTACCCCACACTAAGATTTCCTACCGAATCTAACAGCTCATTTAGCAATGCACCTGACATACATGCGTGGTTTTCTGGATTCGTTGCCAATTCGAGTTTGGTCTCCAACATCTTTATTCTTGTCTCTAGCATGCTTATTTGCAAATCTTTGAACTTGCAGTTGTAACATTCTGTTAGTTCAGATGTACAAGCTGGTGGAGTTGAAGATCCCAGAGAATTAAAATTTGGCTGTTGTGAAGGATTATAACCGGGATTGTTATCAAATTCTTCCTTTCACATAAAAAATCTACATCCGTATTCTTTTTTTGCTGGCTGTTAAATGAGATGGTTATGAAATAACATTTTAACTATACGGGAAACATAAGATATCTAACCTTTGAACGAGGACATGAATAGAAAAGTTGACCATAACTATGCTCCTTGTATGATTTTCGTAGCACTATGTTTCCAGCTCCACATCGACACATATATCGATCCATGCGAATTTCTTTGGGATACAATTCTTTGAGATTCAATATAAACGTGCTCAACTGCTCAACCGGTGGTTGGGGAGATGGATATATTTAATGTAATGTAAATGTGGTGAGGTAGCTGAAAAATTTAATGTGGTTGCTGGTTATATTAAATGTGGCATTAAATATGCATCTCCCCAACTACCAGTTGAGCAGTTGAGTTGAGCAGTTGAGCGGTTGAGCAGTTGTTGCATTAAATATCCCCATCTCCCCAACCACCGGTCGTGCAGTCAACCCAAGTCATATTTCGGCACGTGTCCCATGCTCAACTGCTCAACTGGTAGTTGGGGAGATGGATATTTAATGTGGTGAGGTAGTTGGTAAATTTAATGGGTATTAAATGTGAGTAAATGGTTGAGCAGTTGACCGGTTGAGCAGTTGAGCATGTGTTGCATTAAATGGCCCCAACTACCAGTTAATATAAATGTGGTGAGGTAGCTGAAAAATTTAATGTGGTTGCTGGTTATATTAAATGTGGCATTAAATATGCATCTCCCCAACTACCAGTTGAGCAGTTGAGTTGAGCAGTTGAGCGGTTGAGCAGTTGTTACATTAAATATCCCCATCTCCCCAACCACCAGTCGTGCAGTCAACCCAAGTCATATTTCGACACGTGTCCCATGCTCAACTGCTCAACTGGTAGTTGGGGAGATGGATATTTAATGTGGTGAGGTAGTTGGTAAATTTAATGGGTATTAAATGTGAGTAAATGTCCATAGGTGGTTTTAATAAATGTGGAATTAAAGATCGACTGCTCAACTGCTCAACTAATCGACTGCTCGACTTTTACCAAATTTTTCAATAGATATATATTAGTACGGAAAATTATTGAAACTTATTCTCACACGTCCATAACATTCATATGGAAAAATTTCGTGTGTTTCTTGTCTTTGAAGATGGCAATAGTTATGGTGTTTCGCTAAAAAGAGATATTAGATATGCTGGGTTAGTTTCATTTGTGAAGAAAAAGTTCAAGATTAGCAAAGGATACGAGTTAGGTTTTTCATACAAAATGCCACACGGTCCGGTCTGCATAGGTGATGACGATGATGTCGAATTTTTTGTTAACGAAGTTTGTAAACCAAACGCTGCATTGCCTAAACTTTTAATCAAAATGATTGTCAACAGTTCAAAGGTAAATCCATCTTCTTCTAATGATTTTGATCTTAATGATCCCTTATTTCGTAATGATTTTGATCCCCAATGTGTGGACAATCATTCGGAAATACCACAAAACGAACCTTTTGACAATTTCAACCAATCTAACAATCAATGTGCCAATAACTATATAAACCAGCAAAAAAATGATCAATTTATGCTTAAATGGCAAACAACAAATACTTTCGAAAATATGCCTCCTCCACCCGATCCACCAAGTCTTGAAACTAAGATACCGAATACATTGAAATACAACAACAGCTCTATAATCCTCAAAGAGGGTGATGAATTTGATAGTAAAGAATTATGCATGTTTGCAATTGCTAAAAAAGCTATCAAAGATGGATTTGAATTTAAGGCTAGGAAAACAAATAAGTCTAGGTACGATGTAATTTGTGTGCAAGATGGGTGCAAATGGAAGATACTGTCTGGTATGAACAAATCAGGTGTAAAATGGAGGTTAGGAAGAGTTTACGATGTTCACACTTGTTCAAGAACACAAATTCACCCTAATCACCGTAATGCTACCAAAAAACTTTTGGGACATTTACTCGAACCCAAGATGAAAGATAGTAGTCGAATTTATACCCCAAAGGACATAATGGAAGATATTAGTCAAGAGTATAAAATTGACATTTCTTATAAGAAAGCATGGGGTGGAAGAAACCAAGCTTTGGAATTGGTAAATGGTTGCCCTAACGACTCGTTTGAGCAGTTGCCATTTTATTGTCATAATTTAAAGATGAAAAACGAGGGTACGGTAACACATATTGATACCGATGATGAAGGACACTTTAAAATATGTTTTATAGCATTTGGTGTTGCGGTATGCATTTGTATTTTTTTTTTACATTTTTTTTCTTTTACGTTTTTTATTTATTTTTCTAATATATTATATGTTGTGTCACTAATAATTTCTACATAAAACAGATTCGGAGTTTCTTACGGTATATGCGACCGTTGCTTATAATTGATGCAGCACATCTTAAAGGGAAGTACCTTGGGACAAATTTGCTTGTCGTTGGAATGGATGGTAACAATCAAATTATACCTATTGATACCGGTGTTTGTCAAGGGGAGACTGGGGAGGCATGGACATGGTTTTTGTCCAAATTGAAAGAATGCATAGGGGAATGACCATGTTTGGCTATTATATCGGATAGACATTATTCTATTGGACAAGCGTGTAACACGGTCTTCCCAAATTCATTTCATGGTTACTGTTGTAGACATTTGATGATGAACTGCAGTTTGAACGGTAGTACAAAGTTAAAGGCAAAATATTGGAAAACATGCAAAGCTTACACCGCGGAAGAATTTGATAGAGCGATTTCGGATATTAGGGTATATAGAAATGGTACGGCTTACAACAAACTTCTTGAAGCTGGGTTTGATAAATGGTCTAGGGCACATTGCACTGGTAATCGGTACAACTACATGACTTTAAACAGTGCAGAGTCAATAAATGCATTAACAAGGGATGTGAGAAAAGTACCAATAACAATGCTTATGGAGTGGTACAGAAAGCTTTTACAACGGTGGTATTGTGACCGTCGACACAAATATCAACGTAATGTACTTTTTAAAATATGTTTTCTTTTTCCTTATTAGTCAATATAAGATGAAGAGAACATTCTATTATTTTATCTTGTAAAAATTATTTCAGATGCACCCGAGGGAGAACTTAGTGATTGGGCTGCCGCGAAAGTACATGACAGAATTTTGAAGAGCATTAACTGGGTTGTGTATGAGATTGAACAGTTTAAACTCTACATGGTAGATGATCATCGAAAACAACATACCGTCGATCTAGTTAGTAATTCATGTACTTGTCGTAAATGGCAACTTTCCGGCATACCATGTGGTCATGAAATAGCGGTAACTAGACTTCTTAGATTGTCTGATTGTAATCATTTGGCTTTTGATTGGTTCAAGAAAACAACACTGGAAGGTACGTACCAAGGATTGGTTTATCCTCTAGGAGAAATGTCAAGTTGGGAGCTTCCTGATGGCTTGCAAGTTGTGAAGCCACCAATACTGGTAGTGCGTCAATCTGGAAGACCCAAAAACAAAGATCGTGTAAGATCTCAAGGAGAAGAACTAACCCCGGTAAGGTGCTCAAGGTGCCAATCCATTGGACACACGCGAACAGCATGCAGGGAACCATTTCCAAAGAAAAAGAACGTAAGTGAATAAAATTAGTATTCAAAAAACACAATTTTGCTTGGTAACTAACGAAGAAAGAAATCTCACAAATGTTGAAACTGTGTAGGGAAATGTATCTAATAGAGGAAGCTCAAGTAGGGAACTACCATCAAGGGAGATTGATATGGTGCAAAGCTTTGATCCTATTAACTTGGCTGACCCATAAGATCAACTAGCGGAAACATTTGATGGGTTGTTAGTTTCCTTTTTTTCGTTGCTCTGGAATCATGTAAGACGCTTTTGTTTTTTGTTTACTTTGAATATGTACTTGTCGTAAAACAATCTCTGGGTCTGTTGGATTATAACCGGGATGTAACACGCTTAATGTACTTGTTTAGTTTGACTATGTAAGACGCTTAATGTTCAACCTTGTTTGCTACTGCTTATGTTGCACCTTATTAGTCATGCAATCCAGGAGGAATAAAAAACAATTTAGAAACATACAAACAGCAAATATATACAGAAAATTAGGTGCCAAAGTTAGCCAGGAGGGATACATACATTCATACAATATTCAGCCAATAAACCATACAAGTTATCCAGCAGCAAAACACAAAAGTGACCATACCATGCAGACGTGTTTTAGACCCATAAACCATACAATTGTTTACAAATTCGACACCTAAATGTTTAACAAAATAAGCACATAAAACATTCAGCCAACATGGATCTTGTGCTTGTAATAAAACCTAACCATTCTTTCACGGTACGCCAATGCAGCCTGAACTGGATCATCCACATCCAACAGTTTGCCATTCCCTAACCTGTACATTTATACGCTTCAGTTAAGAATGTGATTTTGAGTGGACACCTACTATAGCAATACTAACCTAATGTAGCTGCTAAACTAGTAAACATGTTTTACGTTTCACATTACAGTTATATCAATCGACACCTTAGAATACCACTTCCAACTACTACACCTATTTTACGTTCAAGATTACATTCATGCTAACATCACAAATAGTACATTAAAAAGAAGATGCAGACCCACACACCACAATCATCATACAATCCACCCTGCTTGGGAACATTCATAGCATTGTTAAAAGTAATCCTATAGGTCATAGGATCAATTCCCTTCTTCTCGAAAACACCTGCCTCTTGCAACACTTCCGGAAGCCTAGTCTCTAGACATTTCCTGACAGTCAAATAGAATGGACGAGTCTCAGGATCATATACAGGTCCACTGTCATACAATGTAACTCGACCGGTCTGGATATGATACACAGCTAGGGACCAGTGTGTTCCTGGCTGATTTATGGGAATGAAAACTCATTCAACATCACCCCAACCCAGAGGGTAAGTTTCTTTGGTTGCGTACCAGACAGGCATCCTTCCGTTCATCAGTAATGGTAGGAAAAAGCAGCTTACCATAGACCACTCCATATCTGATGGTCTGGTATGCCACATGTAGCTAATCCAAAGATCAATGTGCTGTAGGTAAAACAAATTGACATATATATTCAGTCATTTATAAAAAAAAACTGTGCTTTTCATTTTCTCTACCTGTACTAGATATCAAGTAAGATAGTGTTACGAGACAAGCATCATTGCCACACCTTCCTACTTTTAGCCTCTGCTCAAAAACCCATCCCCATGACGACGTAACATGTACAATGGCTTACACCAACACCCATTGCTACGTCGTCATGGCAATGGATTTTCGAGGGGAAACTCAAGACTTGGATCAAAATACTTCAAGTAAATTAGGCATCTTAGTATAACATCCACCAAATTCACAAAAATCATTTCTCAAATGATATCACTACTGGTTCAAAATATTGTTGTGTACAAGGAAAAAATGAAGTTAATCAAGACTTGTAAAATCTGTACTGCTAAAAGCAGCAAAGTTTTGAAGTCATGAATAATATACTCTTCTCTGTGGCTACACTACACTTTTTTTAACAAATAATAATGTCATTTGAGAAAGAATTTAATGGATTTGGTGGATGCTATACTAAAATACCTAAAGTGGTTAAAGTAAATGATGGATTAATGATACTTATATCTAGTATCTCATGTAACACTAAAATGTAAAAATTACTTAAAATCAAATGGCAGGCAGAGACAACCAAAAGCATGTTTTATAAAAAACTGAGTAAAGTAAATAAAATTTACTTTACCTCGTCACGTAGCCATCCTTTACGATTATCGTCGAAACCGGTTAAAGCATCCCAGAAATGACGATCAACAACGATATCAGACCAAGGGAACACACAGTTACGCCACCCGTCCTTAACCAGGAATCGATCAACTTCAAATTTAACATAAATTTTATCGAGGTTTTGGTATGGCCGTTCTAGAACCTAAAAATAAAGACAATGTAAATCATTCATGTAATAATACGTTTACACGTTGACGGTTAACTACTGACTGATATTTCAAAGAAAATGAATCATTTCTCATACCTCTACCCATGGTTTGACTTGTACTAACTTCTCAGCCATAAGTGGAGTATGAACAGGTAAATACTTTCGACCCTTCAACAAATCTTCTAAGCTAGTAACATCAGAAGTTTTACTCCTCTTCTCCACATAGGGTGACCTAGGAACATGTTCAAGCCTCCTCTTCTTTGTTTCGCACTGCTCCAAAGCCCTTTTGATGGGCGTTGAATTCAGTTTCTCAATAACCTTCAATCTATTTTCAGCTTCAACACTCAACCTCTTACTCGCTCCCCTCTGCTCCTCCTCTTCCTCGTGTTTTTCAGCTTTCTCAAGTTTTCCTTTTGAGACGTTTTCCAATCCATCAACCTTGCCATCCACATCAACATGTGGCGTATCAAACAACTTGAAAAAATCATTGACTTGACTGCAATACTCATTAGAAAGATCTACAGGCTGCGGATGATATGAAAAAGGTTAACAAACTTTTATTATCGCAAGTTATTAATTATATCACAAATGAAATAAGAACAAAACAAAATATCATTAAATTACCTGTTCTCCATCAGCTGTGTTAACTATGTCTCCATAAACCTGCATACCAAAGTGGTAGACACTTATTAGTATAACATTAGAATGAAATGTATAATCACATAAATACCATTTAATTACATTTTCATATGCATCATTCTTCATTTTGTCTCCATCAACTGTGTTAACTTTCTTTCCATAAACCTACATACAAACGTTTATAACACCTATTAGTAGAACATTAGAATTAAAGGTTTAGTCACATTAATACAATTTATACTTACCTTTTCATAGGTTTCTTGGTTCATTTTGTCTCTGTCACTCATTATGACCCGCAGAATAAAGTTTTTAGAAACAAAATCCGCGTATTAGCATACCATATGGTAATTGTTTGATAGCAATGTAACTTGGTCAAGAATTGATAAAGGTAAAAAACTAACTCGAATAATAGTCTCAAGTTTCAAAGTGCGGGCTTCCAGAGCCTTAACCCGTTCATCAACTGAAACAACTTCTACCTCTTTACCCATGCTCTCCATATCATAACCCTCGGGGTATACCACTTTCTGCCTAGCTTTATTCGCGGCCACTTTCTGAAAATGTACATCCCAGGGTCCCCCTTTTGCAAGAGGCGGCGCTCTCGGGGTATACCACTTGAAAAATTCAATGCTTCGTGTGAGCCATTCAGCTTCAGCCTCAAAGCATGTTGGCATAATCACGTTGGGTTTCGAGTCCTTACAAAAGATTTATAAGTTATATGGTATCTAAAATTGTGTATAGGTTTAAAGTTAACCAATCAATAAAATACTATATATAATTACCTTGTCAAACAGTTGGTCGAAATATTCAGTCTTTCTAAATGGTGTGTGTTTCGACCATGCAAGTGCTCTTGGGATCACCCCTTGAGCCTTGTTCCACCACTGTTTACTTTTACTCGTGTCAGCACACTCTATGATCCATATCTACAAAAAGTTAACACAACAAATATAAGTTACGAGGACGAGAAACATATGAAGATAATTTTCAAGCCCTACCATTAAAGGAAAAAAACAGTAAACTAATGATAGCAAAATTGTTTTGTGTTAACCTTGAAAGTAGCAACGAATCCCTTTAAGCTATAGGTAGGAACATCGTTGGATTCTTTATCACCAATTCTTTGACGGTAAACCGCTGGATGATTTGAAGAGACATTTCTAATAGACTCATAAAGCTGCCTCCAAAGGAGTTCCCCCCATGGAAATGCATTCCATTCATCAAGATCCTCGACCATCCTCAGAAAAATATCATCAATGATAGACCCTAAGTCTTTACCCATTAATATCACCTCAAGCGTTATCAACAGACAAACCCGTATCGCATCCTCATCAGACATATTTAGAAACAGCTCTTCATCTTCAATAACAGATAATAGATCAATTGATTTAACATGTTGACCTACATGGTTTGGAAAAACTCGGTCACGGAAAGGGATATCACCACTACGCCATTTCCTAAAACTGACCATACCAAATCTAAAACCAGTAACCAGGCAGAATTCATTTCGACCAAAATACAGAGAATGTCCATTCAAATAGTATACAAGTGGAAGATCATAGTTATCATTGTTTTGATGGAATTGTTTCCGAAGCATGTAATGAACAAGGCCTTCCTCGTTATCGACATAGGTAAGATCGAGCCATGGTCCAAAACATGTGGCTTTAAACATGGAACGGCGCGGCTGGTCTAATCGATCCTTCATAAGTAAGAAGTAATGCACTTTGCTTTTAACAATAACTCTAGCATCATACGCCAACAAGAAATAACATATTAAAAAAGTTAAAACAAACAAGAAGTGTCTACAAGCACACTCATCAAGTCAGGCATACAACACCTAAACTACAAGTATGTACAAGTAAAAGCATATCCGCGGAAAACCCGATGTATTCAGGACTAAGAACTCATCGCTAAGTGTTCTTTCTGTCTAGATCAAGTGTCAATACACGTTAATTACACCTATTTGACAACTAACCCTAAAACTCTTATCAAATGGGACAAATACAGTTTTGAACCCTCTCATTTAACGCATTCTATATGTTACTTACACATATATAGCTCTTCCCATGTGCGTTTTATTCATTCTTCGTCTTTTTTGGACTAACACAGTATCGTTTTATTCATTTTTTCCTAAACCATCTCAAAAAGGCAAAAACAAAATTATAAAAAAACCACAAACGTGTATGGATGGATCTTCTTTTTTGGTAATTTTCACATAAAACAAAACATGATGTAAAGGGATCCAACAAAACCCTAAGTTGCAACAAAAGGAATGCAACAAAACCTTACGTTGTAGTAAGAAACGAAATTAATCAAGTGTGAATACTTACCATTTTTATCTTTGTGCGTCTACTTTGTCATCTGCTACATGCAATGTTACTGTGTGTGTTGAGTGTGTGTGTGTTTTTTTTTATGATATTCAATGGTTAAAGTGGCAAAAGAAAAATAAAAAAGAAATAAAAAATGGTCATATCACTTGGATTTGGGAAATCTTTTGGTTTGTTTTTTCAATTTCCTAGGTGAAAAGTTGTGGGGTCAGTTGAGCACCGTCGGTTGAGCGCCGACGGTTGAGCGTTGACATTATGCAAGAAAACAAAACAAGAGATTTCTTTAAGATTTGATTTGACACTTAGTGTACTATTGGAACAGTACCGGGAATTGCCACGTGTCGAAAAATGTATGGGGTCGAGCAGTTGAGCGTGGCTCTTTTGGGAAAGAGCCTAGAAAAAAGTCTTAAAAACGGACCACACTTGGAAAAAAGTCCTCTTTTGGTAATTTTCTCCAATAATAATAATAATAATAATAATAATAATAATAATAATAATAATAATAATAATAAAATTTAAATATTTTACACTATAATTTTTTTGTTAGGGAAGCACGTGACCCTAGTGACTTCTCCTTGTCTCCGCCTCAGTTTGTAACGAAGACTTGACATTTGTTAAGCCTTTGCTAAAAGCTTTTCACTCTTCAATCATTAATGTCACAAAAAGCTTTGGAAAATCTTTTCACCACCATTGTAGTAAAAAACATGAAAAGCTTTAAGACAATCTAAAACCTAAAAAATAATGTGTCAAAAATAAAGTCATTGAATGACTTATGCAATTCAAATGCTCTTAAATGTAAATGCTTCTAAAACTCGAATATTAGATATTTTTTAAAGTAAATTACACGGATTGGTCTCTAAGGTTTGTCCAAAATTTTACTCACAATCCCTAAAAGTTTAAAGTCGCATGAATAATCTCTATTTTTGATAAAAAAAAAAAAATAAAAAAAAATAACACTTATGGTCCCTTAATTAACTGGTGTTAAGTGAGTTCCGTTAAAATTTACACTTTTAGTCTTTTTGGCTAAAGATCGTTGCCTCGTCAGTCGTTTATAATGACGGACGTTTATAATTTAAAGATTTTCGACTTTAGGTACGTTTTTATACGTTTTCGTTTGTATTTATATGTTTTCGTCCGTTTTATACGTTTTTATCTGTTTTTATATGTTTTCATCTGTTTTTCTTATGTTTTCATACGTTTTCTTACGTTTTCATCAGTTTTAATACGTTTTTATACGTTTTCGCCCGTTTGCTTACATCTTTTTACATTTTGATCCGTTTTATACGTTTTTATCTGACTTTATACGTTTTTCTCATGTTTTTATACGTTTTCGTCTGTTTGTATATGTTTTCATTTGTTTTTATAGGTTTTCATCCGTTTCCATTCGTTTTCGTCTGTTTTTTTTACGTTTTCATCCGTATTTATAAGTTTTTATCCGTTTTCGTCCATTTTTATTAATTTTTGTCTCTTTTTATTCGTTTTTGTCTGTTTTAATACGCTTTCATATGTTTTTCTTACGTTTTCATCTGTTTTTATACGTTTTTGCCCGTTTGCTTACATCCTTTTACATTTTCGTCTGATTTTATACAATTTATTACGTTTTTATCAATTTTCGTCTCTTTTTATACATTTCATATGTTTTTATAGGTTTTCATCCATTTACGTCCTTTTTTATTCGTTTACGTCTATTTTTATACGTTTTTATCTGTATTTATACGTTTTTATCCGTTTTCCTCCATTTTTATTCATTTTCATCTCTTTTTATTCGTTTTCGTCCGTTTATATTCGTTTTTTTATCCGTTTTCATCTATTTTTATTTCTTTTTCATCCGTTTTGTATGGTTTCATCCGTTTTCGTCCATTTCCGGATGTTTTTGTCCATTTTCGTATTTTTTCTTACGTTCTCATACGTTTTCGTCCGTTTCGATACACATTAATTTGTTTTTGTCCATTTTTATACGTTTTCGTCTGTTTTTCTTACGTATAAAAACGTAAGTAAATGTATAAAGACGGATTAAAACGTATGAAAACATATAAAAACGGACGAAAACATATAAAAACGGATGAAACCGTAACGCAACATAATAAAATGGATAAAAACGGATGAAAACTTATGAGAACGTAAGAAAAACGTTTAAAAAACGGACGAAAACATATGAAAACGGACGAAAATGGATAAAAACATATAAAACGGATGAAAACATATGAAAACGGATAAAAACGTATGAAAATGTATAAAAACGGATGAAAACGTATAAGAATGGACGAAAACGTATTATAACTGATAAAAGCGTATTGAAACGTATAAAAACAAACGGAAATGTATAAAAGCAGACGAAAACGAATAAAAATGGACGAAAACGGATAAAAACGTATAAATGCGGAGGAAACGTATAAAAATGGATAAAACGAATAAAAACGGATTAAGACGTATAAAAACGGATGAAATCGTATAAAAACGGTCAAAAACGGATAAAAACGTATAAAAAATGACCAAAATGTAAAAAAGAAAATGTAAGTAAACGAGCGAAAATGTATTAAAACGAATGAAAACGTATGGAAACGTAAGAAACGGATGTAGACGTATAAAAACGGACGAAAACGAATTAAAACGGACGAAAGCGTATAAAAACGTACAAAGCCGGACGAAAACGTATAAAAACCTATAAATACGAACGGAAACGTATAAAAACGTACCTAAAGTCGAAAATTTTTAAATTATAAACGTCCGTTATGATAAAGAATGACGAGGCAACGATCTTTAACCAAAATGGCTAAAAGTGTAAATTATAACGGAACTCACTTAACACCAGTTAAATAAAGGACTATAAGTGTTATTCTTTTCAGAAATAAGGACTATCCATGCAACTTTAAACTTTTAAGGATTGTGAGTGAAAGTTTAGACAAACCTTACGGACCATCCGTGTAATTTACTCTATTTTTTAATAGGTGGTTGATTGAGATCTGAAGTGGATGTCTTGGTGTTTACAATGGAATCAATAGTGTGGGGGTAATAGATACATACGTCATTTTTATCACCATATAAGCAATCATACATGTTTGTTTTCTTTAATGTCATATTCTCTAACCCATTCTTTTAAGTGAAAATTACTTATGAGGCCTCTGCAGGTGGGACTTGTCCTGCAGAGGACCTCTTTTACTCAAATATTCAAAAAGGTCAAGCAATTCGCTTCAATTTTGTGCAGAAGTTCTTGAAGGACACCTGTCGGCACCCCGTTAATTAAACGTGAGGAAATTAAAAAAAACAAAACAAAACAAAACAAAAATAAATCGCTTCACATTTGAAGCGAATTCTGACGCTGTGGGTCCAATCCTGTCAGACGAAGACCAAAAAAATAAGAGTAGAATAATTAAATAAATTGGATGTACGAAAAACAAGCACGTAGCCGTTTTTCCTTGACTTTTGAATTCACTCTTATGATATACTCCCTCCGTCCCAAAATTATTGTCTCATATTGACTTTTTTAGTCTTACTTCTTCAACTTTTACTATAATTATTTTTGTTTGTGTTATATAGTACTTGATGAACAATATATGAATGTATTGGGTTTTAAATGTATTTTCATTTGGTATAATTTTCATCAAGTATTATATAACACAAATAAATATATTAATGGTCAAAGTTGAACAAGAAAGACTGGTCAAAGTCAAACTGGACAATAAAAATGAGACGGAGGTAGTATTAAAAAATGTAGGCTCAAACATGATTTCTGTTTTACACAAAGCGAATAAGAAATATTAAAAAAAAAAGAAAAAACATTTCTATCAAGAACAAAGTTGGCGGAATAGTCAAGCCAGCAACCAGATTAATAATTAAATCAATTAGCAATATATACCATATATACTATCACTTTACTAAAACATACTCAAAATTTTTTCTTTCCCTAAAATGTCCATTTTGGTGCGCAAGAACAATATTTTCAGCACCAAATCATAAATATCACTATTATGGTGCGGAAGACAGAAAGTACTTTTAATTTTGGTGCGCAAGACCAATATTTTGGGCACCATTCAATATATTGGGCACCATACCTTTAATGCTTATTGAATAAACCCAACCACAAAAATTTAGTGGTGCGCAAGGTTTGATTTTTGGGCATCAAAAATTGCTTTAAAAGAAATATGGTGCGCAAGGAAATGGTTCTGGGCACCAAAAAATACGTGGCACATTCCTATTGGTTAATAAATTAATTCTTGTGCTTTAGTTAATATTTGGTGCGTGGGCACCAAAAATGCTTATACGGTCCAAATACATCCTTTTTTGAAAATACCCTAGTAAATACGACTATTTATCCAAATCACACCTAATAATTACCTACTCCCTCCGTCCCAAAATTATTGTCCACTATTGACTTTTTTAGTCTTTTTTCTTCAACTTTGACCATAGTTATTTTTGTTTGTGTTATATAATACTTGATGAAAAATATATGAATGTATTAGGTTTTAAATGTATTTTCAGTTGGTATAATTTTCATCAAGTATTATATAACATAAATAAATATATTAATGATCAAAGTTGAACAAGAAAGACTGGTTAAAGTCAAACTGAACAATAAAAATGAAACAGAGGGAGTACTATTTAAATGAACTACGACCTTTTAAGTTTGTGGAGGAAATGAAATTGAATTTGCAAACGTTTTAAAATAGGGATAAGTGTTTCTAAATGTATCCAAGTTACCACGTTTTACTAAGTTGTGTATCAACAAATTAATCCTCCTAAACAATGCAAACAACTTACTAATCATACTATTATATACATAATTTAATATTTGTTAAGAGATATTTACGTAAATCGTCCTTGTGGCAAGGATCAAATTGCAATCACAGTCCTTAAAGTAATTTACATAAATCGTCCTTGTGGTTAGGCTGGTCAACATTCGGTCAACGCCACGTGTCACCACCTGAATGGTGCCACGTGTCATCGGGTCGGGTCATAAACGGGTCGGGTCGGGTCATAACCGGGTCGGGTCGGGTCATAAACGGGTCGGGTTGCCACATGGACCAATGAGGTGGTGCCACGTGGCGTTGGTATAATATACAAGTTTTTGGTTGGCCCAGGATTCGAACCCTGGTGGGTTGTGTTGGAAGCAAAGCTTTGCCCAACTGGGCTAAGCATAGCTTCATTAATATAACTCAAAATCTAATACATAACCCTTACTAGTTATTTAGCCCAATTCATTAATAAGAAAAGGTTCAATTTAGTTTTTGGCCTATCAATTTAAGGGGTTATATGGACTGTAAAAAAATAAATAAATATACCGTCGGACTCGTTTTTTCGTGATCTTTCCAATGGTATGCTCGGGGAATTTTTTCGACTTCATTAGAACCTCGAAAAATGCGAAAATCATCGTTTTTTCTTTGTTTTCGCATTTTTCGAGGTTCGTTTGAAATCGAAAAAATTCTCCGAGCATACCATTGGAAAGAGCACAAAAAAACGAGTTCGAAGGTATGCTCGGGGAATTTTTTCGACTTCCTTTGCACCTCGGAAAAGGACGTTTTCGCATTTTTCGACGACATTTTCGCATTTTTCGAGGTTCTAACGAAGTCGAAAAAATTCCCCGAGCATACCATTGGAAAGAGCACGAAAAAACGAGTCTGACGGTATATTTATTTATTTTTTTACAGTCCATATAACTCCTTAAATTGATAGGCCAAAAACTAAATTGAACCTTTTAATAATTTTGAATTGGGCTATTAAATTTTAGAAAGGGTTATATATTAAATTTAGGAAGATATAAGTGAAGCTATGCTTAGCCCAGTTGGGCAGAGCTTTGCTTCCCACCCAAACCACGAGGGTTCGAATCCAGGCGAGCCAAATGTTGGTTTATATTACCATCACCACGTGGCACCATCTCATTGGTCCACGTGGCAACCCGACCCGGCCCGTTGACCGGCCCGATTTGGTCTATTGCCCGACCCGACCCGACACGTGGCACCACTCAGGTGGTGACACGTGGCGTTGACCGAACCGTTGACCAGTCTAACCACAAGGACGATTCATGCAAATAATTTTAACTGAAAGTAAGGACTTCCGTTGCAATTTGGTCCTAACCACAAGGACGATTTATGTAAATAACTCTAAACAAATGATAAAATATGTATATAATAGTATGATTACTAAGTTGTTTGCATTGTTTAGGAGGATTAATTTTTTGATACACAACTTAGTAAAACAGGGTAACTTGGATACATTTAGAAACACTTATCCCTTTAAAATATATTAGATTATAAATAGTCTTGATAAATGATTGGAACCGATTTCTTTGCAACTTGCGAGAGGCGGTGTCGGCTTTCAAATTTAAATATGGTACTTTTGTCGGAATTCGCTTCAAATTTAAAGCGATTTACTTTTTTTTTTTTTTTTTTTTTTTTTTTTTTTTTTTTTTAATTCCTCACGTTTAATTAACGGGGTGCCGAGATGTGTCTTTCAAGAACTTCTGCACAAAATTGAAGCGAATTGCTTGACCTTTTTGGATATTTGAGTAAAAGAGGTCTTCTGCAGGACAACTCCCACCTGCCGATGCCTCATACGTAATTTTCACTTCTTTTAATGATGATGATAAGATCATGGCATTAAAGAATGCCTTAATCACACTCTTACAGGTATGATGGGATTACCAATAAAGTCGCAACTACTTAATGGGTCATTTTTATTTATTTATTTATTTATTTATTTTTTAAATTTAAAAATATATTACTCCAAACATAATATGTACAACATAAGCAACTTTTAAAATGAGAAGGACATGACCTAAACTGCTAAACACCCTTTTAAAATGGCAAACAACAAATAAACCGCCACATTCAAACTCCTATACATGTTGAATGAAAACTACATCAATACATTTCTTGCAACTTGATATTACCTAGAATTCACGTATTTCACCAAGCACCTTAGGATATTCCATATCTATGACTACATTTCCTTTTTTGCAAAATTATCTAGGAGATATTTGCATGTACTACCTCACAAACAACATCCAGATCTTATCACAAAAGGGCATCATCATAGAAGAAGAATCACTAAGGGTTAGCTCAATCCAATTAGAGGCTACATTTTCAGTCTCAAACAAGAGCACATACCCTTAACAACAACAAATACATGTCGTGCAAGAGATTGGCATCACCTACTGACAGCTCAAAACTATATGGATATCTACAATCCTGAACTACATTTCCTTCTTGCAAGATTACACTGATAGTCATGTGCAGCTAAACATTTCATACAACATCATTGTCCTATCACAATGTACAATAATCATAAAAACATTATGTATTCCCCATATCACTATTCAATTCAAACTGCTTAAGAAAACATATTCTACAAAACTCATTTCAGTCACCATCATATTTAACCAACAATAATTTGTCTTCTTCAATTGACAACTTGCAATTGTACATCCTATTCCCTACTTTCGTCCATATCCATATTTCCCCTATTATTCAGAGCTGTACCAGTTTTAATTTCAGAATTATTCTTGTTCATTTGTTTGCTATTCTTATTATAAATGGAATCTCCATATTTTACTGGAGCCTTAATTTTTCGTTACGAGGCCCTCTTGTTTGGATAAATGATTTACAAACTAAATTGAATCAATAGAACTATACATGATGCTCTACCCATATTAATTGAAGGCTAACTGAATGATTCGGTACAATTAGGGCTTAAAATGAATCAAACTAACATAAATACTCTAAAACATAATTAAACCGATAGAAATGTAAAATGGAATCTATAAAACAATTTTTACGGTTTGATTTGAAGAGTACTAGAGAAATGACGAAGAATGAAGGTCAAAATGGTGAAAATGGTTAATCTGTTTGAACAGATTTTTGCGGAAAATCGCCATGGTGAGAGAGAGAGAAAAGGGTTATTCCTAATTAAAGCGTGTACTTATTGATTTTTCATGTTGTTTTAGTATGGGTTGTGTTATGGCTACCCCTCCTGACCCACTTTCTACATTCTCCATCCCGCCTGGCTCACTACTGTTTACTGTATAACATAATTTTTTTGCGTTTTCATTCCATAATTTTCTGTCACTTCAATACTTTTGAGTTATTAAACTTTATATTTTATATTCCGTATTTTCAGTTTTATAGTTTTTTAATATAAACAAAACTATAAAATTGAAAAAAAAAATGTGAGAAGGGTATTACTTGTATATTTGAGAGGTCTAAATAATCTATCCCTTTAGTATTGACTCTAAAATTGCGAATATAAACTCTCTTTTTTTTCTTTCCAAATGTCATTACTCATTATCTCTTTGTACAAGGAAGGAAAACAAATTATACTAATCTGAACTTTTTGTTTCTTGCTACTGTAATAATCATGCGGCATCAATTGTGGCGTGATTTGCCTTTCTTTCGGTGGAAAAGGGTTCACCATTTGATCAGATCGTGTATGAAAGCCGGTTCAATTCATCAATGTTTGCCTGTTTCTTTTGAAACAATAAAAAACTGTCCTTTTTTCTCTTCTTCTCATTTTGTTGGTAAAAAAAAAACAAAATAGTAATCGGTGGGATATACTGTAAAAACATAACTTTGAATTTCTTGGAAGCTACGATTTTTGTCTTCGTTTAGCTCGACTTTTCATAATAAATAATACGGAGTAATTATTTGCGGAGTTCTTTGTGGAAAAAGCCTAAAAATTTCCCCATGTTTAGTCTACAAAGTGGGGCAGCGCTAAGTCTTTCTTGTTTAAGGTGCAAATAATATTAATTTCTTATTAACAACAGTAACCATTACATTTCTCTTTTTTTTTTGCAAAGGTAATCATACCATATATCAAGTTTTCTAAATTAGTTTTTATTAATTTGAGGTCATTGTATATTTTTTTAAAAATCAATTTTGTCATCGGTTTTTAACTTCTTTTTTTTTGCAAACAAATTAGATATGACCTATTTGTTGATTTTTCTTTGGTGGGTTCATCTAATGTGTCTTTTAGGTCCATTACCAATAAACATTTTCTTTCACCAGTTCGGTAAGATATCGACTTATCGACGACTTAAAAGAAGTTTCCATAATGCAAAAAAACGTGTTCCACTCACATTGTGAGTCCTGTCCCAACAAATATTGAAATAAAAATTCAAATTGATTTTTTAAGCAAAAAATCAAATTGTTGATAAATACTTCGTTCGTCTTAAAAAATATGTCAATCTTACTATTTATATTTGTCTTAAGAATAGCAAAGTTATTAATACTACTTTTTCTATTTTGCCCTTGTTTCAAATAGTACTCCATCATAAATATTCTCTCCATATTTTTGTACGAGACCCGTAAATAAAAGAAGCTAAACGCTAAATTGATTGAAAAGATATCACAGTATACAAGTACATATTTATACTACATTATAAAGTATTTGAGACTTCTTATAAAAGGAAGTTTTAAAATTTTAAGACCAAAAAAATTACTATAAAAGGAAAATTAGAAAATTAATGTAAAATCTGAAAATTTAAGTCTCATTTAATTCATATGTAACCGCACTCCAATAATGATAAATTTAATGGAATTATTTATAAGAAAATCTCGCTAATTTATAACCACCAATTTAATAATAAAATTTGAAAAATAAAAGTGTTAACCAACATTATTAATAATTTAAACGTCCTACTTTTTAAAAACATATATCTACTATTTTATAGTATTTGAGACATGCAAAATAAAAAAATGTAAAATGAAAAATATTTACTCGCTACAAAAATAATCACCGGATACCCGCCGCCGCATTGCGCAGGTACCCTTCTAGTATAAATAACGAGCCAGTCTCTCCTTCATCAGAAACAAATGAAATCACCAATAAAATTATGTATACCAATAACACTAATGGAACAAAGGAAAAGAATACTGCATTAAATAACACACAAAATAACATAGCAAAAATAAAAAGAACCAATCTTTTTTTACTTTTCGTAACATGTCGTTTTACTAAAATTCGTCTAAAGATTCAAATAAGAAGCAACTTCATGTAGCAAGTATTCATCACACTCGATTTGCAATGGCAAATTTCATTGCTGTCCCAATCTACCCTTACCAATATGTGTTATCTGATAATGTTACCGCCTTGAACTTTTATAATTTCTTTCATGCATGTTTGTAATGTTAAACATACATTGTTAAGCTTGTGTGACGCCATTCTTTCAAAATAAGTTTGAACCACTAAAACTAATTTATCAATTGATCTAGGAGACTCTTGCCCTTGAAGCGACTGAATTGCACGAAAAAAAAAAAAACAAAATCTAACACATTTAAATTTGGCCTATTTGGTGGTTGAAAGCAAAGTCGAATATCAAATCTATTTTTAGAATCTGCTTTGAGGAACTCTCTATCAATAACGTCTATATGAGGGTTCGAATTGTCTTGTTCAATATATATTGGACCGACATCACCTTGTGGCCATTTAGCTTTAATAGCCGGTAAAACATTTTCTATTAACCAAGACCTTTTTGCTTTGCTTAGTGACTGACAAAATAGGCTTTGTCTCTAATGTTCTGCAACACGATTCTTACTTGAAGGTTTAGCCGGTTCTAGTGTCGTGAATGAGAAGATACCAATCTTTCTAGAAAATATTTCAGTTTCTTATGCATTAAATTTTGATCACGCAACTGCTGCAAGAAACATAATTTTTATGATCAACTTTTTACTTTTGCATGTTCTTAACGGATCATCCTTATCGGGATTAAAGCAATAACGTTTTGATAGTCTTGACATATAAAACCATTTTCATCAGTGGATGACATTAAACATATCGTTAAACGAGGATCAAGATTACAAATGAGATATATACTTTGCATTTTTATAATTATTTAACAATATTTGCCGAGAGTCACAACAAAAACCAAATATTAAATTATAACCAAATTAATCGAGAATTGAGCCACCGCGAGTTCCACGATATTTCAAAATTTAATAATCAGAACAGTTCCAATATAATGACATAATGTCAATGATATGATAGACATGTGTATTAAATTAGGGCTAGTCTAATATTGCACCAAATAAAATCCTATTTTTGCACCCCATAGTAGGCCAATCATTGGCCAATCATTGGCCCAATGATTGGTTTGTCTTTTTTTTTTTTTTTTTTTTAGTTTTTTGTTTTTTTTTTGTTTTGTGTATAATTTATATTTGTGTAATGTATATATATAGTGTTTTTATTTGTAGAGTATATATAGTGTGTATTTATTTGTGTAGTGTTTTTATATGTATAATGTATTTAATTGTGTAGTGTTTTTATATGATTTTTATTTTACGTTATGCTTTTTAATTGTGTGTTTGTTTCCATTTAATTAAACAATAACATTAAAACATTAAACAAGTAAAACAACAATGTTTTCAATATTACAACGAAATCTACTCCACATGAAGATTATTAATGTCATCTATAAGCTCATAGAGTATTCCACTCGGCTGACATGCGTGATCAACTGGATTTCTTGCCAATTCCAGTGATGCCTCCAACGCCTTTATTTTTGCCAGCAACAAATTGTTTTCAGCCAATAGCATGTTGATCGTTGTATCTTTAGTTTCGCAGTTTGAGCACTGCGTTGAAGAAGAGGCTTCACCAAAGTACTTTTCTTGAAATATTTCCTTCCACATGAAGTATCGACACCCATAGTCTTTAGTCCCTGGCTGTTACATGACGAAACAATTATAAGAAATGTATTCTAAACAAACAAGTTATTGATATATTTACGCAAATAAGCAAACGTTTAATTATTTACCTTTGAGAAAGGACATGCATAATACTTCAGACCACGAGTACCGGGCTGGTGGGATGTTCTTTCAATTATTAATCCACGTTGACAACGACACAAGTAAGGATTTTGTTGTTGCATCTGGCCAAAAGAATTTGTATAATTATTCACAACATAAATTATTAATATGATGGTTCACAAAATTAGAAGCTTCGAATACATAAATAACCAATCTTGTTATAGATTAATAGTTGATACATGGTTCACAAAATTACAATATAACTAGAAACTAAGATCAATCACGCCCGATGCGTAGTCGCTCCAATGATACTGCCATGTGTCTCACACGAGACTCTAACTCTGAAATGCGTCTCCTCAATCCGTCAATCTCTCGCTCGTACTCGTCAACGCGAGACGGCTGTATCAAAAGATGAGGAAGAACCGGAGGACGGTGTATAAAAGTGTCCTCATCTGCAGCTGGAGATATAGCTGGAGAGGGAGGCACATAAGATTGTGAAGAAAGCACATAATCTGGACTCTCAACACGAGCGGGTGTGTGGTTGACACAATGAATGTCCCTCCACTGAATGTCATCCGATTCCTGTAACAAAACATGAGGAAGAACCGGAGCAGGAGCAGAAATCTGTAACAAAAGATGACGAGTCGTTTGCTATAAATCAGTAATCGTCTATACATGTTGTGTCATTTACAATATAAATCAGTAATCGTCTATACATGTTTTGTCATTTACAATATAAATCAGTAATCGTCTATACATGTTTTGTCATTTACAATATAAATCAATAACTGTTTTCTACGTACGTCTAAACATCCCCTGTCGTTGAGCAAACACATGTTCCCATGGCGCGGCCTCGGCATTTCTATAACGTCTCCATTGTGGGTGATTATACGGGAGTGGTGAGTCTTCATCAAGAACCGCAAGAACGAAGTGAGCACAATCGTTGTTCCCCACACGAAGAATCACAATCGGAGACAATATTTCTGCTGAATCGGGAGAACCTCTCAGCGGAAGACACAAAACAGATTGTGAATTGGTTATACATACAATAGGACGGTTAAGAGCTGTAGCAATAACCACTCCCATTTCTGGCATACTCATCCAATAACGCCGGGGTGCTGCACCGTTAAACCAATTCATCGAGTTACGTGTAGATGTAAATAATCGAGATACGGCGATGATGATAAAAAAAAAACTTTTGTTGATTTTCAGCGAAAATGATTTGGCGTGGCATAATCGAATGGCATGGCAAAATGACTTTGCAACCTTCAAATTTGCAGCCAAAATGATAAAACAATAATAATCTGAGTCTATTAAAAATCTCGTTTTTTATAAATTTTGCATGTCATATTGTAAAGTTTATTACCTCATTGGTATAAAATGGTGAGCTCGACATTTTCCCCTGGTTAGCTTCTTTGTGGTATGAACTGTGATTGCTGCTTCTTTGTGGTATGAACTGTGATTGCTTCTTTGTGGTATGAGCTGTGAATTGTGAATGTGATATTCCTTATAACGAAGGAAAGCAGCAGATTGATTGAGAATCTTTACTGTTAGTGAATTGCTTTATGCAGATTTGAGAATCTTTACTATTATGAATGTGAACTTTGTCGATGAAAAATACTTGGCGATGATGATTTTTGAGCCTAAAAATTTTTCGAGGCGATGATGAAAACCGAATGGACGGCAAAGTGAGATAACATCTCACTTTTGCAACCTTCGAACTGAGCCTCAAAAAATTTCCGACTACGTTTTTTTTAAGTTTTAAAACTGATTAATAAAAAAAAAATAAAACTTGTAAAAAAGTTATATACTTTATTAGTAAAAAAGAAATAAAAAAGTAAAAAAAATCTTACTTTTATAAAAGAAATAAAAGAGTAAATGTAAAAAAAAAAAAAAAGACTTGTATAAAAAAAAGTGACAAAAAAAATAAAGAGTAAAAGTTAAAAGTTAAAAAAAAAAAAAAAAAAAAAAAAAAAACTTGTACCAAATGATTGGCACGGAAACTTTAACACCCCCTAAAATTTTTTTAGGGGGTGCAAGATTAGTATGACCCATTTTAAATGTCTCAAAATAATTTTTTACTTTTTATTTTAACTAATCAAAAAATTTAGTAATAAAAATAATATTTGATCGCTAAAGAATGTAGCTATCTTATTTTTTCAAATCATTTATCTTTTTTTTCTAAAATTAATAAATTTAAAACAATGTAAGTATAAAATAGCCGGAACAACGAAATTTAATCGAATAATAAAGTAAGAAATCTTGAGATTATTAATACAATAAAATAATGATAGTGTCACTTTAATACGGAGTATAATAAAGGGTGAAATACACGGTTCGTCCTTAAACTATACCTCATTTTCAAATTTAGTCCCTTAAATAATGTGTGACAAAACTTGACTCTATGATTTAGACACATAAAAAATTACTTCATGTGACTAACGTAAAATTCATGTGGCCATTGGATGATCAAGGTTCCTCGACGTCGTAGACCAAATTTCCTAGGCCGACGTAAACGTGCCCCGACGGTTTCTAGGCCGACGTAGAACGACGGAGCCTATTCCAAAACGACCAAGGTTCCTCGACTTTGTAGACCGAGTTTCCTAGGCCGACGGAAACGTGCCCCGACGGTTCCTAGGCCGACGTAGAACAACGAAGCCTATTCCGAAACGACTAGGTTCCTCGACGTCGTTGACCAAGTTTCCTAGGCCGACGTAAACGTGCCCCGACGGTTCCTAGGCCGACGTAGAACGACAGAGCCTATTTCGAAACGACTAAGGTTCCTCGACCTTCGATGACCAAGTTTCCTAGGCCGACGTAAACCTGCCCCGACGGTTTATCATTAACCTTTTTTATTAGTCACATTGAGTGTTTGTGTGACTAAATTCAAGATGTTATGTATTGTCACATGAAGTATTTATTTAGGTGTCTAAATCATAGAGTCATATCTTGTTACACATTACTTAAGTGTAGTCACAATTCGATACATATCACAAATGTGTGACTAAATTATGTTACGAGTAATAAAAAATAGCAAGAAAATAAAAAAGGATGTTACAACCCAGCGAGAATCGAACCTGCGACCTCCCTTACGGAAGTCAAGTGATTTACCATCTTGCCAGAGTAACATATTCGTTAATGTAATGCATTTCCTTTTTAATGTAGAAGTTTAAGCTTCATTGTTTTTGGCTAGTAGCTTAAAGAGTGCTTATAGCAGCTGCTTATTAAACCATGACTTTTTTTCCCTCTGCTTATTTTCAATTTGTTTCACTTTTAAAATTTCGATTCTAGCAAAACCAAATAATTTGTAGCTTATTTGGTTTAAAGGTTAAAATATCATAACGGTTTAAACCGTTTCCGTTCATTTTTTTTTCTTGATTTCGACCATTTTTGTACTTCTGGGACCGTTTTTGTCACGTTTTCTTAAAAAAATGGTATGAAGGCGTACAAAATGTACGAAAGCGAACACAACGTAGCAAACACAAAGAAAAAAAGGAGAAGGACGTATGAAAACGAAAAAATCGTACAAAATATACGAAAACGTAATAAACGTTTCATAACGTTTTAATATGTAGGAAAACGTTAAAAAAAGCTTGAAAACATATGAAAACGAGAGAAAATTGCCAAAACGTTCAAAAATGGATGAAATCGGTCGAAAAGGTCGAACACGGTCACAATCGGTCGTAGTCGGTCTAAAACGGCCTAAATCCATCGAAATCTATCGAAAATTGTCAAAATCGGTCGAAAACTAGCAAGATCGGTCAAAATCAATTGAAAACGGTCAAAAGGGGACGAAAAACGTTACAAACGGATGAAAACGTAAAAAAAATACAAAATGTATAAAAATGTTGTATAGTATTTGTCTTGGTTTACAAAACCCAAAGCACATGACCCATGACCCATGTTAATTACCCATTGTCGATCACCAGTCATGTATTGGTCGATAACATGACAGTATAGCCACTACAACCCAATGCACATGACCCATTACCCATGTTAATTACCCATTGTCAACAATCATGGATGTGTCGTAACATGACACTCTAAGCAACTACAACCCGATGCATATGACCCATATGATGTCAAATACCCATTAATTAATGTGACCAGTGATAACCTAATGCACATGAACCATGACCCATGTGAATTAGCCATTATCACCGGTCGTGCATGGGTTGCACCGGCTTGGTAGTTGTATAGTTATAGTTCGGAGGTTATATGAATTATATTGGAAGTTATTAAAGGCGGTCATGCATGGGTTGCATCGGTTTGGTAGGTGCATATCGTTTGTCACAGACACTAAGAAGCAAGTATCCAGGAACCTCCCGATCATGTTATCCGGGATCAAGAAAGTTTGAACTCGGCTTGAGCTTGACTCAAAAAGCTCGATTTATTTTGTAAAAATGTGTTTTCTTACACAAATTAAAATTGAAATATAACCTAAGAATCGAATTCGATTCGACTTTAGCTTGAAAAGCTCGATACATTCAAAAATAAGTATTTACACTTGGTATATATCACTTACAAGCTCAAAAATTCAACAATACTCGAGTCGAACTTATATAAGGTTGAGCTCAACTCATTATACATTTCGAGTTCATTTGATAGGCTTGAGCTTGAGCTCAAAGCTCGATAAGAATTAGCTCGAACGAACTCTTGTTGGCTTGAGCTCGACTCGTTTATGCGATTCAAAAATAAAAAATTAAAGTTTGGCTCGAGCTTGGCTCGTAATATATTTATTTTGAGCTCGTTAATAAGCTTGTTATCGAGCTTGTTAATAAGTTCACCTATAAAACAAATGCATAACATTTTATATACGTTTAATATGTAAAATATCATAGTGTCATTTAGGCTCGTGAGCCCAATCAAATTTTGTATGTATAACTCACGCTCGAGCCCGATTGATAGATGAGCTGCAACTTAGGCTCGAGGCCGCGCTCGTTTAAGCTCGGCTTATTCAAACTTTTTACTGATATGATACTGAGCTTTTCACGAGCGGCTCGGCTCATTTCCGCCCCTACGATTAACAAAGATTAAGATATTTCGCGTGTTAAATTTATGTGTAATATTTTACATGTCCCGCACTTATTTTTGCCCAAAATAAAATTTCCCTCTCAACTTTTCGCAAGCCCGCCTAAATTTTTCCCCAAAATCAAATTGCCCTCAACCCATCTTTATCTTTTTTCTCGGATCTCACACAGTCTATTTACCATGGGCAAAACTGTTTCAGATTTCTTAAAAATTAATCTTACCCTAACATCAAACTAAACGCAGAAAACGTCTCCTTTCTCCTCTCTTTGCAGTCACACATAATCTAGAGAAAAATGATCAAACAACCGTCCTTAGTTTTCTTGTAAATTGACAAGATCTTAAAAGAGGTCTAAGGTAGGTATAAGATGTGTTGTTTTTCTTTTTTGTTTTTGAATTGAAAGGAAGATTGGATGAAAAACGTTTGGTTTTTTGTTCACTCTTTAATTTTCGTAAATTAATAGAAGAGATAGCTTCTTAAAAGGATCTATGATGAGCTTTTTTTTGTGGTTATGTTCAAAAGATAGATCTGAGATCGTATATATTTTTTCGTTTATGTTCTTGTTTGGTTCGGGTCTTGGTGTTGGATGAGTGACGTGAATATGTTGGTGTTTGTAAGTGAGATGGAGATGGGTTACGATTAGAGATGGGTTATGTGATTTGGATTTTGTTGTTCCTTTTTGTTTGTGAATCAGGTTCTCGCAATTATGATATGGGTCAGTCGTCTGTTTTTGTTTTTTTTTAGTGTTGATGGGATGAAGTTGTGTGGAGAAGAGTTGGATTAAGGTTGATGTTTGATATAGTGATAGTTCGAATCTGGTCTTGAGCTTCTTTGTGTGGCTGAATATCACAGCTGGTTTCAATAGCTCGAGCTCAAGGTAGAAAGGAATTATCCATATAAAATTTTCAGTCCTTGCTGAGTTTAGCATATATTTGGTTACATCAAGTTGGTTGATTTTTAATCTTCAGTGTTTATATATTTCTCTGTTCATATTGTGGAACATATATCAGGTTATGCATCAAAGACTCGTTGGACAAGAATTTAGTGAAAGGTAAAATACAATAACTCCAATGATCTAAGATTTCAATACGTAATTATAACTACAAAGTATGCTAGCCCTTTAAATCTTTGTGTATATATAGTCGTGTTCCCGTTATTGCTTAAAGATTAATGTGGGTTAAAACGGGCAGGCTGACTCAAGAAAACAATTGATTCTCCAGTTTGTTTACAAATAATGTATGTAGTATCTAATATCATTACAAAAGTTTATTTAAAAATTGAAATATAATAAGTTTGGAATAAACCAAGTTTAGGCATTTGAAAACATTTGAATCACACTTTGGGCGAACTTAAACCCACTTTACCCATCTCATGTTTAACAAAGTTTCTGAATTTGACACATATGACTGTAATATTGTACAAACAGCATGTATTGCATAAATACTATCTTCTATATGCTAAACTGCACATTTTACTGTGTACTTGAATTGTGTATCTCGTGTTTTTGCAGATCATCGGATTTAGTTTTCTATGAATCTCCCCGTTTTGTAACTCACATCGATGATCCAGCCATTGCTGCTCTTACCAAATATTACCAAGAAGTTTTTCCTCCAAGTAACACTCCGGGTGTAGCTCTTCTTGACATGTGCAGTAGTTGGATCAGTCATTATCCTCCAGGATATAAGCAAGAACGTATAGTGGGTAAGGGTCTTAACGAAGAAGAGCTCAAGGCAAATAAAGTAAGAATCAAACCGTTAGACCCATTTTTTCAATTATTCTTTAATATCATCATTGCATTGATTTGGTGATATAATGTAGGTCCTCACTGAGTATCTTGTGCAAGACCTAAACTTGAACCCGAAGCTACCGTTTGAAGATAATACATTTGATGTTATCACGAATGTGGTTAGTGTTGACTATTTGACGAAACCGATTGAAGTATTTAAGGAGATGCGTCGAATTCTTAAGCCAGGTGGCAAGGCTATTATGAGGTGAGAATGCTGTTTGACTTCAAAATAATGATGTCATAATAAGTACGCACCTTTAACAAAATATAATGCCTTGGAATATGTTTCTGTCAAATGAACAGCTTTTCGAATCGCTGTTTTTTCACAAAGGCGATATCAATATGGACATCAACTGGTGATGCGGATCATGTTATGATAGTTGGAGCATATTTTCACTATGCTGGAGGATTTGAACCACCTCAGGTAAGAAACTTTGTTATAATTAATGTCATCTATGCAGAAAAAACAAACTGCTGACTTCGAATGTCAAACGTCAACCAAACAGAATTTTGATTTCAGAATAAGAAACTCATTAGTCATACAATGATCCTTGCAGGCTTTAGATATATCTCCAAATCCTGGCCTTTCTGACCCGATGTACATTGTCCACTCAAGTAAGCTGGCAACAACGTGAAAACCAGGTATGACATCAAGAAGCTGATTTTTGGATTTTCACACTGAGATATTATACAAGGCAGAAAAACGGCATTTTATGTTGACAGGTTACTGCATATCTAGGAACACAATGACACATGCACTCATGAGATGTATCAACTGACGTTGCAGGCACCAGACTTGTTTACAACTTCTCCCGCCCTTGTTTGTTATTTGCAGGTTGTCAACATTTTAACATCGTCTAGGGAACTTGTGGACCTCATAAAAAATGTAGACATTGTCTTTCATTCTGTTCCATCAGGATTATCGAAGTCGATGCTTAAGACAGTATGCAGGGTCAACAAATTTAGTGGTGATTTTTTGGTTCTTTACATGTTTTGAGCACAAATGTGTTTACCGTTTCAGTTTATTATCACATTTGGTACACTGTATTAATTTTGGTCTCTGTTGTCAGAATAATGGTCAATTTAAGATGATGGCTTTTGAGCAAGAAGAGCTGTGGGAAAATGCTAGTGAACGTATTACGTGGCATGAAAGATTGGAGGGTGAACATGCTAATTCAGAACATCGTACATGAGTGAGTTTGTCACTTGTCTTCCTTATATGATATAAGCCTTTGACAATCGCATTATAAGGTTCCCATCATAGATGATTCCTTGTCCGTCTACTTAAGATCACATGATTAGATTTCTAATGCCTCTAGTTAGGTTAGTTCAGAAACACAGATTCTTACCTAAAGCCTGTTTACAGAAATCTAAAGGTATTCTACTGCAAGGATAATGATTCATGGCTTGTAGCTATATATATGTAGTTGATCACTGCTTGTGTAGTGTATATAATGTTATTATCCTTGTACAGGAATGCGGTGTATCTAAGGGTGGACTCGTGACATTATGGATCAAACGTCATGCCTCAGGAACAAGGTGGAAATCATGCAAAGGCAAGCTAGGACGGCGATGAGTCAAAAGTCTTTAAATTATGGTAGTTGAGAATTTGATTATCTACGACATTACAATTCTATATTTGTTCAGTTATATACATTCGAGTTTTATTCAATTTGAAATTGCTTTTTGTTTTTAATTATGTTATATACATATATACTCATTCCAGCAGCACTAACATAGTACTAGCAATAATAACTTGCTCTAGCAGTACGAACTTAGTACTATTGGTAGTAACTCTGCTCCAGAAGTACTAACTTAGTACTAGCAGTATTAACCCTGTGACTGATTCGTGCCAAACCGTCAAGTTATCTCATACAAGCTAGCCACTTGTGAATGGCTAACCGTAAGAAACTTAAAACAGTTCAGACACCAATGCAATGAAGATCAGGAGAGTATAGTGTTTCCCCAGGTCGTTATGTCCCAACGAGCTGTGCGAGAATAGTCAAACGTGTAGTGATCGAGAGGATTTGAATGGGAAAAGAGATGTGATTGATTATAACTAAAGAAAGAGTATACAAATTACAAGGGCTTAAATGCAAATTAAAGAAAATTAAAAAGATAAATTATATTAAATAAACGCTATCACTATTTTTAAAATGATGTTTTTGAGTTTTCTTTTACAAATTTAACTTAAAAACTACGTGACGTACAAAAGAAAATGTGAAACTAAAGCAATATTAATCCTAAAAATAGGAAAGAGTATACAAATTACAGGGGCTTAAATGAAAATTAAAGAAAATTAAAAAGATAAATTATATTAAATAAACGCTATCACTATTTTTAAACTGATTTTTTTGAGTTTTCTTTTACAAATTTAACTTAAAAACTACGTGACGTACAAAAGAAAATGTGAAACTAAAGCAATATTAATCCTAAAAATATGAAAATGACATTTTTACAAACCTAATGATAAAAGAAAATTTTTAGAAAAAGAAAATTATTTTTAAAACTATTTATCTAATTATTATTAATTAAAAACTAATTTTTAACTATTTAATAATAACCTAAAATACAAGAAAATATGAAATAAAGCTAGAAAAATGAAATTATGACTTAGAAAAATCTAAAATAACTAAAAAGAATTTTCAAAACTATTTTTATATTTTTCTGATTATTTTTCTATTTTTTATGAATTAAAAACTACTTAAAACTAATTAAATTGCTAAAAATTACAAATTAAACTATGAAAAATCTGGAAAAATATTTTTTTTACTTTTTATATTTATCTTAACCTAGGAAAATTGAAAACTTATTTTTTTTGAAGTTTTTCTGATTTAATTGTATTAAAAGCTAATTAAAATTACCTAAAAACTGTTTTAAATGTAGAAAAATAGTAAACAGTGCAATAAAAATATGAAAAATTCAAGAAAAGTCTAAATTAATATTCTAAGTATAGGAAAATTATAAAAACAGAGGCTTGCTTGTAAGAAAATGAAACTGCAATGCAAGTGCTTATGTAATAAGCACTTGGAATAAGCACAAGGTGCCAAATGAGTACCAAACTGTCACAGAAGCTCTAATAAGCTAAAAGTACTCTAAAACAATAAATTACAACAAGCTTTAACCTCTGGAATACAAACTACTCAGATTTGATGTTTTGAAGACTTATGCCAAAAACAGATTTTGAGTGCTACTTTGAAGCTAGAATTTAAGCACTCAAATAAGTTGAAACTAAAAACCAGATATTGGAACCTCAACTAGACCTGGCTAACTACTTCTAAACCAAAGAACAGACCAAGACAAGCTCTTATGAGCTTTTGACAAGCTCTGCAAGATACTGAGAAAACTCAGTATTCACTGAGTTGTGAACAGGGCAAATAAGCCCTGTTTGACAAGCTCTTTTGAAGCTTTTACAAAATTACTAAAAATATATAAAAATCATTTTAAGAAACTAGACCAGTTGAACTTTTAAAGTCCTAAGTTTCACTTGAATTGACCCAAAACTGAGTCAATGAAAAATCATTCTAGTTGGGTGAAAAACAGATATCACCACTTTTGACTTTTGAAACAGATTTGATATTTTGACTTTTATGAACTTGAATCTTAATTTAATGACTGAATATGATGTTTTATGTTAAACTAAGACTAATGCAACCTAAGCTAATGATATCTAAACACAAAACAAACCTTTGGTTTTCAAAAATCTCAACAGTTAAGAGATTAAGACAGGTTCAATGTAATTTTGACTTTGAGCTATTGCAAATGGTACAAATGAACTAGGATGAGTTGAAAATGACTAAATAAGACTGAGTAGACAGATTACAAACATAAGCAAGAGCTCAAGCTCAGATAAACTTCTGATCCAAACACACTTTTCTAAAACTGTTATGCAATTTATACTAAGTAAACTACTGAGTTAGCTTATTTTATCACTTAAACTAAATCTAATATCCTAATTATAACTAGATAAACAGGTTTAAGTTTATTAATCACCACAGGTACAAACACAAACATTTTATGCAACATTAACTAGAAATGAAAATGAGATAAAAGGCTCACAAGTGTCCCAGCTATGATGTAGCTTATACAGAACCCACACTATACTATTCTATACCAAACCAATCCAAAAACCAGCTCTGCAACAACCCCATTCCATTTCCAAACTGCTTGAACCAATTTTTGCTTCTTCAGTTGACTTTTGTTGACTTTTTACCAAAGTTGCTTAAAACTGTGTTCCAAGCTTACCTCAAGCTATAATAAGCTTGAGTAAGCTTGTTTAAATGAGAATAAAGCCACTTGGAGCTTTGAGTATAAGATATTGAAACTGAATTTCTTAACAGTGTGAATGAAAACATGAAACTTGAATGAACTTTGAATTAAAACTTGAAAATGGGTTACAATGACTAAATGGCTTAGTCTTAGTACAATAAAGCTTGAGATTACAGATTTATAAACTAATTAAGACATTTTAAGAAAAAACGACATACATGAATTTTAAAAACTAACTACTTACTTCTCTCTTGCTTCTTCTTCCTCTTTTATACACTAGTCTGCTTTCTCTCACCTCTCTGAATGATTCCCACTAATTTCCATAACCATTGGATCACTTGGTTGCATTTTGGCCATTGGATTACTTTTGGCAGGAAAAGCTGTTTTGAGCAGTGAGCTCTGAATTTGCAACTAGGGGGGTGGCATTAATTGTGGTGTGAAAGGTTGGTGGAAATGATGATGAGGGGGGAGGGATAAGGTGAGATGATGGGAATATGCCTGAGTTGCAGGGCTAGTCAAGTGGGGAAGACAGTGGCGGGATAAGGATATTTGACTGGTGTTGACCAGGGGTTCAAAAAGGGAAGGTCAAAGGTTTTGACAGGGGGCTCAATTGGTTTTGGCAGGGGACCAAAATGGTATGAAGGGTCATGGTTAGCTTATTTTGACAAGGACAAAACTGCAATTATCCAATTCTTGAAGGACCATTTCTGCCAATATACCAAAGTTCACACAAGGGTCACTTTTGACAAGTTTCAATAGTGCAAGGACTATTTTTGACATTTTCAAAACTTGAGGGACTAAAGTTGTAATTTTGCAATTTTTGATTTTAAGGACCAATTTTGACAACTCATGAATCCCTAAGGACTTAAAATGATATTTTTCTTTATTTAGATTTACCAGGGACTGTTTCTGACAACTTTTGAAACTTGGGGGACTAAAACTGCTAATTATGCAAACTTGATACGTTTTTCACCAGATTTTGATATTTTTGCATTTAAAACACATAAAACACTTATTTGTGATATTTTTATCATTTTGATGCATTTATGAGTGTTTTCAGATGTTTTTGCAGTTTAATTGGTACAAAAATGATGAGTATTTACACACTCATCAATCCCCCACACTAAGATATTGCTAGTCCCTAGCAATGTTTTGAGAAAAATTAGTGGGTTTCATCTCTTTACCAAAAGCCATTACTTCTGGAGTAGCCAAATGTTTCAGTTCAAGTAAGAACCTTGGTACACCGATAACCAAATGATTTTGAGCAAATCACCAGCTTCCAACGGATTTGATTTGTCTTTACCAGAAGCCGTTTGCTTCTGGACTAGCCAACTCTTAGATAAAATATCTTTGGTGAGCTGATTACCAATTATGGTTTTTCCACTGCCTTTACCACAAGCCATAAACTTGCGGGCTAGCCAACTCTTCACTTTTAAGGATATGGTGAGCTGAATACCATACAATTTTGGGAAAATTGCAAGCCGTCAACGGATTTGAGATATCTTTACCAAGAGCCGTTTGCTCCTGGATTAGCCAATCCTTTTGCTTATTAGACATGGCGGACTGATAACCGTAATCTGAGTAAGTGAAGAACACTTACTCAAAAAAAAAATTTTTTGCCAAAAAATGGGGGAATTAGGCGGTATAATTACATGATAAAATTCGTGAGAATTCCCCCCCACACTTAGAAATGAATATTGCCCTCAATATTCAAAGTACAGGCGGTTATGCCGAAACTGAGAACGTAAAAGGGAAATACTACGGCCATTATTTGAAAGATTTTTTTTTTTTTTTTTTTTTTTTT